>VZRU01016780.1:0-20545 GCA_013398155.1 Pedionomus torquatus | reverse complement strand
TCCTGTACGTGTAGCTAAATGCTAACTACAGTGCAGAAGGTGGCGTGGGGAGGTGGCTGTGAGCCAATACAGTTCCTATTTTGGACATCTGGGGAGATTTGCCTGTGATAACTACCTTGCCTTTCCTCTCCTGCACGCAGGGTGAAGGAGATCGGCAGTACCATGTCGGGCAGGAAGGGCACAGATGATTCCATGACATTGCAGTCTCAGAAATTCCAGATAGGAGACTACCTGGATATAGCAATTACTCCTCCGAATCGCGCACCTCCTCCATCGAGCCGCATGAGACCATACTGAGGTGTTGCTTCTTTGTATGATCATGCCTTCTGTTATTCCTACTTGCTGTTCTAAAGCAGGCTTTTTTTTTTTCTTTTCTGCTTTTGTTGCTAAACAGGAACACCTGAAGACAAAGCTAAGCATCGGAAATTAAAGTTACCTTTTAAACCTTTTTGTTTATTTGTTTAGAAGAAACACTTCTCTTTAGCAGTGCCATCATCCTATCCCTGATTGTTATAGTTTGCAGTAAGTCTGTGTGTCCAGTGTTTCAAGATTTCCATAAAACGTGACCAGAAGGATTACAGGTGTTCTGTAGTTCTGTCTTGTTCGGAATAAAGGTTGATGTTATTAATCTTTTGATAGTGTGATGGTTTGTTTTGTTTGTTTAAGTGGATTTCTGCAGGCAAATTCAGAAGTCGACTTTTAAGCAGCAGTTGAAATTAAAAGAAGGGCCAAATCCTTTTTCTGGTTACTTTTGGGCTTGTTGAGTAGGGGTAGGTGTCGTCATGGGGACTCCTTGTACTGGAAGATTTTCTTAAACCACTGCTGGCTGGATTTTGGCAGAATTTTTTACTGATTGGGCTGCATTTTAGAGGACAAGCGTGTGAGCAGTGTGGCTGAAGGCAGCATATGCCCCCAAAGTTGTTTATAAATGATACGCATCCACCATTGCACTGATGGATTATGTGCATTTTAAAACTACACAAAAATAGAAATGAAAAAGTGAAATACTTTAAAAAATATTTTAAAGTAGTATTTTTTGGCACCTTTAGTATAATCTTCCTGCACCCTACTTGTTGCGTGTATTACTTTGGAGATTATCTTGTCTTGCACACCCCAATTTGGAGACCACTGTCATGGAAGGTGGGAGTGTCTTCGGAGACCTGGCCAGAGGAAGTCCTGTGTTTTCCGATGGAGGTTGACTAAGGAGTGCCCAGAACTGTTTTCTAATGCAGGTACAAGGGCAAGCGCCCTGCCCCAAGATGCTCTTGCCTGTGGTTTAGACAAACTGAGGGGAGGCCAGAGGCACGGAGTCTGTGCTCCGGCAGGACATGTGAGAGTCCTGACCCCTGACCACTTGGGTACTTGACCAAGCAGACCCGTGGGGTAGAGGCAGCTGGCTCACATGCCTGGATCTCCTGGGCTGTTGACCAGAAGCAGTATATTGTCAACGTACACCGGCCCAAGAGGACAGTGCCCAGTCTTGGCTTCCAGAACTCCAAGGTGAACACTAGCCCCTTTCCCTTGGTTATCCTCATCAAATAAATAACAGGATTTTTGGACCCTACACTTGCCTGTATGAGCTGGGTGAGTCTTACTGCTCGGTCCTCAGTGAGATGATTTTCACAAATACTTTGCAGATGGTACTAAGCACCAGTTTCTTAATTTACTGTAATCCTTGGGTGTTGGGGCAAAGCCAGGGAGCGGAGAGGTATCAAAGTTTGAGGCTGTTCTGGGTTAAAAGTTACTGATGAAGCTGGAGGATGCTGAGGGGGGTTAGTGGCCAACTTCCAGAACCCTTCCTCTATTTTGAGGGTAGCTGAGAGATCTCAGTTGTCCACGTGGAAACTGGAAGGGTGATCTGCATGGCAGGGGCTGCTCTCTAAGAAGCAGCTTGTGTTGCCTGGAACCTTCTTAAGGAGCAGAAGAAAGAAGGGGTGACCCATCTAGCAAATCGGTGCAAAGCCGGAGGATGGGGCCTGTGACTTCCCATAGCTCAGTGTTTGCCAGTTTCTTCTGTCACTGTAGGGGGAGATCTTGAGACACGCAGATGCCTCTGGTCTTAGAACAAGTTCCAGCTGTCCCTGGCCTGTGATCCCTGAGCATCCAGCTGGTCCAGGAAGACCCGGGCCCTTATTTTCTGCGTGTTGTGTACCTGTGTGCAGAGAGATGGGCAAGAGCAGAAGCTGTAGCTGCTCCTTAGGGCCTTCACCTTTCCCACTTAAAGCCTCAGCAGAGCAGAGCTAAGACTCAAGTGTTCTGCCTGCTGGGGACAAGGCACACACTGATTGATCTTTTTTTTTTTCTCTTTTCTTCTTCTCACAGCACAGTAGAGCCTGTGGGATTTTAGAATTTCTGCCCATGGTTCACCGTCTTTTGTCCCCCTTCTCTGACTTTTTGCGATTTCAGCCTTTGTGAATGACCCTCATTTACACAATTGCCTGCATCCGAGTAATTTCTCCCCCTAAGACTGAAGAGGTTGGAAAGTGCTCCTGTTTTTAAAGACAGATCAAGAAAAGACAATATAAATGTTGCTTTCTAAAGGAGTGTGAGCCTGGAAAAGGCAATGGAGCTGGTTTGGTGTGGCCAGAGGTGGGGTGGGTGGGATGTTTTGCCAGGATGAAGTCAGTCACCTCTGGTGTAAGGGGAAGGCGCTCCATGACAATGCTGCTCTGAGGAGACCACTTCTCATCACAGCTTGGTGACTTCTGTTTTTCCAGGGGCAGGTTTGGTCAGAATGCCTGCAGCCTGCATGCTGGGTCATTTCTGGTTTTTGGCACCTTATAGACCTGGGCAGACAAGAGTGAGGACCACTGCTGAGTGGCCTGCTCACCACAGGGCATCATCCATGTTGCAAAATGAGTGAAGTGAGTCCTGGGGTAACAAGCACATAATTACAGCCTCCCACCAAAGGCAAGGACAGACCTGCCATTAGAGGTACATGGGAATATGGGCGTTTCCTCATTTTTCTGTCTTTAATTGCATTATAAGGGTAATTCTCAAAATTAAATGTCAATGTATAAGGCAACAGCAGCAAGTGAGTCCGTGTCTGTGACTCAGCTGCTCTGGGAGGTGGCTTGTGCCTGACCAACCTGGGGCAGATCTTCACGTACCAGAGAAAAAGAGGAACAATTACTGGCTTCATCTTTGGTGGCCCATGGAGGAAAATCACCAGGAAATTAACACAAAGAACCACCTTCAGTAGCAGATCCTTCAGCAAGACTGCTTGGGTGTGGAGTTCACTTTTGCATGACTGCCGTGGAAAGTATAAACCTGAGCGCTTCCTCAGCTGCTTTGGGCTAAACATCTCTTAAGCAAGAGATTTCCTCCCAAACACCTGCAGGTAAATGCAGAAGTGAAGTGAATTCAACTTCCTGTACCTATCTTTTGGGAAAAGACACTTGAGCGATCGGTGCAGTTAGGGATCCCTACATCAAAAATCCGCTGCAATCAAGGCCATCAGCAGCAGTTTTGCACTTAGGCATGGGGAGACAGCGAGCAGCTGAGAGAGCAGACAGCACTGAGGTACAACCATCCAGATGTTGCAAGAGGGAGGATGGTATGTGCAACTTGTCTTCTGCTGCATAGGACGGAATTTACTCCCAGGAACGAGGTCGCGTGTCTCTTTCCAAGTTACTATAAAAGCTGAGGAAGGATGTCAGTCCCTAAGAAGAGCAAAATATGTACAGTACTGTGATTCGGGGAAATTAAAACATGGTCTCAAATCCCTACAGCGGTGAGCAATCCCATGTGCTCAGGAAGCAAAGCCACGTAGACAACACTACACCCAGGTCTGTCAATCCACAGGACTTCCTTCATAAGCAGCAATTGCGTGAGGAATGTTTGTCCCTCATCAAGGCAGCTGGATGAGATATGTCTTTTCCATTACATTTTTGGATGCTTGAAGCCCTGACAGACACAACTCTCAGTTTTATCTCTGCGCTTTCACCAGCAGCCACCCCTCAAAAGCTCTTTGAACCTCCCAGCTGCATACGGCAAAGAACTAGGCTGGTTGTTTTCAAAAAAAAAAAAAAAAAAAAAAAGAGAGAAAAAAAAAAGGGGTTCCTGATGTATCCTGTCCTTCCTCAGAGGGTGGTAACAAATCACTCGGGCCACGCGTGCAGGTCTCGGTCCCCTCCGTCAGCAGCCATGAGCTGGCTGAGCTGGGCTCCCTTGGCAGGGCCAGGATTTCCCCACGCCTCTCACCTGTGGGGTGCAGCAGAGTCAAATGGCCACAGTTACAAAACCAAGGCAAGTCCCCCAATTTCTCAGCTTGAATGAGATCAAATTGATTCACAGACGTAGTCAGCTCCCCACCGTAGCAGCACAACCCTTATAAAAGCATTTCTGCAGGGCTTTTGGGAGCAGCTGGCTGCACCTCTGGTACAACAGCTGGTGTCTGAGTTAATTCCCTCTCTAGTCAAGTGGCAAGGACAAGGCTCCCCCCCACTTTGTCAATAACCCTGGTTGCATCAGACACACTCCTCACTCCATGGTGTCCATCTGACTGGAGGGGTGTGAAGACTTAAGTTTTGCATTACTGCTCTGGAAAAAAGCAGAAACGATCCTGATGCATCAGGAAAACATTATCAGCAAGTTCTGGCTCTTGTGATGGAGGGCATGGGAAAGTGTGAAGATCTCAGAAACCCTGTTGTGTCAGAACAAATGAACAACAGCAGATATGGCTGTGTTCAAAGAATAGTGTTGTAAGTGATGTGACAGCTAAGACCCAACCTGCCAACACCAAAGCCATCCAATTACCTGCTGCTCTTGGCTCCTTGTGTCTAGATGTTACAGCAGATCAGCTGGGTTAAAGAAAAAAAAAGCATCAGTTCCTCTGACAGCACAGGACACTGAGGAATGTGTCTTGTAAAACACCCATGTTGCAGGTGCTGCACCTCACCACGGAAGACCTGTCAGCAATGAGTAGGAGGCATACCAGGCAAGGTGCTGGAGATAAGAAGTGGCTAAGTGCTGGTGGCTTCAGAGGGCCTGGGGTGTTTGGGAGCCGTGCTGGGGGTGTTTACAGCCTCACAGAACTGACAAGCTGAAGTAGAGACATCCTGGCCCAAAAACTCACTTGACCTTTTCAACATGCAGCAAGAAAATCCAGTGAATGCTGCCAGTGACAGCTTCAAGGGCACATCTGGGTGAGCTTCTTGGTGCTGGCTGAGGCACGAATTCCCCACTCCATGCTTCAGGCAAACGTGAGTCCTCAGGCTTGAAGAGACTTGGAGGTCTTTAACAGGGGCCTGAGACCTGCACTTGCCCAAGAGAACCCTGCTGTGTATGCTGTTTGGATATAAAGATTCCTTTCCTTGACTCCTCAGTGCACACTCAGGAGATGCAGAAGACCTGCCACCACTCCGTTGCTAAGCAAGACACAGGAGCAAGCATAGCTGACCCTTTTCCTTCTAGTCTTCTGCTGAGGTCTTTTAGTTGAAAACCACAAAGCACCTACTCTAGGATTTAGAGGAGGGGAGAGACCCAACAGCGGTCCCAGGCAGGGCATTTGAAGAACAGCATCAGGCACTCAGCAGAGCAGGAGGCTTATGCTTGAAAGGGGGAAGAGGAGCACATGAATATGAGAGTACTAACAATTTGAAGTACAATCCCACCAGCACCACAACAGCCTACGTGGCCTGGAATGAACCACACCGCCCTGCACCTGTACAGCCATCTTCCAAAGGTGAGGTTTCTCACAGCAGTTGTCCCCCCTGCAGTCCAATTAATGCACAACCACCCAAGCAGTTGCCCTGGGAAGGGGAGGGAGGTTTGTGAGGAGTGATGGGGCAAAGAAGAGGAACTGCTTCAGCTGCCATGGAAGTGTGAATGGGACAACAGCTTCAGGAAACCTCACCAAAGCAGAGAGACAGGCTATGATTCGCCAAGCGGCTTATAAGCTGCCAGTGAAGGAAGATGTCCTGGCTCCTGCTACCCCCACCCCCTTTCCTCCTCTTGCCTCAACACTCATCTGTGCTTATGCAGGCAAGCAGTGATTTGGGTCAGCGCACAGAGTCTATGAATAATTTAACCTTGGAAAACAACAATTAGTTCCTTGTGGCTAGGCAAATAGGAACAGTTTCCCCTGCAGCCACAACTGCAGTGACGCAACCAAGGGCGTGGGACCTGTTGGGGAGAGGAAAGGTGGGGCTGAGGAGCAAGGCATTAGATTGGTTCACAACAACTGCGTAAGCAATCATTAGGGAGCAGAACCACTGGGCTTTAAGCCAGGAATTATGAAAGTATTTGAACACCTTCCTGCTGGGTATTCGGCAAACTGTCCTTCACATAGTCACTCTCCAGGAGAATTACCTGCGTATTGCCACATCTTCTTCCATGGACTAGTCTGTGTGATATTTATTTTTTAAGCACTTCAACTTGCATTAGAGACGAAAAGTTCAAAGAGATTCACAGACCCAGCCAGTTCCCTACCATGACAACTGTCTCTTTGTAAAAGTGGATACTACTGTAAGAACAGCATAAGGTTTCATGTTTAAGTTGATAGATCACATATCCGGCATTGACTGATGTCTTCCTGGTAGAAAGTTGAATTCCCGTGGACTGATGTACATGCGATTCCATAGTGTGGCCACTGGATGTTGTCATTGCTCCTTATAAATCCCACAATCTCTGTATTACTGTCCCAAGGGGAAACAAGGCACTCACAAAATACAAGGGAGCTCCAACATCAGCTGCAGCTGGAGAACATGCAGCCACCACGAGTACCGGAGTATCTGCATAACGACAACAGAGAACAAAGCAAATATTGCATCTTACACCATGTTTAAAGCATCCATGGTGCTTTAAATAACCAAGGAAGCCTGGACTCCAGTTACAGCTCCAGTGATTTATAAAAACACCAATAAAAGCACAACAGGAGGCACTAAAAGTGATGCTTGTCATTTATCCATTTGACAGCCATCTGGGAAGTTTTCTTTTACTGCAAGATCTATATTTATAATTTAACCTCAGGCAAAATATTTCTAAGATAAGAAAGCTTTGACCACTTTACAGGGGTTACAAAGCAGAACAACCGAGATGCTCCTTTGACAACAAATGGGATTATAGAGAGTTTTTGTTAGCTGATATACTTAAAGAAATGAAAACAAACAAACAAAAGAGATCCTTCACAGCAAATGAAGGAAAACTAAAAGCTGTGCTTTTTTAGTTGCTTCCCAGATGTCCCTAAATACAGAAATGCAATTTTGTGCTGGGTTCAATCTTTTCTGACTGCAGGCTACTGCTAAGCATGTGATCCTGTCCTCACCCTTCCCTTACACCTGATTCAGTCATACACAGGCAGACACTGAGCTTGAGACTACTGTTAGAGAAGATAAGCTAGAAAAGAAAATTCATCTTTCAGCGGCTCAGCGAATGGCAGGAATCCATCACAGAACTGCAGGACCTCTAAATTCTGTGCACAAGTGTGAAACAGCCTCTGGTGGAAGGAGGCCCCAAATAAACTGGATTAAGCACAACACAGAACTGCAGTCTAGATCAACTCTCCCTTTTTCCCAGTGACAACTGTCCCTTATAGAACTACTGCGCTTGCCACTTGTTTCGCTACTGCTTCAGTAGCGAAAAATCAGATTCACCCAACTAACCAACCTACAACTTTTAAGTTCTTTTGTATTATTCCCACTCTGACATGTCATACTACTTAAGTGCACAGCAGGGTGAGCATTTCGTCCACAGCGATACTGGAAGTCTCAACCTCCTCCAGCCTCATGGCTACATCCTTGGTTGTTCCAGTACAAGGTGGCCACACTGCCACCCATGACAGAACTGGCCTTAGTAGGAGAAAAGAAAGAAAAAAAAACCCAGCAGGCTTTCCACCACTACCATTACTACGCCCACTCCCCACTTATTTTGAATACAGATCAGTTTCCAACACTACTTAAGCTTTCACTTGTGCCAGCTTTTCCCTCTCCCACCCCCAGTATTCAAACTCCTGCTTAGGTCTTACTGAAATCTGAAAGGTTTTCAAAGGTAAGGCACAAGAAACTAAAATAAATTTTTGTTTTGCTGCTCTGATGATATCTAGGTTGGAGAAATAGTCCTGCTATAAAGAAGAACCTAAATACAAACAGCAATCTTACTTGAATTAGGGTAATATTGTAGGCAAGAAAAACAAAACAAACTAGTAAAACTTTGTTTCTAGATTCCAAAAAGTCCCATGCCAGCATCATGTCACAACATCTTGAGTAGACCAGGAGATTTTAAGATTTCAATTGTCATCTTGAAGATAAAAATTATCTTAAAACATTAGTTGAACCCTTTTCATATTAGTTATTGAAATAGCTATGAAATGTAGCAGAAAACAAATTTATTAGAAAACAAAATGGTGGAAGCAGCTTATGGTGAGAATCCCAGAACTGCTGGGGTACAACTCTACAGGTCCCTAATGCAGGAAAGGTCAGGAGAATGCAGAGCTGTTCACAAGACATTTATAAGACCTTTTGGCAATTTCATTATTGAAGGGGTGGGGAGAGGTCCAGGAATACAGCACAATCCAGGACAGTAGTGGTGCTTATTTAATTTGAGTAAATAGAGTCTTTTGCGATAGCTGGATCACTTAATGGAAATAAAGTAGCCATGCAGTGTAGTGGACGAAGAATGCAGGCTGTGAAACCCTCCTGTAGTGCTGATGAATTTGTCTGGCTGAAAGATTTTGCTCTGCAGTAGAGTACTTTGGAACTTTTTACAACCAGGAAATTCCATGACTAGCATCCGGCCCATTAAATGGTTGTAGTCTGTGAAGATGCTGGAAGCAGGTCTGGCTTTCACTCTCTGAAGGAGTTGGGTACAAGATGCAAGTGCTTTTATAGCAACAAATGATTAGTTCTGCAAGCACCCACCAAGCTTCCAAGACATTTATTTAGTATTCAAAAATGCTGATCAAGCTGAAAGACAGATACATAATAATAATACATATTTTTCAACAGCAGCTAGCACTGAAAAATGACAGTATGCTCAGGCCAGAACTAGTAGAAAAATCAGCATCTCCAGTTAATCTAATGTATCCTTCCCTTGGAGAATGACTAGAATAGGATGAAAAGGGGCTTCTTTACTTGCTAGGTTTTATCAGGATAAGTTCATCTAAGCAACTGGATAAATACTCCTGGGCCTCTCCAAATGTTTGTAAATCCTGAGGACTTAAAGAAAATAAGTGATATAAAACAAGTGGACTGTGTTCAGAAAAGCCCTCTTCTCTCCATCTCCTGGGACAGTCTCTCCCTTTCTCATGCATTGCATGCCTAGCCTCATATAAATGACAGGATTTTAGCCATCAACGTATAGGGAGTCAGAGCAATCCTGGAGCCACTCAGAGGAATTGCTGACACAGGGAACAGCAAACTGGCTCTCAACAAGGATATACAGTTTAGATTTCTTGTAAACAAAAGTAGAATCTCTGTTGGAAAATAACATAAAGACTTGTTTCCATTGCAGATACCACTGTTGAAGTACTACTCTTCAAACTCAGCCCTGAAAAGATGTACAGTGTCACCAGAATTGCAAGATAAATTCACTTTCGGGGGGAATATACTAAACCTTCCCTTCATGACAATCTAACTACACTTCTTTACAGCCTACTGCAAAAACAAGCACATGCAGCAAACATGAGAATCAGGTGAAACAACTGAAGTACTACTTCAGACATGACCCCAGTCCTCTTTAGAGCGCATATATATATATTTAAAAACCCTCTAGATGTTTTGCCAATAATTTTGATTAAAAATTAAGCACAACTTCTTCATGCAAACAAGTTTATCTACAAGAAACTTTCTCCATGAAAAAGCTTTTCCTTTGTGTGTCTCTTTGCTCCCACCAGTATCTTCTTTTGCTTTTGAGCTTCTTGTGATTCAGTGATAAGAGCCATGAATACGAAACAGTCTTAACATGGTCTTCAACTTGATTTCAGATGTTTGGCTTGAAAAATGCAGGATATCCTCTGCAAATATATCCAGGAGAGTTCATGAACTTATTATCTCAATCATATTTTGAATTAGCAGAAGACACAAACATTTATTCTTATTTATTATCTTGATATGACAAAAAGGAAGTGTCAGCTAAAGTAAGAGTTTTGCTCTATTTGATTACTCAAATGGACTCCAATTATATTAAGACACCTACTTTTATCAGTCTCATTCTGGATTGTTGTGATTATGATTTGACTCCATACACATTGCACCTTTTACCTTAGTAATCTGCACTGACTCCAAGTTTAACAGGCAATCAACAAGTATAATGTACATTACAGTAGGAATATCTACACTTGATCAAGCTGTCACAAAAATTTCTTTCTACTCAAATTAACTTCTTTTTAAAGCTATTATTCCATTGTTCAAAGATTAAATTAGTCTGCAATAAGTATGAGTAATCTCACATGTTATGAATAAGGTGGCTTTGCATTTTAAATGAATTTGTCTTTGCCAAAACGACTGTGAAATCAGTCATGTCACTTACATAGTTTTTTCCAATTCCTTAGTTTTATTGCCTAAATTTATTCAGAAGAAAGCATTCACCAGTGCTTTGGTTGCCACAAAGCAAAATATACACACAGATTAAAAAAAAAAAAAAAAGAAGCAAAAGCAGCTTTTGATTCAAACACACAATCAATTAGATTTGTTTTTTACAATAAAGGTAGTCAGATATTGTGCCAAAGAATAGTTATTTAGTGACAGCAAATGGAGCTATTTTAGTAGTTGAAGAGCAAGCAGCTAATCCTAATCACATTAAAGGATTTTCATAGCTCCTTCAAATTAAGTTATTTAACCAAATTTGTAAAATTTAATCATACCTGTTCTCTTTGTTGCAGTAATCAGTGAAGCCACTTTCATATTTTGTAATATTTCCTGCCTTGGTCTCCATTACCTTAGCTTCAGAAGAGTCTACTTTATGATTATACTTGGACAGAATCTACAGGAAACATTAAAAGGGAATAATAATTAAAAAAAAATTATCTAAGAGCTCAAAAGAAGATTACAATTTATACATTTTTTAAAAGCAGCAGAGAACTTTCTTTTTGAAAGAAAGTTTGACAGAAGTAAGCCCTTTTAAGTTTACTCTTTTGATATTAATAAACTATTTAGAAAAAAAAAAGTGTATTAGCTAACCTGTAGAACATCATCTGGTATCTTTGTTATTTCTGGAGGTGGAGGAGTACTGAGTAACTGGTCATACAGTTTTATTTTGGGAGGCGAAAGGTCTTCAAAATGTTTGAGAAACTCATCAGAGCTCACAGCAGAAGGAATGCTCTCTTCTGTGTGCTGCTTATCTGTTGCATCATTCTTTGTCACAGACTCAATCTTTCTCTCTTCCTTTGCCTGCTGCAGAAGAGGTTTTACTACCTTAGCTTCCGTTTTCAGCCATCCTGTTTCAAAATCTGGAAACTGTGGTGTCTGTAGATGAGTGGGAAGAGGCAGTTCATTTGTCTCTGGCGACCTTGATACCGTGCTATTTGTTCTGGATGTTTTCACATCAGGAGTACAGAATACAAGTACCATAGGAGAAGCCATCCAGTCAGCTGCTGAAATTAGGGGGGAGGGAGAATATATACACACATATACATTTAATTATTATCAGTTCTAGTGCCCCAGTTTAGTTTTCCAAGTCTATTAGCTTTTCATAGATTTACATATCCTAAAAACCTGTGTCTTTTTACCTGATACTTTTACTATGAAGAAGCATCCAAATTACAAAATTCCATAGAAGCAGCAAATGCCAAAGAGACTCCAAAGTAATAAATCTAGTCTCACTACCGAATATAGATGAAAAAGCTCAACTTAGATCAACATTGATTTAGCTTCCTATGTATTAAATGTTTGTGCCAAGATCTTCACACATTTTCAAGAGAACATATTATATCTCCTCTTAGATCTTTCACAAGTAGTGATAAACTGCTTCAAGTTACTGCCTCAATAGCCTCTTTCACAGCAGTTTCTTTCCTTTCTTTAAACAGATTTAATTGTATTCTCAGATCAAAAAGGCTAAGTTGGCAGAACAGCATTTTAATTGCACAGAATGGTAGGAGCTGGAAGGGACTGTTGGAGATCATCTCGTCCAAACTCCCTGCCAAAGCAGGTTGCCCAGGAACGCATCCAGGTGGGTTTTGAATATCTCCAGAGAAGGAGACTGCACCACCTTTCTGAGCAGCCTGTTCCAGTGCTCTACCACCCTCAAAGTAGAGACATTTTTCTGCATGTTTAGATGCAACTTCCCATTTATGTCCGTTGCTGCTGTCCTGTTGCTGAGCTCCACTGGGAAGAGTTTGGTCCCATCCTCTTGACACCCACCCTTTAGATATTCACAAGCATTACTAAGATACCCTCCCAGTCTTCTCAAGGCTTCTCTCAGCTTTTCTTCACAAGAGGATCTGTGATCATCTTCATAGACCTCCGCTGGACTCCTTCCAGTAGTTTCTTGTATTTTTTGAACTGGGGAGCCCAGAACTGGACATAGTACTCCAGATGGGGCCTCACCAGGGCAGAATAGAGGGGGATGATGATTTCCTTCAACCTGATGGCCACCTTCTTTTTGATGCACCTCAGGATGCCATTGGCCTTCTTGGCCATAAGGACACATTGTTGGCTCATGGTCAATTTGTCCACTGGGTCTCCCAGATCTTTTTTCCACAGAGCTGCTTTCCAGCAGGTCAACCCCAGCCTGTACTGGTGCACAGGGTTATTCCTCCCCATATGCAGGGTCCCTATACTTGCCCTTGTTGAACTTCAATAGTTTCCTCTCTAGCCTGGCCAGGTATCCCTATGTGGTAGCCTAGGTGTGTCAGCCACCCCTCCCAGTTTTGTATCATCAGCAAACTTGCTGAGGGTATAGTCCATCCCTTCATCCAGGTCATTGATGAATATGTTGAATAGGACTGGACCCAGTGCTGGGTACCTGGGGAACACCACTATCTACAGGTCCCCAACTGGACTCTGCCCTGCTGAATCACAAACCTTTGAGCTCTCCAGTTCAGCTGGTTCTCAATCCACCTCTTGGCCACTTATCCAACCCACACTTCCTAAACTTAGCAATGAGATGCTGGGGGAGACAGTGTCAAAAGCCTTGCTAAAGTCAAGGTAGTAATATCCACTGCTCTCCTCTCATCTACTCAGCCTGTCATGCCATCATAGAAAGCTATCAGATTGGTCAAGCATGATTTCCCTTTGTTGAATACACGTCAAACAACCCTGATAACCTTCCCTTCCTCCACATGCTTAGATAAGGCATCCATTTCAAATGATGCATCCCTCAGCATAATTCTAGATGGACATGAGAAGAACAAGTAAAGATTTATACTGATGTGAGTGGCTTTCCCATAGAAGCCACCAACTTTTCATTTTCTAGACATTAGGACTCATACAATAACTGGGCAGGAAACAGTTTATAAGTTTACCAAGTGTTCACAATTCATTTACACATACATCCTGTAAAAAAGGCACATGTACTTTTAACTTACCATTATCAGCTGTCATTTTTGGTTTTTGCCCAGGAGTAACTATGATTTTCCTGCATGTCATATCTGGTATGTCCATTTCATGATCATCTTTTTTAACCAACCTGAAAACCAAATCCCTCAATTAGCTCTCATGTAATACAAAGAAATCACAATTAAAGGAATACTGTCAAACTGATCCCTTTTCTAGTATTTGTTCATCAACATGTAAGGCAAAAATTCGTTTACTCAAAGATGATTTTTTCATGATATTTCATCTATGATTCTACTGCAGCAACTTGTAGCATGCAAACGTTAAGTCCACCCATAATCATCAAATACACTGATATTTCAAGCCAAGATATAAAAAAAACCCGCCCAAATGAAACAAGTAGACAAAAGGTGTTTAAGGTAGGATTAATATTCTTTGTCCCAGATGATCAATTCTGTGCTAGGGGTATAGTCTATTTTATTTTGAATTGCCTGTTGCGTGCAAAATTCTAAACAAGACAATCTTTTTTGCTCTTAACCTATTAATGCTGAGAATACAAAAAGAATTTTAATTCAATTTTTAGTAAGATTACTCACGTTAATCACTAACTGACTTGAGAGTGACAATCCATCTAATAAAAATCTATAAAACTAGAAACTGAAATTTTTCAAGTCTTTTTTCTTATCCAAAATGTTCTAGTGGAAGGATGTAGGCAGTTAAGTGAATATCAGACTAGAAGTGGAAGCTTACCTAAACTCTACACAAAAATGTGTTTGAAACAAAAATATTTTAAGAAGTTTTGTATAAAAGCTCAAAAAAGAAAAATTACACTTGAGGCAGTATATTTCACTTAGATGAACACAGATAAAATTTTGACTAAAAAACAAAGAAAGAAAGAAATTTAAAGTCAGTGTTGCCTTGAAAGTATTACGGTTACCTGGAACCATGTAATTTTTAGTATTTACAGTTGAAAAGAAGTATAACAATAAACACTTTTTGAGACACTTTCTTTCCCCTCTCCCCCTTCTTTTCTTTCCTAATCACTTTTCGTTTCGGTTTCATAATAGGGCATCTAAGTATATTGCTCTTTTTACCCGGTTCAAAACCGAAAACCTGAGAAAAAGTTGGAGGAGCTGAGTCTACTACATATTTTTTAGCACTTCTGAAGTGGTTTTCACAGAAGGCACAGCTGTCTCCAAAAACTCAGAATTATTACCTGTCTTTGTACCTGGAAACTGCAGGTATAAGGCTACCTTGTTTGTATTAGTTTTTTGCTTATCTGATCCTTGGGGAAGAGATTCTGCACACTGTTGCAGTGGAAAAAAAATAAATTATTTTATTTTCTGGCTGAGTGTTCTCTCTATTTAACATTCTGAGCTTTCTTACTAAGAGGTGAAGTAAGTGATTTTTGGAGGTAACAAGCTGGTAAACTCTTTCAACCCTTCCGATTAAACCACAAGGTAACAAATTAATGATGCAAAAGAAGCAAAGAAGCTAAAAGTTAAACATTAATCTATATGCAGCTTTAACTTTAGTCATAATTAGTGTGTGTCCACCTGTTTTGGTTGTTAATAATCATGACCTATTAAGAGTAATCATGCTATAACTAATTCTGTACAGAATTTTAGTATCATCATTAGGGTATGGAAGACTGCAAGCATGTTTTGGGGTGGTGGTTTTTTTATTTTACATAAATATTGCTAATGGTGTGTTTAAACATTTCACTAGAAGCCACAGAAACAGAATTTACATTTGTGAATGTATCCATTTATAAATTACAGCCATAACTTGAGCTGAAGATCCTGTTTAAAACAGATCTTATTAAATAGGAAAAGTAGT
The DNA here is from genome assembly GCA_013398155.1 of Pedionomus torquatus. NCBI lineage: Eukaryota > Metazoa > Chordata > Aves > Charadriiformes > Pedionomidae > Pedionomus > Pedionomus torquatus. The sequence goes on along the minus strand of VZRU01016780.1, from coordinate 5,276 downwards.
ACAAAACCACAAAAAGTTATAGATGGCAAAGGAATTTAAGTTGTGCGATAAGCTGATACTATTTTGAAAATATGATTTGAGGGAATGATTTTTGAATTAATATCTTCCAGTATTCAGTCAGTTTTCCTGTTATTATACTACAAAACTTGGCAGATGTTATGGTATTTACATAACTATTCAAAAGGAGAGATCCTAAAACTATTTAAAAAGAAAATGGAAGTTTTCACCTTCACTTTTCCCTCCCAGTACTNCAGTGATTATCATGCTCTCCTCTCAGAGAGGTTCTTTTTCAAAGGGATCTATAGACTGTAATAACAGGAAAAAAAAAAAAAAAAAAAAAAAAAAAAAAAAAAAAAAAAGCAAAACAGAACAAACAAACTCAAAATTTAACAATTGCAGTAAACTAGGTCTGTGGGAGACTAAGTCACTTAAGTTAGCACAGTTCTGAAGAACTTCACATATTGCAAATATAAAGGTTTTAAAAAAATATTTTTCTCTAAATACCAAATATTTAGGTGTTGAACAGCAAGTTTCTTTTAAATACTGTTCGCTTATAAAACTGATTATGCTGCTAATAGCAACACGATCTAACTACCTTTACAATATTTCTACTTTAACATACTTCTACTGCTAACGTGTTCTCCGCTGCTGCAATTTTTTTTTTTTTTTAATTTTAACTAAAACAGTGAAAATCTGTATATGTCTTTTCAACAGAAGACTGGAGAAAAAAAGAGCTAACTGCTGGTATGGTGGGGCCGGATAATGTAAGACAACACACTGTTTCTACAAGGAATTTTACTGAATGCTTTGTAAGGTTTTTTTCCTGGGTCTGCATTGCTACAGCTTTTGGAACCTTTAAATTGGCTATGTATGTCTCCTGCAGATAACATGTCTTCAAATCCAAGGCTAAGGAAATCAAAAGATACACAGATATAGAGTCAAAAAGACTGTGTATGAAGATTCTTATCATGGTGCAGTCAAGGGAAGGACTGTATCAGAGATGTGTTTCTTGGCAGCATTTGGCACTGCAAAGGGTACATGAAAAGACAAGTAGAGAACTGAATAAAGACACAGAATAAAGAAAAATAAACCACCAAATACATGATATGTCACCTGCTTGAAGGGGAAAAAAAAGAAAAAAAGGACAATAGCAAGAAGACATTAGTACAGCAAGAAGACACTACAGAAAATTTAGTAGAGAATCTAAACTTAAATAATTTACTTACTTCTTGCTTGTCTCAACAGCTTTACGAATAAGTGACATTGTAAAATCTTCATTTATACGCATGGTATGTTCACTAATGCCAAAGTGTTCAAGTTTTGGTGTTGCACACTCATAATTATCCACCTTTCGTGTACATCTTGGTGTTGTGGACAAAATACAGGGGCTTTGTGTTTTTAGAAGAGTTCTGTTCTTGGAATTTTCTTGACGTGCATTTGTTGTATGTTGTTCTTCTGCTGCATTCCAAGCTCTGGAGAAAGCATACTGTGAAAGACCAAAATCAGAAAGCTGGGGGGTTCGTAGTGGATCTTTGGGCACTGGCGGTTTCTCAGTAGAAGCAGGAAGATGGAGTACATCATCTGCTTTTTCTTCAGATTTATTCTGAACAGACACTGTTGAATCACTGCTAACTTTTTCTTCTGCTTCTGTTTGAGAAAAGGAAGTAGTGGGAAAAAAAAAAAAAAGTTATGTCAGAAGTTTCTGTTTTAAGAATTTGTAAAATAAATTAGCACTTATCCCCCCAAAAAAATTTTAATTTATTACTGTAAAAAACATATTTGTTCTTTCATTCTGAAGCACTGAACCTGAAGCTACAACAGGGACCTAAAGGTTGTATCAGGCTAAGCTATATTTATAATATAGGTCACACATGTAGCCTATTGACAAAAATTATTTCTAGGAAAAATTAAATTGAAATTTTAGACATGGAACAGGCAGGAAGTGCTAACCTTAAATATATTATTGGTTTTTATTTCAGTGCAAGAGTAGAAATTCATTAAAAATGTACAACATAAGTAACAATGAAAACAAAGTTTGTATAGAACAGAAAATGTTTTAGGGGAAAGAGCAAAGGCTGCATACATTACTGGAATGCTGCTTCTTCAGAAAAAACAATACTGGAAAAAGGTTATGAATCAGCAACTCATTTAAGTCATTTAAGTTTAAGTTTAACTCATTAAAGTTTAACTCATTAATGAATTTAACCTCATTTAAGACAGTATTTTTTAGATAACAGGAAAAGTCCACTGCAGAAATAAGCAAACATGTGATTTGTATGTTCCTGCAGCGAGATGAACCGAAACACCCCTAAACATTTGTATATTTCTGCATAATACAAAAACCAGAAGGGCAAAAAACATGCTATTTAAAATAACATGGCAGAAGCATTACATTTTTAGGCATATTAACATTACATATTCAGATACACTTAAAAATTAGGCTTAAAAATACATCCTAAAATAAATTAACCTTGTAGCTCTGTTTGGAGTTATCTTTAAAGGAAGAGAGGACAGGAAGGCAGGTACTATAAAATTAGAGCCTTCTGCCATGTCTTTGTAATGTAGGTACAGTTGTACTACAGTTGAATAGTTATGTAAATACCATAACGTCTGCCAATGTACAGTTGTAGGTAGCTTAACTTGGAGGTGAATATGGTTCATGACCACAATTCACAGTTTTGTTGTGTAATGACTGGATAACACTCAGGGAAAGGTTAAGGCATGCCCTGCCAAAGGCTTCTTGAAGATTGAATGGGCCCGTGATACCTAAAGGGGTATGTATAGTACTGACAGTTCTAGTATTTTAAACTCATTTGTGTATGAGGTGTGTATGCACTTTATGACTTGATTAAGGATCTCCTCCCCTCAATCAATCAAGCTACTGCCACTTCACTGATTGCCATGTACCGCCTAATCCCTGTACATGCTTCTCTTGTCCCATTTGTGCTGCGGAACACATTCTTTTAAGATTTTCTCTACGGTGATTTAAGTTAATGGAATCATCACATATGAATATGAACCAATTTAGATGCACCTACAATAGTTTCCCACGCATGAGAAGCTGAAGCAGCCTAATTCTCTGGGTTATCAAAACATGTTTGCTACCTGTTTTCAGAGTATAATGATTACTTAGAGAAAAAACCCTCATACACTAACTTAAAAGCACATCAGGGAATCCAGCTCTAAAGTTTTTGTATTTTGGTTTATTCTTATGGCACCAATGATAACAGAATATCTTACCCTCTGGATATTATTATAAAGCAAACACATATTTCTATTAATTCAGAGATCCAGTATATTTTAAAATTAGCTAAAGAGAAACATTTTAGAAAATTACATTTGCCTTCACATACTGTATTGCCAAGAAATATTACCTGTAGAGTCTTTGACATGTGGTTTGTAGCCATATTTCTGGAACAGCTCTCTTATTTTTCCAAGATCTGCTGCATTTCTTTGCATCAGTGTTTCACTTGCCTTCATAAAGTCATGAATAGCTTGTTTTTCAGAAGAACTCTTACCAAGACTTGCATTAACATCTTCCTTTGGGGACACAGGGGAGGAGGGAAATGTAGAAATATGGGTTTTCAGATCACCACATAGTAGTTCTTTACACATTAAATGTTTTGGGAATAAGTATTGAACTTCAATTCAGATAAGAGCTAAATTTGCTGCTTATCCTCATCTATATCTGAAAACTAGGTTGCAAAATATCAGGAATATATAGGGCATGAGTGTACAAAAACTTAGAAAAGTTGAACTAAGATGACAGTTCACAGTATGGTACTACTTGCCAGCAACCTCTCAAACAAAAATGTATGCTTTTACTACATAAAAATATGAGATAACAGCCACTAATTTGGATTCTTACTCCCCTGTGTACAAAGAACTTGTGCAGAGCAGGTGGTACACCTCAAGTTTATATCCTGGCTTAACTCCCAATTATTTCTACACTTGCTCATTTCCATAGCTCATTTTTCCTACTTCTATTAAAGAATAACAAATACTCTTACAAGTTTAACAGCTGAAGGTACTGAAAGTTCTGTGAAGACTTTTTATTTAAAGTTCTAGTCACTGAACGCAAGCAAGCACACACACTTCTCTAGGCAGCTGCTGCTCCTGAATCCTTCTCCCCTCTACCTACACCCCGGCACAGCTACAATTTCCCTGTGTCAGCTTTGTCTCCTGCTGATTGGAGCAACAACAGTGACTGCAAACTAATAAATAGTGCTACGACTACTCTAAGTCACCCAAAGGTTTTTGGGTACTTCTCTAACGTCCACAGCCATTATGATCGCTTAAAGATAAATGAATAAAAATAAGGGTCAGAACTACTAACATAGCTGTATTGTGGCTTAGTGATCAAGACAGAACCATAAGTTCATGGAATTCCCATGTCACAGCCACCAATTTTCCAAGAAGGAAGTGAGTCAAGATGGTACCTTTAGAGTTCTGATTTCACAATGGAGGTCATGTAAGACCCTTATTGGAGATTCCTCTTCATAGTCTTTGATACGCATGTTCATATAAAAGATTTTGGAGAGAAAAAAAAAGGGTATTAGTATTTTAGCATACAAATACTTTCTACATCATAACGTATTCTCCTGTACTAGACATGTTGGAGTCATGTTAGAGTCAAGACAGAGAAAACCAAAGAGGAACTAGTTCGTATCAGGTACCTTGCACAGTATGAAACTGCAGTTTGTACAGTACTTTACACAGAGAAACTGCACAGGTTTCCATTTTAACTTTTACAGTATTAGCTGCAACCGTAATGTATAGCAGATATTGGCACAATAGATAGGTCCCTGGGCCACCAAAGATTGATTATGCTAAATTCTTATCCTTAAGGAGATTGAACTTGAAATAATGAAAAAGTGACATCACTGAAAAACAAAAAGCTGAATTCTTCCACGTTATTTGCATGCACGCAGGTGTTAGCATTGTTCATTTATACATGCAGCAGTCATTACTTCTTTCACTAGAAATCAAGGTTAGTGCAAATAGTGTAACAGAAGTCAGTTCCTATGTGACATAGCCCAGAGAGAAATCCAGTAGCTTGAGCTATCTGCGCAGAGAAAGAACAAGCCCTGCAAATGCTTTTTCCAGTCTCGATATGAAAAAAAGTAAAAGCAAGAATATGATTCCCCATTCATTCCAGTTTTCACTGTGATAAAAGCTCATCGAGACCCACACAAAGGAGCTCGGAGAGACAACGACGGGGAAGGGGAGTATTGGCAAAAAAAAATACCCTGTCGAGCTACTCCCAGGCCCATCCC
>VZRU01016779.1:278536-299269 GCA_013398155.1 Pedionomus torquatus | reverse complement strand
GGTGGCCGCCCACCCCACCAGCCTCTCCAGCCCCTCCAGTCTGGCTTCGGCAGGTTGAAACCTGTAGGTCCAGGGAGGAACAGGAGGGTGGGTGCAGAGCTCAGTGGCACTGACTCTTTTGCACAAGGCGGTGTAAATCCTCCCCTGGTCCCTGCTGGGAGCGGGCTTGCCAAGGCTGGCCTGTTCAAGGGGGTGGGGAGCACATGGAGTCAGCCCTCTGGGGGCTGCATTATAAAGCTCGCTGCTGAAGGATTTTACAACCCTTTTCAATGTGTAATTTAAAAGGAAGAAAAAAGGGCCAGGAACAAACCCTTTCATTCCAAACCCCTCCTGTTTTCAGGGATGTTCAGCGCGGATACAGTTGATGCTTCTGCATCCGGTGCCAGCTGCCTCCCAGTGACACCCACACCGAGAGGCAGAGACCCCTGGAAACACCTTCCCAGGTCTGGCCATCAGGGTTTCCACCATAAAGCTGTGGCCATTGATAAGTCCAAACTTCTCAGCCTAACCTCAGTTTTATTACTATTATTATTATTATTATTATTATTCACAACCCCAAAATGCATCAAATGCATCCAAACCTGTCAAGCTTACAGTACCGCATTTGGAGTATGGAAAAAAAAAAGAAAAAAAAAAAACCTCAAGTAGGAAAACAGTGGGTTGGAAACGGGAAGGCTGAATGAGCCCCACCTGAAATAACTCCAAAAAAAGGCATTTCTGGCTTTGGCAAGTCAGCCAGAAGGATCCTATATGTTTTTGTATATGGTTCCCAGAGGATTTAAAACTCTAAGATTTGATGCTAAACCTATTTCTGTGCTGTGAAACCAGCGACAGCTGTACAAATATTTGCTGTTTTTAATTAAACCTAACATTGCTACTTCCTTCATTTAAGTTAGGTCAAAGGACTGGCAATTTTATGCTTTGATAGATGAAGAAAAACAGTTGTGGGTGTTGTGTTTTAGAAATATGTTATAAAATAAGAAGTCTGAGGGAAAAGGCCTCAGAGGCTATAATAGCTCTGCCCTTGTCCGTTCTTCTCAGAGATGTTTTCCTTGTCAAATATTTTGCCTTATCCATATAGCAACTGTTTCTACTGTAATTCTGCTCATTATTTTTCCTTGCAAGACTTTTATCTAAAATTTCCATTTGCTCCCTAGTTAAACTTTAGTTAGCATTCTCGCAGCTTTGTGTTCTTTATAAATGTAGATAAACCTGTTTTGTTAGGTCGAAATGAAGAGGGACATGCCTGGTCCCACTCTCTTTGAACCTCCCTACATTGCCTCAGTCACTCTGCAGAACAACTCACAGCATTTTCCTCCGGAGTAGTGCTGGTCTTTCTCCTACTGCTCACAGCAGGGCTTTACTGTCACTGTCTCTTCCAAGATTAGGTGCATTGATCCCATCTCAGGGCTAGAGATAAACTATCAGTTCAGAGTCCCGATTTTTGGTCACACAGCAAAGACTGTGTGAGTGCCAAGCTGGGGGACTAACAGGAGAAGGTTCTCATTTCAGCTCCATGCCTGGTCTGCTGCTTGTCCTGGAGCAAGTCCCTCAGTCTTCCTCTATGGGAAAAGAGGATAATGACACCGACTCCCATGGGGATGTGTTTTGGGAGACACACAGTAAAAGAGCTGGGTATTAGACTTCCTCAGGCTTTTAGAGGAGGGCAAATAGGACTTAGAATTAAGCAGAAATTTCCCCTAAGCCATCTTTTTGTCAAAAATTCTGGATTCATGAACATGCCCTGTCCGTTGAAGAACTCTTCCTAATTTTTTGTTTAAAAATCATGAAAAAATGTTTAGACAGTCAGACTAATGTATTTAAATACCTAAGCACATATTTTAAAGTTTTTTTTTGTTCATACCTTTTTTTTTCAGGCTGCTTTTAAATATAGGCAAAAGACACTGGGGGCGGGGGCAAGGTGTTTTGCTGGTGTTAATCCTTATTTTGTGGCTTTGGGCTGTTTTAGTTTCAACTTACAAAAATTTTTGAGATTTCAACTTTTTATGCTCAGTAAAAAATCTCAGATTTTCTGTGGAAAGAAATTTTCTCCAGTTCTTCCTCTTTGCTATATGTAATGGAAAGAATGGAGGGATTATCTCTTCTGCCTAGTTTGTTATTTATGCTTTAAAAATCATATCTCACTGTGTTAAGTGAAATTAGTATTCTAGGGTTCAAAGATCTTCCATATGTTCTCAGTAAAGTTCTGTCACCAGTGTTAGCATTACATTATTACTATTATCAGCAGGTTTTGGGTTTTTTTTGGTTGCTGTTGTTGCAGTGCTGAGAATTAGTACTGGTTTAAAAGCAAAAAGCTTATAGGGGACTCTCAGACTAGCCTGGCATCAGTGTAGTACCTGTGCCAGGCACTCAAAACAAACTGCAAAAGAGGTAAAAGCAGAGAAGCAGGCACAGGAATGTGGAGAAGAACACACAGATTCGCAGTTCATCAGCTTGCTTACTTTCTAAGTGCTAGAAATATGGTCTTCTTAGGTGGTCTGAAATTTTGGGGTGGATTAACATTTTCTAAAATTTTTTTTTATACAAAAACATAAAAACCTCCAAATCCTTTAACAAACCCTTATCAGGAATTTTCTTAGAGAAACATTGTACGTAGACAACTGCAAAAAAGAGAAGTGGAAGTCTGTCTTTATTTCCAACATTTGCCTCCCTATCTGCTCATTGTTTATCTGTGTACCACGTTAAACCCTGAACATATTGAGCCACGGGTCAAGTAGAGAGTAAAGCAAGAGGGGTTCTATCACAACTCAATGCTAAAGAAATCATATGCTGTGACCTCTGCCTTTGTTACTTCTAGTGCTTCTCACTTCATAACTAAAACCATGGCAGACGGGTCTGTTAATTGTTTTTAACAAGGTTCTGGTGTGTGTACATAAATCCAGAGGTTCTCTTCCTGATAATGCTGTGGTCCCATCTCCTTTGCCAAGTATGTCTGAAGGGACAGAAATGGATACAGGAGCTTTTGCCCCCCTCTCCAGGACGTATAAGGAAAAGCCAAATTTGTCCTTACTGGGCTTCTGCTCTAATTGAATGTATTTTTACAGTCAATGAGTTTTTCTCAATGAGTTAACCATCCTTTCAGAAAAATAAGATGAATAGCTGCTTATTTTAATCTGGCAGCACTTTGAGCAAATACAGCAATTTTTTTCTGTCTCACGTAGCTCAAGGCTACAAACCCAAAGAGCAAGAAAACTCCTCTTTCCCCCCTCCTCTCCGCTTCTTCCAGAATGAAAGTCAAGGTTTTGTGGGATTCAGCACAATCCGTGGGATTTATGTTGCACCTGCTGAATTCTCACAAGAAATATCAATTAAAATATTGTGACTTTGGAAGGAACAGAGGAAATCTGTGGGGAGACTCGAGCTCCGTGGCTTTTCTGCACCTGCAGCGGTCTGCCGTCCCGGCTCGGTGCCTCTCGGGTGAGGAGGGGCTGCCGCGCCGATGCCACGCGCCGCTCCGTCTGCCGTCGGCGCTCAGGGAGAAGCCCATTTCCCCCATCTGCTCCGTGCTCGCTGTTTCTTGTTTGAGTTGGCACCCACCGGCGGTATCGGGACGATGAGGCCTTGCAGGAGTAGAGCATTTGGTGGCACAGATTTGGAATGCTGTCGCTGGCCTGGAGTGTCTGGATTGTGAGGGGGGAAAGGAGAGGCTGAGACTCCATAGCAGCCAGCTCCAAAGCCCAATCAAACCTGACAATCATTTTTAAAAAGCTCGAGCTTCTCCGAGTCCCCAGCTGGTGACAGTGGTTGGGTTCTGCGCTGCTGTTGGTTGCTGCTGTTGCTGCTTGTATGTTACAGTGCTGGTGGGATAGCCCTGGTGGAGCAGGACCTTAGGCAACACCCACGAGAGACTGCATGTCCAGGAAACCCACTACACATATTCCCAGATTGTGTTGATCTAATTTGAACTTGATTAGGTTGTTCTAATCACGTCTTTTTGTTTTTCTTTTTTTTTTTTTTTAATGTAAATGTTATTAAGGAGGATGCTTGTCTGTTGTGGAGATAGAATAAACACCTATAAAAGATATAAACCCTTTAGCTTCAAGGCAAAATCCAACCAGGAATGAGGAAGATTAGGAAGAAATTTATCTCTGGGGAGAAGGTAATTCCACCGTGTCCCTTCATCGTACGCCCTGTACTTATCTTGGGAGAGTTGTGGTGCTCAGTATGGGCAGAGGAAGGCTGCATAGTCAGATCCACCAGATCCCCTAAATGATCTGGTGCAGTGGGTTGACCCTGGCTGGACACCAAGTGCCCACCAAAGCCACTCTGTCACTCTCTTTCTCCGCTGGACAGGGGAGAGAAAATACAACAAAAGGTTTGTGGGTCAAGACAAGGACAAGGAGAGATCATTCAGCAATTTCCATCATGGGCAAAACACTCAACTAGGGAAAATTAGTTTAATTTATTACAAATCAAATCAGAGTAGGATAATGAGAAAGTAAAACCAAATCTTACAAATACCTCCTTTCTTCCTGGGCTTAGCTTTACTCTTGATTTCTCTACCTCCTCCCCCCAAGAGGTGCAGGGGGACAGGGAACTGGGGTTGTGGTCAGTTCACCACACGTTGTGCCTGCTGCTCCTTCCTCCTCGGGGGGGAGGACTCCTCACACTCTTCCTGGTGGGGATATTAACTACCAGACTAATCAACAAGGCAGGGCAGGAACCTCAGAGTGTGGGTGAACACTGCTGAATAAGACAGGGTCAAAGTGGAGTCTGAGCACTGTCCCCTCATCACACGTGCTGCTAAACTGCTGCTTGGTCCCTCTTCCCTAGCAGCTCATCTGTAAAACCACATAAAAACTACCACTTTCCCACTGGTAGGTGTGAAAATTACACTGTAGCTACACTGGAAGCTACTGCTGCCCAGCATGGACCTGCTGGGAGGTCTTCTGTTGCTGTGCAACTGCCCACGGGGATGAGCCCCATGGGTATTTTGGCAGCGAAATACCTGGATAGTGAATATTAACGGAGCTTAGGCATAAGCCAGGTGCTGAGCAACTACAGATGCTCAAGAAACTTCAGAGACCCATGTGAAATGCTTGTGGATAACAAGCAGAGGCTTTCAGGAGCACAGTTTTGAGCACAAGTGTGCGAGTTCTGCCATGTAATTGTCCGTTGCTGTGGCTGGATGTTGAACCAGCTGTGTTGGTTTAGAACACAGTGCACAGAGCTCATATCCTGACTCCAAAAGTGGTGGGGGATAGCCTCAGTGTTCTCCCTGAGTAAGGCTCATTGCCAGCATTTTGGGAGCTCTCACCTTGCTGCCATCCCAAAAACAGGCAACTTGTCTGCTGAATTGTGGCAATGAGGGCCAACATTCATGGTCTCCCCCCAGGGAAAAGGAAAACAGGGGCCACAATGGGATGCCGGCTGGTGAATGACAACAGGCAAGTAAGCTGTAAAGTGCTTCCACAGCCTCTGGTCATTCTAAACGAGGGGCATATTTTTTTGTGTGTCTGAAATTTTGGTTTTTTTTTTTTTGTTTGGTAACTCATAGTGGATCCCTTTCCAAGTGCTTGTCCACTCTCACTTTAAATCCAAGCAGCCACAGTGTCTTTCACCAACAAAGCCCATGCCTTCATGATACTTGAAGAATCATTTCCTTGCATTCGTTTTCAACCTGGCTCCCTTATAGCCCATTGGTCTCACACTGGAAGGGACAAGTGAGATGTCAATTCTTCTCCATGGCAGCCAGTATATCAGTCCATGCAGACCTCTATCCTATTTCCCCCATTGCTCCTTTCTAGCTCTCTTCCCATTCTCCCACTAGAGGTTATTGTCCCCGCAGAGGGCCATCTGGGATTGTCCCTTGTCCTGAAAGCATGGAGTCAGCCCAGTTCACTTACAAAATGATGAAGGTCTGAGTTAGTGTGGATTGGACGGCATAGCACCGGTGCAGCGGAGACAACCCATGTGGCCAGTTCTGCTGGCTCAGCTCTGGGGTTGGGACTCTGCAGCCCAGGGCCAGGAGCAACAGCTGGGCACTGCAGCCTTTTCCACCAGTGTGGCTTTTCCTGTGGCGAACACTTGACCAGACTTAGGTGTGCGTTCCTAGGATACAGATACAAAAATATTTTCACTCTTGTACGTGTCATTCTGGGAAGACGTTTTGCCCTCAGAACCGACCTTTTTATATAACACCAACTAAATACACATCGCACCTAAGTGGAGATACTCTGTTAGAAATAAATGGGCTTATAAGCATTTGGAAGCGTAAAGGTGATATTTATAAAGTGACCAGAACACCCACTATGTGCTGCATAAGCCAGTGAAAATAACAGCTGCTGAGTTTTATCAGCTTTAGAGCACCACAGGAGCAGCGCACCGAGAGGTTCATCTGCCATGTGTCGGGGCTGAGCACAGCTGACGAATGTGCTGCTGTGGCTAAAGACAGGGTAATTGTATAGAGGCTGTAAGTAGATGATAAAATGAGTAGCAGTTTTATCGCTTTTCAAATGCTTTCTCCTAATATCCACATCTGTACTGTATTTGAGAGAGTAAAAGCAATGAAAATTCCTGCAGGTCAAAATAACTTTATTCTTAAGAGTATACCTAGGGTGTTGTCTTCTCTCCAGCCTGGTGGTAAACATGTTGATGTTGGATTAAAGAAAGGGCTGGTATTTTTCCTGGATGAGGGAAGTACAGCTTTATCATTCTGCATTAACTGTTTCAGATGCTGTGTACACTTTTTGTAACTACTGACTGTGTTCTGATGATTTATAAGTCACAAAAGCTGTTTTTTTTTAAAAAATTCTGAAACCACTTAGAGCTCCACATAAAATCTGGGGAGTAAAATCTGACAAGAACTGCAGAAAACGTAATTACCCGAAGTGACAGTTTTGTTCTCAGAACAGTTTCCACCATAGAACGGCATTATTTTTTTAAATTTTCTGTGTCTCTGAGAGAGATGCAATTTGTATTTTCCTTAGAGGCAATGTCAGGTAAACTAATTGAAGCTGCAGTTCAATGGAGTCTGAAAGTCAGCATAAAGTGGCATTGGTGCTGGGAGAACACAATCCCACCTTCTCCTAATCTTGCCTTGCGTTCCTGCTTCTGCATCCCTTCCTCCTTCGTAGCTGTGCAAAGAAAGGAGTGAGAAGCTGCTCTGGGTTTAAACTTCCCCAGTGAAAAAACAGTCTTCGTGAGGATTCCCTCCCCAGGCAAGCTTGTTTTCTGGCTATGCAGGTTGCTGTGCTTGCACAGGGAGCGATGCTGGGAGGAAGGAACAAAGTGATGGGAGATCAGGGATTGCTTTTTTTGAGCAACACTTTTACCAATCTACAATTCCCATCAGTCTGCTACCACAACTAACCTAACAGTAGCAATATTGATATTAGCCAGAAATAAGTGGGACTAGTTATTTATTTATTAAAAAACACAAGTAAATGTATTTATTTGGTGTTTTTAGAAGCGGGGATATGAAAACAGTCGACGTTTTTCTGAAAGTCTAACTACACTTTATTTGGCATGGAAGGGAGCAGCTACAGGCTCAGCCTCACCTATGCTAGCTACAGTTCACGTTGCAGATGTGCTGAAGGATGCCTCACTTGTTAAAAGCAAGTGACTCATAATTGGACCTTCTGGGAAACATTATGGGTCACCTAAATTCAGCAAGGGGTTCAGAGAGAGGAAATCGAGCTTAAAAGAGCTGAGGGACTTGAGCTTGTGCTGCACACAGGATATCAGGTGGCAGGAGGAGGAACTGGCTCTGACCAGAGGGGCCTGGAAAGGAGCCTGGCTTGGTAGGGACAGACCTGCGAGGCTCCCAGTGAGGATGTGAGCTGGCTAGGAAGGTGGGAGGGAGTCCCTGGATAATTTTGAACTTCGCATTAACGAAGCTGGTTTCCAAAGGGGGAGCATTCTTGGGAAAACAGGAAGGGAAAGAGGTTGAAGCAGAGCCAAAAATTAGGCTGGGTGAACAGCAGGATTCATAAATCTGTGCGAAGTTTTTGCCCTCTCTTGCAGTATCTCATTCATGAAAGAAATCCAAACTTTCAGGTTTGCAATCTGCACAGCAACACGTGAGCAGTTTGTACGGATGAACGCTCAGCTGAGCAGCTGAACCAGAGACTGCCTTTTAGTTAAGAGTTAGTGATTGCAAACAGAGAGCTGTTTCTGTTCACAGGAGAAAAGTGGCATACAAATACCTTACTGTTAAAGAAACAAGGCTGGGTCAGGTGAATAAGACAGATAAGACGCATTGTTTGTCTAATGAAGGAGGTTGAGTCAAGCCTCCAGAGTCAGGTGTGGATGAAGCTACATACACAAAAATGCTAATAAATCTGCTGTCATCACATCTGCATGTCATTGACAGGACAAGGGGTAACAGTTTCAAGTTGGAAGAGGGGAAATTTACATTAGATACTAGAAAGAAATTCTTTCGTGTGAGGGTGTTGAGGCACTAGAACAGGTTGCCCAGAGGCGTTGTAGATGCTTCATCCCTGAAAGTGTTCAAGGCCAGGCTGGATGGGGCTTTGAGCAACCTGCTCTAGTGGGAGGTGTCCTTGCCCATGGCAGGGAGATTGGAACTTGATGAACTTTAAGGTTCCAAAAGGTCTGTGGGCCCAGCAATCCCCATGTGGTCCCTTCCAACTCTAACCATTCTACAATTCTATGAGTATTGTACACTCACTTGCTGTTATGCATGTGGGCTGGGCAAGGGGTCTACTGAGTACACATTTAGCAGTAGATTCCTAATTTTAGCCAGGTGAAACTTAAGGAACCACTCAAAATGGAGTCCTATATATTTTCCCTTTTGTCAATGGAAAAAGCTCACAGGGCGACATATTCCATTGTCAAACTGCCACGAAACTCCCTATAAATGGTGTTTCTAGATGGATGACTCAGACCAGGTAGACCTCTCTTCTAGATGGCTGAAGTCAGGTAGGTGAATCTTAACCACAGAAACTACTTTTCTTCAGAGGCATTGTGGAGTCTTCAAAATGCAAAACTAATGCCTGAGAAGCTGAATGCAGCTTGCAGTCACTAATATTGATCTGTAAGTACATTTCCATCTCCCCCCAAATTATTTATTTCTGCATCTACCATCTTCCACATTTATGATGGCAGATCCCACTAGATTTGACCAAAGAGGTATTGTTTTGCCATTGATGCTCCCACGATACATGAGTTCATCCGAGTCTGCTGTTTGAAACAAGTATACGAGGGGCCAATTCATTGAGCACAATTTATTCCAGATCTTTGCAGAAATATACGATGCTCTTGAGCCCATACAGATGTGTAGCCAATAGGGAGCTGTCTGGCTACGCCAGTTTTTTATATGTTTTTCAAGTAAATCAGAAATCCAAATGCAAAAGTCAGCACTTGGGGATGTCTATGTGGATTTGTGACTCTCCTGTCTGAGTTCTAAGGTTATAAAGCAACAAAGGGATTAAACTCACATGTACTTTTTTTTTCTTTATGTGACAGACCTAAGATGAATAACATTGCTCATTTACAGAATTAGAGAACATTTAAATGGGAAAGGTTTCTTCAAAACACTGAAGTAAAATCCTGGCCCTTTTGAAGGTGGTTGTAGGCTGGTTTTGATAACAGTGTCACCATTTTTCACAGCAAGACATCTCTTCTGTCAACTCTGTTGGGTTCCGATGTGTATTTTATATGGCCTTGTCCACTCCAGCTTAAAAATACCCAGAAATGGGACATATGCTGGCAATTCTGAGGCTTATACTAACATAAAACAAAGTTATTTATTAAAGCTGCAATATAATAATTTTCCTCAGTCCTCTCTGAAAGCCATGCATGAAAGGAATGGAAGAGAGTAGAAAAGCGAAGCTCTTGGCAGTGAGTGCAAAATGCTGGCTTACCTGAACCCAGGAAATAGGCTCAAGGAAGATTACGACTCCATACACATACACATTAAGCTCCTGAATCCTGTTGTGCCCATCCCTCTGATCCTAGCTTTGTTCTCACCACAGGTGAAAACCAAAACCACCAACAGCTAATCAAGTGCTTGGCCAAATACATGGGGGCTGTGTCACACTTGCTGCTGAGCCCTTGTGGCAGAGAGAGCAGGTCTGGACTCTCAGCAGGCACACCCTGGGGAAGTGGGAGCCTTGGCAGCGAGGAGGTGGGTGCAAGCCTGAAATTCTGGGAAACATGGACCAGTGGGATCCTGCTGGGTAACGAACTATCCCTACTTGTAATTACAGTTTCAAGCAGAGGTAAATGCTAAATTGCTGTGTCCCTCTCCAGACCTGCTCCTGCTGTTGGAGAACTGCTCTGAGGTGGGAGGGCAGCACGGGGTACTTGGTGGGCAGCAGGAAACTCTCTTCATACCTGTGCACAAAAAGCACTGCTTAAATTTAGCAGTGACGTGGAACACTTGGCCCAGTGTGATTCACAGGCAGAATGTCCTTGCCTGCAGACAGCAGACACAAACTGTGCAATCCCAGCTCTGAACATTGATGCCAAGGAAAGAAGGACCGGGAATGAGCTCCAGTACTGGACCCTCTATTAACCACAGTACTAACTGGTTTATTTTCTCCCTGGGTCTATTTTCAATGTCTCCAAACAGCTCTGTCCAAGACAGTGTCAAGCCTGTGCCAGCTTTGCTTCTCTCCATCTTATACCATTCCCTAAAGCTATACCAGCAGGCTTTTTATTCTCAGACTCCCCCAGATGCTTTTATGTCACAGTCCAGGGCATGAAACACAGACCTCACAGTCTTACTGTAAAAACATAGCTCTGGTGGACTCCAGCCTCAGTCTGCACTATTTTAGAAACTTTTAGCTAAAAAGGTTACACACAGTAACGATGACACCTGAACACATGAGACAGGAGGAGGGACATCTTGAGCCAAGGTGGTATGGATGCAGGTTGCTTAGTAGAAGGCTTGTCCCTACAAGCAGTGTAGATGAAAGCCAGGTGGTGTCCACTAAATGGGCACTATTAAGCCAGTTAGACCTTGTGTCAAGGTCTGATTGACAGCAATTGGAAAAGATGATACCTTTTCCAATTTTCAGATGATGTCCTGAATTCTCTCTAGCCTAAAGTGCTTTTCAAGTGAACCTCAAGTTTTCTTGGAGTTGTGGTTGGTGCCAGTGCTTGGGAGTGTATCACAGACCCTACAGCTGAGCCAATGTGGGTGACTACCATGCAGGGCTGTGGAGGTTGACTAGCCCACCTTGGGGAAGCTCCAGAAAAGACAGCCCCTGAACTGCAGGGTCTCACCATTGCCTAGTCAGAGAAGAAGGAATGATGTTTTTTTTTAACAAATGGCTAAAAGAAACCAGGATGAGGAGGCAAGGCAAAAATAGGGTCAGACTGGGAGAAAAGTCTTGTGTTTGCAGTCAGTTTTTCAGGATAGGAAGAAGTGATGACAGCCTGTTCAATTCCATCCAAATCCCTCTGTCATCTAGTCCTGGGAGAGGACCAGAGTCTCTACATGGGGCACACTATATTTTTAATCCAATTATAATACGGCTTAGTCCCTTCCCTACAGCTCAAGCTGAAGCATGAATACAATTAGACAGCAACTGAGTTTAACAGCCATAGCCATAAACTTGATGACTTGCATAATTTAGATGGGAGTTTCCTTGGAGATTTGCTGGAAATATTAAAGTTCAGGTTTTGTTTTTGTTTTTTCTGCCAAAGGTAAAAATGAAGACTGCAGCTCTTTTGCAAAAGTCATAAATACAAAACTAATTTCGCTAGAAAAAGGGGCTTGTGAAGTGCATGGTTTTATCTTGCAAACATTGTCATGGACTGCCGTGAAGTTCAGGGTGACTTTGGGTGTTAAGTAAGAGCCTGCAGTTTGCAGGATGAGGCCTAGATCTATGAAATTGCACGCAAACCCTTCCCCAAATCTAGTTACCTATTTTCTCATGGTGTTTTTCAATCAAATGTGTGACAACCAACTGTGTAATATGTACAGACAAACTGAAGAACATGAATACAAAAAATCCACCAAAACTGTTGAGCTGTTTGATGTCAGAAGGCAGGCATGTGCTTACAAGGAAAAAGTAAAGATGATATGCCTGTCCTGCTGTCATGAACACTGGCCAGAGGAGCAGCATGACATGGGAGTATTTGTGTAGCTACATCATTGGCCCCCACCCAGATCAGAGTTATATCTGACCTCACAACAGAGTCCTTGAAAGGTAAAGGAAAAATTTCTCAATTACTGACAGCTTCCTGGTGCTTGCTGTAGGTGATTTGCTTTTAATGTCATTCTAAATTAACATCCCATTACTATAACATGAAAATTAAGCCAAATTTAATGTTCTTTTTGCTGCTCTGTTATTTTAATGTAATATGTTTAGGGCAGGTAAGCATTTAAAAAACATAATTCAACTAAACAGCCATGGTTAAGGTGTGCCCCTGACCAAAGACCACTGAGTTCCTTAGTGTGGAAATCTAGACAAAACACGTCTCATTATTATTCTATGGTTCTATGATTCTATTAAGGCAACATGCCTAAAAAGAATAAGGTTCTATTAGACGTGGTAACAGGGTTGTAAAACACAAGTGCATGTTTTGGTCTTGTTCATATAGAAAAGATGTTATCGTTTTCTTAAAGAGTTGGAGGAAGTGGTTAATTTTCCTATATAGATCTTCATTCATACATGTTTGAAGACATAATAAGCGATTGGACCTTTTACAATGAGTCCTCTGTATCTTCACTCACCTGAATGCCCCATGGTCAAACTGAAAGTTAGTTGGAAGAAGTAAAAAGTTCAGGGGTATAATTTTCTACTTTCCATTACAGCAAAAATAAAATAAAAAATAATAAAAAAAGGAAATTTTGGGTTCTGGCAGACTTCATTTGAACCATTTCTAATTTTACTTACCTACAGATTCGTACCATGTGGTGGGTTATTTAGAGTTTATATTATGGATGGTTATACTTACTTAATGCACGGACATTTGTAAAAAGGACACATGTGCACTGGATACAATACCCAGTCTATCTCTTCCCAAGTAGAAAAAAACTAGCAGAAATCTTCCCCTCCTCCCCCTCCCAAAGATCTGGGACTCTGTCCAGGTATCTGTCTGCTTTCGCTCTGAATTTTCCATCCAGAGCTTATGAAATATATGCAGAACTAATTCTGTAGGTCATTCTCATGGCAGAGCTAGAGCTAGTTACGCAGGGCTCCCAAACCAGACTGGGCAGTTAGCTCGGCAGGTAAATGGGAAACCAGACAAAAAAGCCAGATGGACGCCAGATTTCTATGACTTCCACAGAACGTACATTGGTGAATGCGTTTCAGATCGGTGCCTCAAAAAGGTGCCAAGGAAGAAATGGCCTGGGTCAACTGCAGCCTCCAAGGAGGATGGGGTACTGTGAAGTATCCAAAGGCATCCGCATAAGGCTCATAGATGAGATACAGGACTACGGTAGACTTGTGCCTGCCTGGGGCAGCAGCTGGGAACCAGGTAAGATAAAACAACAACATGTCACCTCAGACAACACGGCATCATTACCTTTAAGCAACAATGTGGACTTCTGACTATTTTCTTACAGCAATTTGTAATTAAATTTTCCAAGAGAGTTTATATGTAACTCTTAATCGTTTAAATATACAACTTCAAATTAAATATTTAATTAGAAGTTCCCAAACAGAAAATATGTTGGTTTGTTGTTTGTTTATTTTTTACAAATTCAGTGTTTTCCAGTGTTGATTTTGCAGAAAGTACCTTTTCATGTTTGGAAGGTCAGCCCAAACAGAAAATTCCTAACAAGCTCTAGGTTTAAAAACTGGTGGGTTTTTTTCAGCTTCTGAGACCCTGAGAAGTATGGACTTGAGCTACCAAGGCTTTTCACAGCATTTCATACTGGCTCATTGCTCTCACTGTTTATGTAGATAGGGCGCTGCTAAGAATTCTTTTTTTGGACCTTCCCATCTCAAATGTCTGAGACACCTTTTACTCCTTTGTTTTGAAATCAGACTGAAAGAATCCTTTCTGCTCTCTTTTCAGTTCTTATCATCATGCCAAAAGCTGTCTTGAATCATGCAGCTTTTGTAAAACTCCTTGAAATGTGTTTATATAAGAACAAACCGTAAAAATTGAAGTGAAAGGACCAAATCCTATGCTGCACTTACTCCCCATTGACGAGGTACTCAGGGAAAGCCTGAATGGCAGCATGTGAATAAGGGCAGAACAGAGATTAAATTATTCTCTAGCAGAGTTGAGGCGTCCTGGGCAGGCAATGCAGATTCCGAACACACTCCCCTATGGATCCCATATGTAATGGTAGGAAGACAGTTCATTCGGAACACTGACACAAAATAAAGACCAAACTTCCTGCCCGTTTTGCATGACAAAATCCCAAGGTAGCTGACAGCCATTTTTGTAGCATTCATATTAAGAAAATTTGTATACTGGTAAACAGAACACAGGTCACTGGTTTCCTTGTGGCTAGTGCACTAATACTGCCTGGTATGTCACGCACACTGGGTCATTTTTAAGACAAGTTGTAAATCTCACTCAAAAGAGTTCGCAGCATAAAAATATGGGTCACTAGCTACCTCTCTTCCTTCCCGCTGTGGGGGAGACCAAAGACCTTGCTGGCTCTAAAAGCTTCCCTTGTAGAAACCATGCAGAGTGCCTGGAAGACACAGCACTCCCCAGCCACAGCTGCCTGGCCTGAGCTCACCCTCCACTCCTACCCCAAGGCCATGGTGTGGGGATCATAAGGGACCTCAGCCTTCTGCTGGGAAAGAGGCTGGAACAGAAAAGGGTTCTGTGACTTTGTCACCCTCCCACATATCTGGTCATCCCCACCATATCACCACAACACTGCACCAGCACAGGACTGACCCTCTGTGCAGCGGTAAGAAGCCTCCCTACTATTTACTGTCTTATAAACAAGAGGATAAAGCTTAGTCTTGTGAATGGGACTTTCCTTGATTTTTGAGATACTGACACAATGCATATTTGCAAAGACTGTTCCTTCCTCTGGCCATGTGAGTACAGTGTTTGAGAGAATATTTATATTTGGACACATAAGATCAAAGATTTAGGTGAACAAAGGCTTCAACAGAAAAATAACAAATAGAGGACACTTGTAAGAGCTGAACACAGTCGAAAGCACAATGAATACAAGGATAAACACAGGTTCCTGTGCAGCTGCATGCTTGAAGGAAGAGACCAGACATAGATGAAACAGTTAAGTACAAAGGCAGTATGTCACCCAGTGTTTAAACCATGGTCATCAAGGAGCACATACAGTAGCATCTGAACCGTGTACTGTGAAAATCTATTCATAAATGATCTCAGCCAGCACTCAAAAAAAAAAAAATAGTGAAAGTTCCTACAGAACTTTGGAAGGACTTAGAACAAGTCTCTAAGATGAGAGATTACATTTTCCCAACCTGTCAGGTCTTGCACACAGTTACCATGCGTGGCTTGCCAGTCTGCTGGCCTGGCACAGCCTTTCCCTCCTGGTACTGGAGACTGTTGACCTGTCAACTGGCCTTTGACTGAGAGGCAAGAGATTTAAAAGGCCCACTATTCTGCAAGGCAAGAGAGCACATAGAGTTACCAAGAGGAGATGTGTCAGTGGATTTGCAGGTAATATTTGCATGCTAGCTCTTCCCCATGGTAGTTTACTTCTGTCTCAGCAGAGTCTAGTTGCGATGCAAAGCTGCAATGCAATTAAACATTAAATCACTAAGGAGAAAAATCCCTTCCAAACCATATGCATATTACACAGTTCCACAGTCTCTCAATTTAGCCCACTGCTTCATTCTTTCTGAAATAGGTAGCCTAGCAGTTTGGTTCTCGCATTTTATCTCCTGCTAAACCTGCCAATTCACCCCAGAAAAGAAAAACTCCTTTGCTTTAACTGTAAATAAATATTTTAGATCTACATGCACCCTAAACCAGTTCTCTGGAATCTCTACTGACATACCCAGTGAATTTTGAAGAATAGCTTAATTTGGCATTAAATGAGAAAGACAGGTAAATAAATGCCTGAATTCATGTGCTTTTAAGCTCATAAAGAACAGTAATAACAATTCTACCAGAACTTATGCTGCAAACAGCAGTAACTCTGTTCACAGAGCAAAATAATGGAAATAAAGGAACTAGGCACACACGCAGACTGAGAAAAGATTGCCTAACCTAATGCAGAGCACAGCAAATAAGGCATCTCAAAGTAAAATACACACAAAAATTACGATAAGCAGAAAACAGAAGAACTGACATGTTGCAGGAATGGTATACTTTCCAGTGCAGGATCCCATGCAGGTCACATACCTAGGGGCCACGTGCTTTACAGAAATCTGTCAGTTCAGTGCCTTGACGCTGATGGTTCTTATCTACACACTGCCGGAACGCCTGGTGGTTCTGTTTTGCAGTTCATAAAAGCAGTAATGCTGAGAGCAACATTATATTTGTGACCCATTGTTTTCCCCTTCTCCCACTGAAAAAAAGCCTAAAAATACATCGTCTCTTTTTTTGAGGGGGAGATTACAATAGCTCATCCCTTTTATGCACATCCACTATTTTAGGGTTTCTCTCAGGCATTGCCTGTTAAATGAAAATAAGAAAATACAATCAAACAAATATAATTAAATACTGAAATAAAAAAATACAACATTTAAACAGTTAGCTGTTAGCTAGGCAACACAGAAACCCTGAAGAATATGTGACAGAAGCTTAAATTCTGATGTGTTAGGCTGAGTAAGGCTGCTTTACTGCATAGACTGAGAGTCCAGGCACATATAGTGTGGCCTCCTAAGCCTCACCTTTGAAATAGCATGGGATATGTATCTTCACAATAAAGATGAGTAATGGATGTACTGTTCTTTAAAACTGTGTCCAAAACTCCTTTTCTTCCAGAAACCTCCTGACTTGGCACTCAAGATAGTATTTGGCTTCTATGAGCCTCTATATGCAGGTGTGTATCTGTGGGCACATTGTGTAGGCTCCTGTTGGCAGTTAGCTGAAATCTATTTAGTACAGTCAGTGGAGCTCACTCAGGTGCCTAAATATAGGTGTCTAGTTGAGATTCCTTAGTACCATATGGAGGCATCTATGCAGGGCCGGTAGACACAACAGTTAGGATGGGACTTTTTGCAAACCAGAACCCCTGCTGCAGCCGCAGCAGGATGCTACAGCGACACCCTCTACTCTCTGAAATGACTCTTGACTGTGTTCAGCAACCCAATGAAGCCCAGTCACTTCTGATTTTGGCTTTACTCTGATCTTAATATTCACACTTTCTAATGTATAATGCTTTTATTTAACCACCTGGGCCTGATCCTGATGTGCAAGATAATTCTGGAGAAGCTGTACATAAGTTTTTTGAAGGGTTATAATACTCTGTGGGCCACAGCAATAAAAAATCATTTCATAACTTCCCTTAAGACTAAAGGCTGCTCTGGCACTGATGGCAGTCCTGCTTCAAGAGCAAGGCTGGACTAGATGACCAGGCAACCTCCAGGCATCTCTTCCAACCGACTTTTTTATGATGCTATGGGCCTGGCTCAACAGACCATCTTTCTAATCTCTTCATGAGGTCTGCTCCATTCTTGAGTTATACCAGAAGCCAGTATTTACATTTTTCATGGCTTTTCTGTGTGAGTCTGAATTGATTCAACAGTTCCCCAGGCCATGGGCTGTGCCTCTATTTACATGTATAAAGGGTCCAGCATACCCTCTGTGATGCAAAAAACAGTATCTCAAGAGACTGCAACTGTTCTTTAATTGTGTCTAATTATATGGAGGACGTATACAAATAAATATGTCACTTACAGAAAAGCTAAGTGTGAACTTAAAGCTGATCATATATTTAAGTGGTTTTCAGAACACAGATAATGAAGAAAATAGCAAGTATTGATTTTAACCAAATTAAGACTGCTGTTGTATCAGCAAAAAAGTCTTGCTGATTGTGACAATTCATTGAATTTATATAATCTTATGACAAGAAAGCTAAAGATGGACTATTTATGAGGGCATGTAGTGATAGGACAAGGGGCAATGGTTTCAAACTGGAAGCATGATTTAGATTAGGTATCAGGCAGAAAATTTTCACTATGAGCCACTGAAACAGGTTGCCCAGAGAAGTTGTGGATGCCCCATCCCTGGAAGTGTTCAAGGCCAGGCTGGATGGAGCTTTGAGCAACCTGCTCTAGTGGGAGGTGTCCCTGCCCATGGCTAGGGGGGTTGAAACTCAATGATCTTCAATGTCCCTCACACCCAAACCACTCTATGATTCTATGATTCTATGTTTGAGCTGTTAGAAAGTGTGAAGGTGGGCTGCTACTAATGGAAGAGGACAAAGATGTGAGCTTGAGCAGCTGTCCCCACTTCATCACCATTAGCTCTTTTCCTGCCTTGGCTCCACATACCTCTCCCCAAAGCAAACCTAGGACAGAGAGAGAAAAGAGCTGTACGCAGGATAAATGGGGACACTGATCACTACTAACCCTCTCTTAGTTTGCAGCAGAAACAGCCTAAGAGGTCCACACTGGTGAGAGAAGCCTACAGCTCCTTGGGCTATGAGATATCACAGAGGCTGTATGGAGAATACCAGAGTGGTAGGTGTGCCAGGAGTGTCCAGCACGGGGAGGCTCTGTTGCACAGTGTCATGGTGAATACTGGTACAACTACAACAGCTGCATCAGCAGTAATGCGACAAAAAGGCCCAGAAGTAGACACTTATTCTTTTCACTCGAAAAATTAATTTCAGAAGAGAACGAAATAACTGGATGTAATTGAACAGACATCCAGCTTAATACTTGTCTTTATGATATCTGATAACTATATATTTTTTGGAGAATGCAGTGTTGGATTCTCAGTTGACTCATTCATTGTGCAAGTATCTATTAGATTTCCAACCACTGAGATTTATTTCTTTTCATTAAAAGTCCATGTTATTATTTATATGGTCAAGAACATAAGTAATGTTGGAAAAATAAGTATTAAAGCCTAAGAAAAAATATTCAAGTCAATAATAACAGAAGAAAAGAAAAATATGTAGTACATATTAAAAATGAAAACAATTGTTATAAATATAATGGCCTTAAATGTTTGCTTTTATGTGACAGATGTTTTTAACAAAATGTCTGTGTTGGCAGTTTGAGCACACTTATGATTTTAATTTGTGTAATATTCCCTTTTAGTATTGATGTCTATTTACAACATCTGTGAAGGGTCTGTAACCTGAATGTGACAGGGAAAAACTAACAGACTGCTTTTGGAATCTTTCCACTGGGTCCATGTAACAGACTATTAACAAAAATCTTAAATAGCTATTCTAATCATCAACAGCAATCTTACGCAAATTATATCAGACCCAAAGGACCCGATTAACTTTAAAATGCCTTACAGACCTGAAACATAAATTTTGCTCCTCCTGCCTTCCTCTGTAGAGTCGAAATCGGATCGTATCACAGGCACCGGTTTTAGCTAGGCACACACAAAATCAGTATGCAAGGCAGGCTGCACACACGCAGGCAGGGTTCCACTTTCATGACAAGGAAAGCACATTTCTGAGTATTGAAATTAAATGTAATCCTTTTTTTTAATTTTTTTCCTTCCCCCCCCGCCCCCTCCCCTGTTGCTCTTCTATAAATCTCCAACTGGAATTCTCATTCCGTAACAACTCTTTTAAGCAGCTGGAACTTGGACAACATCCTGGCACGGGGAGGCATTAATAAGTCGATGAAGCGCTGTTGTTAAAGTGATATCACTGATAGAGGCAGATGCAGGATTTCTGCTTGAGGAAAGCCAAGTCTTTCTTACTGAGACAGTTTCAGAGCGTAGGAAAGTGTGAATGAGGGAACATGAGCTATCATTTACAATTAGTTGTTTAATATTTGCACCAAAATTTAAAATGTTAACTACTATTGTTATGTCCCAGAGGTCTTTTTCATAGAGTTCTTGCTTGTTCACGCCTTCTAAATCAGGAGCCAAGATTCCCCCCACCTTTTGCCACTTAGGCCCTCTCTTCCCCTCTCCTCCCACACATACCCTTTGTTTGACCTCATCTATACTACAATAACTATTTAATTAACAACAGTTGTTAAATTTGTTTATGGCCTGACCTTATAACACAGTTTGGCTGGCCAGTTAGGATGGAGCCAAACTGTTTTATATCTAGGTTAAGAAAAAAACCTAGGTAGAGATCTAAGCTAAAGAGCTTTCTTTTCTAATAAAATTTAAAAACTGAAACGCAACTAAAAAAAAGTCATTCCATTTGTGTCACCCTGTGGCCTCATCCACCCTGGCTGTCCAGGCTGCATTATAACTAAGTCCTTGACAATGGAGCTCAGCAGCCATTGCTAAAGTTTGCTGTGTTTCATACAGTAGAGGGGAACGGGAGACAGTACTGTGAAGGCTTTTAAATAAAAAGGCAAACCTTTTTATTTAAGGCAAAAAGTTCTCCTGGTTTCTACCCCTGTTTTCCTTGGCATTTGGAAGCTGGGTCCAGTTTCTGGCAAGAGAGCCCCAGGGTCTCTGGCAAATCTGAGTCTCTGCTGGGTACAGCTGCTTCCTTCTGAGCCACTGATATGGTCCCACGCATAAGAAATTTCTGGTGTTCCCTGCAGCTACTTTTTCTTTCTCTCTCACTAGACATATTTCACATCTCTTTTTCTTTCAATATCCTTTTATCCTTCTTTGCCAAAACCCCTCTTGTTTCTTATGTTTTTATTTCTAACTGCTTTTTCCTTCTTTTGCCTTTTTCCCCTCAGGATTTCCACATTAAATCACTTAAAAGTAGAGAATAAAAGTTTTAGT
>VZRU01016779.1:266591-278484 GCA_013398155.1 Pedionomus torquatus | reverse complement strand
AAAAAAAAAAAAAAGATGTTAGCTTGTGTTTACCACTCTGCTTCTAAGTGTGTTGAATGTGGAAATCCTAAGGGAAGCCTCCTAAGGATTAACACTTTTCTAGATGTGTTGTATATAATTCACAAATTCTATATTACATAAATAAACCTAGGGATGTTTTCCATATTACTTAGGTTTTCATCTTTTTCAAAAACATTCAGATAATGGTTCTAGTACTTTAGTATCTTGGTGGATTTACCTCTCTCTGAGCACAAGATAATTCCCCAATCCTTCTGCAGCTTAAGCATAACGGACTTGGAAAGTTTTATTTCATCTCTGTGAAGAGAAATGGGACTGCAGATGGGTCTAGAGCCGNAGAGAAGAGAAGAGAAGAGAAGAGAAGAGAAGAGAAGAGAAGAGAAGAGAAGAGAAGCCTCAATGGATGGAAATGGAAGAAGCTAAAGGAACTCACCCACTTGCCCTCTGATGGGAGGTTGGTTATTGGTGGAAGGGAGAAACACTCCTTTTTGTGCCAATGTCACTGCTCATAGAAGAGGATCTAGCACTGCTGTCGATCCTATCTCTGAGCCAGCCCAAGTGATTAGAGATTCATTATCACTTTTCATGACTGTATATTGTGGTCAAAATGGCACCCAATTTAAAGAGAAAAAAATGAGTATGAGGGTACAAACAGACAAACATTCCATACTGTGAATTCCCAGGTCTTTATAGTAAAGTCTTCAGACATTCGCTGAAGAAAATTACAAAAAATTATAAAAAAACTAGGTACATTCACTCCCAGTCAGCTCAATTCTTCTATCTGTGTAACTGAGCTCGAAACAGGTGAGACTTCTTCCACTTTCCAGTCACATTTGCGGTCAAACTAGCACAGCAGTGGAACTGCTATCAGAGTATCTCCTCATTCCAGCTTCACCCCAACAGAGTGAGAAGGCACAGAACTTAATTTCATAGGGTATTCTTTGTTTACCCAAATGTGAAAAGGATTGCAGCTTGAAATCAGTCAGATTTTTGGACACAGGCTCAGCCTGTTTCTTATTTTATTCAAACTGACTTATTTGAAGTCCTGTTACTGTCCTTTTGAACTAGCTGTTCTCCTGCTTTCTTTATGTAATGTGTTCCAAAACAGTTGAGTGAAGTTAAATCATAAAACAATGGATCTCTGCTGAACCTGAATGTCAAAGAAAAATTAAAAACATATTTTGGAGAAAGGTTAAGGAATCACATCAACCACTAGTCTTGGTATGTACAGAAGACTTGGGCATACTAATAAACCTGAGTTAAACTGGTAATGTATGGATATTCTGCAGAAGTTTGTGTTAAAAAAGTTTCAGTCTTTTGTTCAGCTCACTTATGATGTACATAGAAGAATCAGTTTCCTTACCCAAAATGAAATCTTGGACTGAACTCCTCTATGTTTCTTGAAATTAAATTGTTCCAGGTAGATACAAGTTTTGGACTGGTATTCACCTATTCATCCAAAGTTTTAATGGAACTAAATGAAAATTTATTGTATTCTTTTCAAGATTTTTCAATATTATCTATAGCAATATTAAAGCAGACAAATCACTGTATTAAATACACGTTCCCTAATTGCTATTGTTTTTACCCTGATTTCTCGCAATTTCTGCACCAAGGTACTCTGTCCTCCTCTCCTGACACCCATAGCCAGTTTCAATCAAATTAGAAGGAAATCCTGTCTTATGTTCTTAACTTGAAGAAACAATTCAGGGAATTGGAGAAGTAGCCATCCTAGAGCAAAGTTTCCTTCTACAATCGATGCCTTTCGATGTCTCTGAAGGCAGGCCTCGTCTGCAAAATTTAGATGCTTAGTTTCAGGCAGGCAGTGATGCCTTTCACTTGCTTGTGGTAGGGGCAGAAACACTGAAAGAAGGCTGTTTCTCTAGCTTTCTTGAATTTAAGCTCATTAGGTTCCTCAGCTAGGCAAGCTTGATCCCATCTTAGGTATCTTCAGATCAATGAGGATCTTCTGGAGGACAGAGGTCCTCAGACAATTGGCTTTATTGAGACAGAGACATGCTGAGCTCAGCTCTGGCACCATCTGTCTGGTTTTGGCTAAGGGGGCAACCAGTGCACCCACACCTCCAGATAAGCTGAAGCCTGTGATGAACCTCAACAGGCTGATAGGATGAAGAGGACCTGGGCAAGGGGGCTGGGGTTATGATGAGGGAGGCTGAAGAATAAAGATAGAAATCCATAAGAAACAATTTGTTCCTTTCAGTATGTGTTTGCATTCATTAGTTCTGCTGCTCACAAAACATTTTATTCAAGTATGTCAATTGCTTTTGTTTACTCTTGTAAATGCTAAATGCATTCCAAATGCAACTACTGGAGTAAGGGGTATGACTGTCCTTACTGCACCAATTGCTTTTCCATGACATCAAATCCTGTGTTGTAGGAATACATCTTTTGTAGGAGGATGTGCTGATGTTGCAGTCCAAGTGCCTCACTCTTACAGGAACAGCCATTGCACTGACTCTTGCTTACCTTTTTAATCTTTCTCTGGCCCTGGGCCATTTTCTAAATAAATGAAACATGCCTGTATTGTTCCATACAGCAGACAGATGATAAAAAGTCTGTTTCAAACTATAGGCAAGTCAGTCTTCAGCCAGTCACTTCTAAAGATATGGAACAAGTACAGCAGTCTTTAAGTTTAATACTACCCTTTCACATTTTAAATCAATTTACAATCTTTCTTTGTAATCAGTTTGGTTACTTCCCAAATCCAGTACAGGGGATGTTCAATTGCCAATTCTTCATTTCTGGTATGATGTTCTTGATAAGGGTTATGTCAAAAACAACATTTTTTGATCTGTGCAGAATCTCTGATACAGCATCTCACACAGGCTCTTTGTTTCAATAAAACTATGGATGGCACTTATACCTTAACAAGTCATTTTTCTAATGATCTGCTTTGAAGGTCACAAAATACTGCTAATGATGTTTCAAATAACAAGGACCCTTTGCCTTCCAGAATTCCCCTGAGTATATACTTGGCTGAAATAAATTTTTATGTATAGTAACAATATAATCTATTTGCAGCCCTCACAAAACAACAGACTCACTTGTGTTACTGAAGACACAACACTTCATAAGCCAATATACAATTCAACTGAGAATTTTGTTTCAGACCGATTTAAAGTAACCTCAGAGTACAGCTAGTTTCAACATGATTAACACATGTAGCAAGCTAAGCATTCACCTAATGCCAGCACCTAATGCCTAATTACCACTAAGATTCATTTTGCACATGAATTCAGAAGATTTTTAAAAGAAAAATGAAAAACTGTTGTGAAACAAAAAGCTTTATATAGTGGGAGATGAAACCATTAACTCACAAGCCACTGAAATTCTTAAATTTTTAAATATTAAAAAAATATTTAGGGATATCTGCATCCTTCTGAAAAAAAAAAAAAAAAAAAAAAAGACCTCTTTTCCACCTCAAAATTTTGTATTGTCAGAAAGAGAAAAACAAGATAATTTGTCAAGGATTCCTGCTTGTCTGGCTGTCCACTTGGAGCCATGGCAATAGCTTTGCCTGGTTTGCCAGTTCTGGGCAAATGGCCACCGTCATTGCATGCACTGCATGCACCAGTCCCTGCACTCACCTGCACTTGTTATGCAGTCTATTTGCACACATACAGATACAGTGCAGTATGTTTTTCTGCATGTGTAATAAGCCCTTTACTTCCAGAAATGTCAGGCTCATAGTGCATGATCTGGCCATCTCTATGCAATGCTCGGCCCCAACTCTTGGAAATATAGATAAGCCCTACAATATTTATTTGAATATTGATATTTTATACCTGCTTGCAGAAGACCTTTTTGGCAAAAAGTCTCACTGGCCACATTGTGAGTCATACCGAGGCATGGTTGTGTCTATACTAGTAAATAAATCAGCCCAAGGGTGCCTTCCATGGCCCTAAGGGAAGAAGCATGACACTGACGCTGTACACTTTCCCCAAAACAGGGTGGCCTTGTTCATACTGCTTGTTGCAAATGGTCATGCTGTCCCTTACATTGTGGCTAGGGCTAGGAGCTTACTAGTTGGCACAGGATTATGCCAGGAGTTGCTACCAGTTAGACAATACTAGACAGTGTTTGAGGCCATCCTTTAGCCCTGTTTATTTTACTTCTGAAGCCACTCACCAGGAATTACAGAAGAGGCAGCAAAGCCATCCGTGTCCTGGGGAACTGGGCTGCTCTAACAGTGGAAATACCAAAGTCTGGCCTCAAAATTGCATGGAACTAAATGATGAACCAATAACTTGTTTCAGATACATTTCTTTGTGAGGGCAGTGTTTGTATTCAGCTTTACATTAGGCTCCTTGCATTTAAAACTCCGGTGTCTCAAACTGCTATAGACTTTGTTTTTCTTTCTAAATCCACCCATACAAGCGCCCTCTGCTTATAGATCATCTGCTTTCACCTGTAAGCAATGCTCAGCTCTCCCAAAATGACTACAAAGCCCATGTGGAGGTATTTTTATGCATAACCACAGATGGGATACAAGTAGTACAATACTGGTCTTTTAGAACAACAACAATGAAACAACAGTTCCAAATGCATCAGCGAAGCCCAGTTTCTAATTGTGTCCCATAGCTGATTCAACTTTCCTTTGAACTGTGTCGCAAGCTCAAGTTCTTACTAGACATCAGATAATCCATGCAGATGCTAGTCATTTTGTGAATGCTATCATTCATAGCTGGGAAGCCTTCAGGAATATTCACACCTGGTTTAACGTGATAGAATTCTTGGACAGGAGAAATCTTGGCTATGATGTTGATTCACCACTGCCCTGTAGGACTGAACATCAAAATACTCATGGCTAAGGCATTTAGAATTTGTGTTTCTTCATCTCAAAATCCTCTTCTCCCCCAGAAAGATCATTAATGCCACCTAAGATACGGAACTGCATCAAAGGTGGCTGGAGTCAGTGACACTTACTGAGGGAGGAGTCAGACACAACAGGCCTGCCTCCTCAGGAGACTGGCCCATAAGCATCACTCAGAGCTTCCATAATTACATTTCTGTTGCTGTTAGTCCCCTTATTGCATGCTATCCACTGTAGAGGACAGAGACCTTCTACCTGATCTAGAGGAGGACTGTTATGGCAGCCCCAGTGACAGAAATTCATTGGGTCTGCTGTGGGACTAAGTCTGGGTTAGAAGCTAATGAATGATCATCTTTGGTGACAGCCGTGCTTGGCAGATCGGCACATAATATTTGCTAGAAAAGAACTGAGCCTGTGTAGGAGGATCTCTCTGAAAACAGCACTTGAAACAGTTCTGTGCTTCGAGATCCCAGCTAGAGGGTTTTCTGCAAGAGGTTCTGTTGGTTTACACTTGCATGAATGGAAGTAGAAGTTAGCTATTTAAGTTTCATAATTAACCAAGATGGACCTCTGCAATAATTTATGAACATGGGATGCTGTCTTAGTTACTGTTGGATATTAGAACTATGAATGTGTTGCTTTAGTAACAGGATTGCTGTTAGTAAAAAGCAAGGAGGAAAAAATAATGGAAGAAATTAAACCATTAAACACAGAGTTGTGGTTCAGAGAGAATTCCTCAAAAGGGCAAAATGGGAACACAGAAGATCAAAGGGACTTACAGCTGTTTAAAGAGGTATGAGGAGAAGCAGCAGTGGCATTTTCTGGATCATATAGATAGCATTCTAGGATAAATAGTACTGATTTGTCTGAAAAATCTATGCTTCTATTCCTCAACATCAAAGGGACGAAGCCTCAGGTCCAATAGACCAGCAAATAGACTTCTCAAACATGCTGATGCACACAAACACACACAGATAGACATACACATATTTTATGCAGAAAATAACTACTTATATTTTAAATAGTTGTGCCTGTGTACACAGATACATCTGTATGTATGAACTGTGGTAGAAACTGTGTATTGTTTCTGGGTTTTTTTTTTACCTTATGGATACTACATTTCTAACCACTGATACGGTGGAAGGAAAGTGCAGCATCAAGATGCCAAACTGCTGTTGGCTTATAGCAATAATACCATCACGTCGCACTTATGAGGTCCACTGTAATACTCAAAGTCAAGTATAGTTTTCTTTCTTACCAACCTGGACATTTTGTCTGCATAGAGTTTTTTCCGTGCTCTGCATTTCAAGTGAACACTTGCTTTCTGAGACTGTACTGATGGGCTGAAAAATTCCTCAAAATCCACAGAACAGGAAGGTAGGGTTAATATGGCCACTAGAATACTTTTGGTGCAATGACTTTTAATCTGAAAATGTTCACAAAACTCTCCATATGTTTGGTCTTTTTTTTCAGAAATATGTTAGTGTCTTTTTTTTTTTTTTTTTTTTTTTTTTTTGCCAGTGTCTGAGTCATAATCTGAAGGTATTTTGCAGTAATTTACTGCTGTGGATGAATGTACCATGCACATTAAACAAGTGTTGCTACTGTTCACTTTAAGCCAGCTCACAATCTGTATACTCATTCAACTTTTTTCTCCAAACAGTATACATCATTCTGAGCAGCTTCTATAAACAGACCAAGTCCTGCTTGCTATAGCAACCCACCTCTAATAAGTTAATTTTCTGGTTGATTAATGAGAGGAAAAGTAATATTTCTTAGGTGCTCTTAAAAAAAAAATTGGGAGATCCTGCATATGTGGGTCAATAGACACCTGACTGTGCTACCCCACAATAAGGTCCTCATCCATTCTTAGGGTGTGATGGTGGAAAAAAGTATGAGATAATGATAACAACTGGATGTAAACTGGGTCTGTCCCAGTACAGTAAAAAAAGATACTAGAGAAAGGTTCTTACCTGCTCATCTGAGGTATCTGCAATTCTGACATCTACATCTAGATAGATGGGCTAACTCTAGATAAACTTCCAAAGTAGGTCAGCTGAATGTTACTCTGTTTCTCTCCATTAACTATAAAAAGACACAAAATAATGAGCTTGCAGTTAGATATTTACAGTATAAAATCAGAAAAGATGAATCCCATAGTTTCTGTGGGTGTGCCTATATTTCCCCATCAAATTCTGATTTTTTTCATTTTCTCTCTCTTATACCTATTTGGCCTGACATGCAGGCAAATTTTGGAAGCTAGCAGGTTATTTCTGTTAAGGTAAAACCAGTTAATTGTTAACAACAGGTATGACACAACCTTATTTAATGCAAAGCATAAAGAGATTTCTACTTGGAGCTGGTTAGAATCTTTCATCGTTGCTTGAACATTTTAAGATTAATTTAGTTAATTTTCCTTAAAACAGGCTATTTTCAGTAAGATAATTACTTGCTTAGATGACTACTGACTTAAAGAACTGTTTAAAATTATGCTTTTTCAGCTTGAAAAATCAACTTGGAGTTTCAGTTAGAAATTCAAATATGGTTTTGAGAGTTGCTTTATAGATTCACAACGCCTGCATGTGGCTTTCTGATCAATGCCATCTCTATGTTAGGCCTCCATATGTTCTTTTGAGTCACAGCAGAATTTTCTAAGGCCACTAGGGTTTAACTATAGGGATTAATCAGCTCTTAAGCATTTTTAAATTAAACTGAGATTGGGAAACCCCTTGGTGAGACAAGCAAACCTACTCTGGAGAATAAGCACACCTGGGCCTGTTCCTACCTACTTGCCAGCACCTGTGTGGCTTTTTGTGATTAAAATGGCAATATTTCCTGCCATAGAATGAGACTGTGCCAAGGCGATCCTGTTACTTGAACTGAGGGGGATGGATGTTGTGTTTCAGTCAAGTCAGGGAGTATTTTTGGTCACACAATGAGGAAGCACCCTCATCTGCTTTGGTAGGTCAGAGCACAGATACTTCATCACCCGTTTATGTTCTGTTACAGTATGCTAAGAATATACCATTTGTCACTTAAATGAGCTTATTTTAATGTATAATGAAGCATGATTCATGTTTCCTTATACAGTTTTATTAGGCTTTTCAGTTTTCATATTTATCTGTTATTTTCCCTTTTTTTGTGTGCATCCATTGTAAGTCATGAGGATAAAGGGGTATGATCGTTGTCTAATAGAAAGAACGGTAAGGAAAAAAGAGACTGAATAAAATATTTCCACATTGTTTCAATGCCACACGTATTTTGTTTTGAATAAAACCAAACAAAATGATAATTTGACCTGTGATGAAGAGTATTTCAAACTAGGTAACTTAAAATGCATCATAATTATCCTGGTACATCAGCTTAAGTTACATGTATCAATAGGGCTTTGAGTGGGATGAATACATACGTACAGCTGCTGACCCTTAAATGTGCAGATCAACAGATTTAAAGTTATGCATGTAAATGTTTGAACCATTGAAGCATAAAATAGATAAACTCAGCCCATAAATATAATTTGTTTGTTGAAAGAGTGTAAAATGAAACATAATCGTAAGTGGAACCATTTTTTGTCTTTCAAATGACAACCTTGACTTAACAATGAATCACACTTCTTTCTAAACAGTGTTTTATTTCTTGCTCCCAGCAAGATTTAAAAGTTGCTTCATGGCAAGATGGCATGGGGGAGGAGGAAGGGGTAAATTCCGCAGCTGAAGGTGGACAAAGGTAACGTTTCTTTGGCAGCAGGAAGCAAGTAATTTCTGTTTGGCAAAAAGGGATGTTTGTGTTTGCACAGACATTTGGATTATGAGAAGCAGCCCTGGCAGAAAGGAATGATTGGAGAGTGTGCAGGTGAAGTCTGAAGGCACGTCAAATGGCTCTGAAACGTGTAAAACGATTGTCCTCGGATAGGATGCAGTCCCATATTGCATGCATTTAGCTTCCTGGACGTGATGAGTCATACGAGCCCAAATGAGAATACCCATGTGTGTAAAATTAAGATTCGAGTATTTACAATGATATCACCACAGCAGTTCAGATCAGTCCAGTGTTTAAACTTCAGACTTTTCTTTCTGGGAGATATCACTACGGCTTAAAAGTGTTGGCAAGACTGGAAGGAAAGTATTTAATTCTTAAGCAAGTAAGATTTTAGTATCATCAGCTCCTGACAGAAATCCCTAATTAGTGTATCTTTTGTTTATAATGATATAGTATATCCTCTTTTTATAAAGACAGATAGTATATTGCAAATGTGTATGAGCTTTAAATATTTAATATGTGTAAATTACTGCATTATTTTTATTCCAGAACTGATGTCACTCTAGAGCCTTATTCAGGCCCATTTGAGAATTTCCATTTGGGGCATTTTGAAGTATCTGAGAAAAACATTTCTATCTGAAAGTTCCTGGGAAAGAACATTATAGATTCCAGGGCCAATATGCATCCAGAGATTGAGCAAGACGTTCATAAATCAAAAGAAATGAACAGCTGGAGCATCCATTCATTTCACTTGATGTTAGAAGCACTCAGCACCTCTGAAAACTAGCGTGCTTACCAGGTGCCTGAATAAGGATGGATTGGTGCTTTGAAAAATGTGAGCTTAATAAGTCGGTTTTGGAAATGTACAGCAACACTTGCTATAACATTTCGATCACACACCACAGTTGGGGAGGAAACAGGATGCCTGGAACAACTGCAGGTTAGACTTGACCCTGACACACACTGCATCTGCAGGCTTGTAGGGTTGGATTCCCGGCTTTTCCAGAGCTTTGTTAAACTCAGTGATGTTCAACAGCCTGCAACTTGTCATTTCTTGGACTCGAAGCCAAAACAATGTTGTTATTTGTGGAGAACCTTCTCTCCATATGGAAAGCTTTCCTTCTAGGAAGGTTTCAAAGACAGCAACCAGCTCTGTTCTGCTCTTCCAGTGCTCTTGTACAGATTACAGTGGAACAGTTGGGAGTCTCTTTCTCTCTTTGCTAACACAAATGCTGAGGAGGGTTTTACAAGACCCATCAGTGAATGTTGCAATCCAGGCATACGCTACGTCAAATTGCAATCACTTTGAAAGCAAGTGATTTCAGCAGGGACTTCTTCAAAACACATGGTGTGGTGTGGTCTTTGGCACTTAGATCTTGCCCTACTTCAAGCAGAAAAAAAAAAAAAATCAGGAAAATTAAAATAAAACAAATTTAGATTACTGTAATCTCAGAGTAATGAATGTGTATGCTCAAACTTCAGGAATTTTTTTTTTCCAGCCTTACATCAACTCAGCTGCTTTGCATGTGTTGGCCTTGGTTAGTTCTGCTCTATTTTGAGGCATATATGTTAGTATGTTTTTAATATTTGTTTCATATCTCTGAGATTTACAATTGATATGTATACTTTAATACTTTTGATAACATATATTATTTGACTCCTAAATCTCTGGGATACTGGCCATTAACCCATTCTTGTGTTGGCAAAGCTAAGTCTGCATACTTATGTATATGTGTACAAAAATATGCGAAAGTGTGGATCTTATTTTGTGACTTTGGCTCCTTGGTGTGATCTGTAGGTATAACACCTATTTATCAGGACCATATGGATGGATACTCTGTGGTTAAGGATAACCTGCTTCCATGTTTGACCACTTGCACACTAAAGGCATTTTTTCTTAAGTTTAAATGGAATTTCCTGTGTTTCAGTTTGTGCCCTTTGCCTCAAACCCTGCCAGTCAGCATCACTGAGAAAAGCCCAACTCCATCCTCTTTATTCCCCCTATGAAGTATTAATGTATATGGATGAAGACCCCCTCCAAGCCTACCCTTCCCTGAGCTGAACAAGCCCCAGCTTTTGGCTTTCAGAAGTTCAATTTCATTAATCACCTCCATGACTCTGTGCTTTTGCCTTTAGGTCCTAATTCATCATGCCCAATCAAAGCTGTGCCCTCCTCAGACAAATCTTTTGGCAGAGGTGCTGATTCCTGCTAGGGAATGGTGGCAATGGGAGTGGTGAGCACCACTCAGCCATGGCCAGCTGAGCATCTGCCACAGACCCCTGAAAAATGGTCCTCTCCTGGCCTGTGATGGGACAGGGTTAAAAGGAAGCCTCTGCCCGCCAGCCCTCAGGCTGTGAGGGGGAAGGTGTGTAGAATCACAGAATCATCTAGAATAGTGGAATCATCGTGTTTGAAAGGGATGTTTAAGATCATTGAGTCTAACCATTAACCTAACACTGACAAAACCACCACTAAACCATGTCCTTAAGCCCCACGACCGTTTCCTCTTGTCCTATCACTTGTTACCTGAGAGAAGAGACTGACCCCCAGCCTCCTTTCAGGTAATCATAGGGAGTGGTAAGGTCTCCCCTCAGCCTCCTTTTCTCCAGGCTGAACAACCCCAGTTCCCTCGCTGCCCCTAAGACTTGTTCTCCAGACCTCTCACCAGCATTGTTGCCTTTCTCTGGACCCACTCCAGCACCTCAAGGTCTTTCCTGTAGAGAGAAGCCTCGCAGTGTTTGAGAGGGGGCCTCACCAGTGCGAATACAGGAGGACAATTGCTTCTCTAGTCCTGCTGAGCAGCGTTTCTAATACAAGCCAGGATGCTGTTGGCTGCTTTGGCCACCTGGGCACACTGCTGACCCATGTTAAGCTTTACAGTCGACCAACACCCCCGGGTCCTTATCTGTCAGGCAGCTCTCCAGCCGCTTTTCCCAGAGCCTGGAGCACTGCATGGGATCGCTGTCACCCAAGCACGGGACCTGACGCTTGGCCTTGCTGAACCTCGTTAACAGCTGGCCTCGGCCCACTGATCCAGCCTGACCCAGACCGCCCTGCAAAGCCTTTCTACCCTCAGGCAGACTCCCGCCCAACTCGCTGCCGCCTGCAAACTTCCTTGAGGGTGCATTCGATCCCCGCATCCAGGCCCTCGATAAAAGACACTGAAAGAGAACGGGCTCCAACGCTAAGCCCGGCTGAACGCCACCAGGGACAGGCCGCCAGCCCCTGGGAGGCGGACGGGGCCTCCCTCCCTCCCTCCCGCCCCGGAGCCCTCAGGCCAC
>VZRU01016779.1:199670-265920 GCA_013398155.1 Pedionomus torquatus | reverse complement strand
TCTCCGAGGGCTTGGGGCAGGTCTGTGGGCTCGTTGTGTGCAGCCAGCCCCAGTCCCCGTGTGGTGAAGGGCGGTTTGAGACACAGCCTCTACGCAAGGGCCGCCAGGGTACCCTCCCTTCACCCCTCTAGGGGCCCTCTTTCCCTCACTGCGACCGTGCCCTTTGTTTTCGTGTGTGATTACGGTTTTCCAAGTCAGCTCGCCCCGGGTTTGCAACCGGGGAACCGTAGATGAGAGGTTTGTCACTGGGGTCCCTGGTGGGGCCTCGCTGTCGTCTCCCTGTTGCTGGCACCCCACCTCGCCTCCAGCCCATTAGTCCTTTCCTGAATTTTTTTTTAAGGAAACCGTTTTATGCCCAAAGCCTCAGCTTTAAAACGAGCTCCTTGGAAACCGTAAGTCCTAAGCCAGAGCGAGACCGACTCGGGCACTTGCTCTCTCTTTGGGTAAAGATGCAGACCTCCCCATGGCAGTTCTGCGGATGCAATATACACAAGGCCTAAATCACTATGTAGGCTTAGTTTCTCTTCCTCAGCACTGAGTAAATGAGAAGATGCCTTTCCTGCTTTAAAACCTGGTATTAGACAAAAATAAATGTGAAGTTTTAAATTCCCAAAAGGTTTTTGTGTTAAAGTGTATGAGTGAAACAGGATGTGCTCAAACTCCAAGATACTAAGAGGAGGGAGATGTTTTATAAGTGTTATTTTTTCATTAGATTTCCTAAAGAAACACAACTTCCACAATTTTCTGTGGGTCAGCGTTGTACTGTGCCTATTTCTTCTTCCACCCAAAACTTTCCCGTGTTAATTTTAGTCAAACCTGATAAAAAGGAGGAGCTCTTTGCAGTAATTTTATCAGCTTTGTGAAAATGTTTGCGATGATGTGAGAAATGCTATAAACGGCACCGCTGAAGAAAAGGTATAGCAAGAGCAAAGGCTGAAAGCAAGGCAGGAGCTCAGTCTTGAGACGTGCATCTGTAAGAAACCAGCCTTCTCTAGTTACATTAATAATAGAGCCAATCGTTATGATTTCACTGATTCTTCAGTTCCTCTTGTTTTAACCTTTCAATTCCAGCCTTTGGTATCTGACATGCTTGATGCCTAAGAAAGGAATTTATAATTGAGGAGTTCCTTTTTTTTTTTTTTTAATATTGACTCTCTGCAGAATAGGATTTAAAGCTGAATCTTGTATCAGATGACTGGCTATGCCAACAGATGTCCATACTGTGCAAATATTTACAAATATGCTTAACTTATGCATGAGTAGTCAGTTCTGCGCAGTAAGTTAAATTCTTCAGTAAGTGTTTGCAGGATTGGAGCCAGAGCTTGTAACTTTCATGAAGCCAGACAGTTTGTATTACCAATTATGCCAGCAGAGCTCTGACAAAATTTATATAGTACTCCAGACCTGTAAGAAAGTTTATTAAGCCTTAGTAGAACCCCAAAGCACATAGTGATTTTAACAAAAGTCTGTGTCCGATACTTTTAGAACTTCATAGCTGATGAGACTTGCCAATCATTTGAATAGGACTGCTGAAATTAAATACATTTAAGGATTTTAGTTTGTTTTTAACATTTTTTTTCCAGAAAAGAGATTCTTTAA
Organism: Pedionomus torquatus; assembly: GCA_013398155.1. NCBI lineage: Eukaryota > Metazoa > Chordata > Aves > Charadriiformes > Pedionomidae > Pedionomus > Pedionomus torquatus. Next base: position 264,321 of record VZRU01016779.1, on the reverse strand, counting down.
ATTCTGTCACTTTTCAAAGTTTTGCATTTCTTAACTGCATTGTTAAATGGATCTCTGAAGGTCTTCATTGGACATTTAACAGTATTTGTAGTACAAAGACCTGACTACTTTTAGTAATGAAGATTGGTGCAGTTGGATTTATAACTAAAAATATTTTTTCTTTGACTGCGTTAAATTTTCTTCCTATGACAATCCATATCTTCATTAAACTCACATGGCATTATGCTACATACATACATATAAAAATAACTATGTAAATAATTGCAGGATCTGGTCTTGGATGTGAGTTTAACACAGTTTGTTAATAAGTCTACCAACAGCCTATATATCTTCTTGTATCTGGACGTTACCCTTTGCGTAGTGGAAGGAAGGAGCAAGGTATGTTTTAATGCTATGCAAGAAGCTCCAAAACTTTCCTGGTTTCAAGTGCTTGCGTTAGTTTGAGCAACTTACGTGCCTCCTAGAACAGTTTGTAAGGTTAGTAAAGTATACTGTCCTTCACAACAGTCTCTACTTAGATATATGTGACTCATCTTCAGTTTAATTATGACACCTTAAGAGTTCCTGTGTGGATGGAGATGGTGAGTAGTTCTGCGAAAAGGCTAGATATCTTAGTCTAAAAGAGAATGATGTCTGTCAGAGTTATAGAATTAAAACAATGAGAACCAAACTTGCTTTCTCAAGTGTCAGTGTTTTTCAATAATTCAGATCGTCAGAGGTTCAACAGAAGCTTCCTAAAACAAGGCATTGATATAGTTGGAGTTTTGAATGATGATGCATGTGTTCGTCTGTTACTCTTATTTCATCATTCTGAGAATCTGATTTTGAACAAGGCTCTGACTGTGACTTTGCTGCTTGCGTGACATGTAGAAACACTTGTGTATAAAGTGCACCTGTGTATGAAAGGTGATATTCTTTCTTATTTGGGCTTCAGCAACTGACAACTTCAGGTTGATATCTGGAACATGGCAGCTAAAAAGCAGGCAGATGGCCATTTTCGAATTGCCATAGAAAGTGAGCAGAGTGTGCTTGTCTGCTTTAGTATTAAAATTATTAAATATAATAATACTAATATTAATAATATTTAATATAAAGTTATTGCTATTTTATTGTTTCAGTACACATTTATATACAAAGTTATATTATGTAGTGTTGCTTTACTATTAAGAGCATATTTGATGATTGATGAGATAGATTTCAGTTTTGCTTTTGATTTCTTAATTTTTATACTGATCTCAGCACTCCTAAAACAGCTCAGAAACTAGGAATCTCCTCTGTTGGGTAGAACCGCCCATGTTCTTTGTTGAAGTCATGATTGTGGCTAGAGGAGCAATGCAGTTGGAGTGGGTGTTTTATCTATTATGTGTGTTGTCCCAGCCTTCTCGAGCTGTTCTGTTGCAGTTGGTTAATTCTGGCATTGTATTTCCAGTACTGTAAAACTTGAATCGTGAGTGTCCATCGCATGTCTTCTCATCGTAGGACAGAGATATGAACCATACAGCTCGACAGATATTTTATATGGCTTATAGAGGTGGGTGAGGGTGGGAAGGGGGAGCAGTGTTGCCTGAGCTGAGAGGCAAAGTTGATGTTTGAGTCAGCAGGTCAGTCACCCCGTGCTTCATTTTGGCCAGTCTTTGCTACTCATTCTTTCCTATGGCATTCTTTCCTTGTTTGTTGCTCTTATCAGCAGCCCAATGACAGGTCTTTGCTCCCACCAGCCCTTTACCGCACCGAGACAGTCAAGCTGTTTGGCATGGGAGAATCACACAAGGGAAGAGGAGAGCCTCAGACAATTGTATCTGAGCTGGCTGGTAAGCAACTTCTAGGTGAGGTAGCAAATTTTACCTTTAGAAATGGCAGCCTGCCCTTGTCTTTTGCTTTTATAAGCATAAATATTTCTGTGGTAGGGATTGAAACACCAAGGGCAGGACAAAGGGGGAAGCCAGTAATCAGGGGGAGAGGAGTTAGGAAGTGTTGATCTGGTGGAGAAAGTAGGACGGCGAGAGTGTAGTAACCGTGTTAATCAGTCATGAAAGGCTGGAAGCCTCTCGTATACATTGTGCAGCCTTATCACAAACATTTACAGGAAGCTTGAGAAATGGATGTGCAGAGTCAAGAGAGAAAACGAACAAACAGGCCAAGGGTGGATGAAGGGATTGGTCATGTGGAGGGAAGTGCTGAGCACTGAAAACTTGGGTATGTGGGTAGAGGAAAACTGTGCTTGCTGGACTCAAAATAGAGTTATGTCTTTGGGCAGTTTCTCCAGTTGCAGATTAACTATGCTGTGCTATACAGGCACCAGATTTGGCCTAGAGCAGACTCGGCTCAGCACTAAGTTTATTAGTTCACGTGCTGTGCCATGTTAACACATCTCTGCTATTTCCAGGACAACCAGCTTTGCAGTGCAGCTGCTTTCAGACGGTGTCTGAACTAATAAGTCCTGATGGACCCAAGCTGGCTCTGTGCAGACCCAGTTGGGTGTTTCTGTGCTGTGCTCCACGTTCCAGGGGATTTTATTAGTTTGGCTGGAAATCTGGACCTGAACTTGCTTTGTTCAGGGCAGTTGACGTCGGTGGTTGAGAAGACCTCCTGAATCTGGAGTTCTGGAGGAATTGTGGTATAGAGACACCAAAGTGGTAATAAGTCCTGAAGGACCCACACAGACTTCATTGGTGGGTGGCCGAGTTTCCAGATTGTGCTTTTCTGTATTTCTCATAATGGTTGGATAATTGGGGATGTTACATTACCCATGTATCCGAGCCCGACTTGAGAAGGTAGAGCTTCCTATACAGGCTTCCTGGTGTATTGGTCTAGCTACTCAACAGGCACAAGGGAAAAGAAGTAGCTCCAGAGGATTAAAACCTGGCCATCTGATAGCTAGAAAGTTGCTACTAAAGATGTGCTTTAGTAGAGGAGATTTGTCTGTATTTGCTGAGTATTCATGTACATTTTTTGTAAAACTCTCACTACCTGAGATTTTTTTATGTGCGTATAGGAAATTCTACTCACTCTGTGAGTTGGGCCCAAGGAGCTGCCATTTTTAATGTTTTCTCTGAAAGTCATAAGAACTAGAATTATTTTCTAGACTGAGACCCCACCTAATTGTAGGATTCTAAATGCAGGGCTCTGGAAGACCCTCAAATACTGCAGTAAAGTCACTGTGCATGACATAGATCTGATGTGGGCTCTGTAGAACAAATAAACATTCTTACGTAATGGCTTCAAACTGGTTTTACCAACATCACACTTGCTGCCTAACAGGATGGGTGTGAAGGGCAGTCTCTTTTCAGTATGCTTTCTCAGGGATAAGGTGTTGTGTCAGAACTGGAACTATTTATATCTTTCACTGGTTTTAGCAAAGAGGTCAGGAATTGAAGGCAGTTTTCTAAGTCTGATGTTGTACTCTACACCTAAAGTTAAGACCGTTGTAATTAATGTGGTTTGTGCTTGCCTGTATTAGGAAAAAAAATAGGGGTTAGCTGCAAGATGAACATTGTTTTCAACCTTCATTTTTCTGAACTGGACAAGTTTAGCTGACTACATTTTTTCAGTCTGCTGTTGTTTTAAACAGTAAATTGATTAGCCTTTTTATTGTTTTATGGGAACTGCCATATGAATAGCACTGGAAGGATTGCAAGGGGGGAGGGAAATTTAACAATCCTATTATTTTTAGGATTTTACTTATTTTAAAATAAAAGGAGCAGTTTCACATTAGACTTGGCAAGTTGTTTGAACAAATCTTACATATGCCAAAAGTCAGACGGAGGCAGAAATAAATGGACTGTGATGCCAAACCATAGGGCATCAGCAGACATTAAATTAATCCTTCGTTCTTTCAATTGAGACTAAGAAACCTTTGTCTCTGTGCAACAACATTTGACTTGAAAATTTTGGGTCATATTGAGAGAAGATGTCATAGCAAAAGAAGCTGTGGAATACTTAATGCGTAAAAGTAATTTGCTTTAAAATTTGAAGTAGGCAGATTTATTTATTTTTTTTTTCATTCAGTTCAGTTTGTCTGCTACGAAATAGACCATAGTGCTGGGCTGTTGGGGAGTTTGATTCAGAAGTTGTAATGAATGTCAAAATTGAGCAGGTTACTTGAACATTAATACTTCCAGAATAATGTTTACAATAAACAAATATGTGTGGTTTTTAACAGCTGACATTAGAAAGATTATATAAAATATGTGCACATATTTATATACCTTTTTAATAAGGTGAATGTGAATATGCTTACTTTAAAAGTTAGCACTCTGTAGGCATATTTTACTTAACCCCCACCTAAATTGGCATTTGCATCTCCTGAACAAAGCCTTTTCCCTGCAGGTAATTTGCACCATTTCTTACATGTCATCTCTTAAAAGACATACTGAGCTCAGCTGTGTATAAAGCAGATATAACTGGCAAGCTAAGGAGCCAGAAGGAAGCCTAGCAAATAAAATAACTGAAAAGAGATGTTTTAATGTGTAACACCATCTCCTACTTCTGCTTTCTGCCATCTGGCTTGGAAGAGACCAACTTATGCCAACTTAGGCCTCTCTGCACATGGGAATAGGGCTGATTCAGCCAGTAATACAGCTGCACCAGTGTTGACCCTATAAATATTGGGAAGGGAAGTCTGAAGTTTTTATCCTTTCAAGTGATAACCTGTTCTTGAACTTCTCAAGACTGACCTCTCCTTCATTTGGCTCAAGCCCCTGCATGCTCTGCCTAGCAACTAGATTTCACTAATGAATAAATAAGTACTGTTCATTGCTGCCAGTGAGTCCATGAACATGTTTTTTTGGCCAAAGAAGTGAACTGTGCCATCATAAAGGGAAGCCAAAAGATGCTTTCAGGCAGAAGTCTTAATATTTAGCAGTATAGCATAGCTGTGTATTAGAGCAAAAGACCACTCAAGCTGTCTGGTAGCACTTCTATGTGAAGTTTTGCTCAAGATAGAAAACAGTGCTCTTTTTAGATATCATTTTGTTTTATTGTAGGATTCTCAGGTGAAGTGGGAGCCAGAAGAACTTTAAGGGGTGTAAATTATGTCACAGTATGTTATTTCCTTGGGGCACCGAGTAATAAATGCTGTGGTTGCCAAACTGATAACCATTCTGTCTTTTACAACAGGCATGGCAGAAGTCCCCCCACTGAAGTTAGTACAATCTATGGTCAAGGGGAGGATAAGGTGGTGAAATAACATCAAGTTTACATAACTGAGTAACAACTAAGAAGATATTTCCAAAAATCAACTGTGTGCAAGTGCAAAGCCATACGTTACGTGTTAACACCTGCAAAAGAGGCTGTTCGCAGAGGTAAATGTATCTGTGTGCCATGTAGTACTCCCCCAAGAGTGTTGTGAGACAGGGAAGAAACATTGTAGTCCTGTGGCACATTTCTTGCTTTTCTACCTCTCTAAAGCCCTGTGAGATCTAGTTTTCTAATTAGTTTACATTGGTCAAAGACCCCGGTGTCACATACAGTGTAGGTTATATCCTGTCTCATCTGCTCTTGCCATGGGTTCTGTGCCTTTGTTCCAGTGATCGTGTAACCACATGGCGAGTGAGAATAGCTTACTGATCTGGGTGAAAATTGATCCTACTTTTTTGTGACTAGCTATTGCTCAGCTGGATTAGTGAACTGGGCCAAGTTGCTGTGTGGCCACCAATTTCCTAGTTTTGATGGAAAGAAAGCAGCAGAGATGTGCCACAGGGAGGGAGTAGAGGTGGGGAGCTCAGGACTGTGCTTTACAGTGGCCTGTCATCTTTGGTCACTTCTGTGGACCTATATCCTCAGTCTGTACATACCTGAATTCATTCATTATGCTAATAGATAATTAACTTGTAACTTATAAAAATTGTCAAAAGTTTTGGTGATACAGAGTACTGGAATTATTAATTAATTTTCACTGGGCTTTTTTCAGAGCATGCTGCAGGACAGAGGACACAGGCACTGAATTATAACCACCATTTACTTCAGGGTTGACTGATTCTAAAAAAGAACATAAATAAAATCATTATTAGATCTGACATATCTGTACCCTTAGGCTACATAGTTTAAAGTCTTCCATAAAATGTCCATTTAATGGGCTCCATCATAATGTCTCCATCTGACACACCTTTCGTGCATGGTTAGAAGTTAAGAAGGGAATGGAAAAGACTTGTGTAGGTGACGTATGGTTTAATATCTGTTTTTAAATGAAATCTTAACTTTATATTTCCAGACTTTTAAATAATCCTGTTTTTTTGCAGGGTGATGGTGGTAGGGAAACTTGTGCTCTCAGAGGGTTTTTTCCTCTTACGCAATTGACAGATATTTACAGCCTTTTTGCTTGCTTGGCTGGCAGCTTTTTGCATGGGAATTCCATATAACTTGATATTAGTCTGTTATATATAGTATTCTATAAGCAATTTTTTTTTAAAAAAAAAAAGGTGAATAGACCTTGCATCATCCAAAACAGTTTCATAGATCTTAGTGGGAGTTTTATGTTCTTTTCCAATTGATTCATGTTTCTGTACCAGTGTACACTTTTCTTTTCTTTAATGGCCAGATTCATTAGTGCCTTGTATCTGTCCATTGTGGAAGAAATTATTGCCAGAAATCCTTTGACAGCTGGTTCATTTTCACTTTGTTCTGTTTATATATTTTATAGAAATTGCCTGGTTGTGTGTCTGACCTCCACGAAATATGATAGGCTTTTCTCTTCTGTAATGGAAAGCTTCGTTTAAGCTTTTATAGTCTCTTCCACTAAGCGTCAGGATTCTGAGGTTCTGTCTGTAGACTCTGGTACAACTGATGGGTATATCACCCGCATTTTTAAATGGACTTTGTGTGATTTTATTAATAGCAAATGAACATTAGACTGTAACGTAAGCAAAGCAGATGAACGGATCAGCCCACTGTTGGTATTTCATTGTCCTGCATTGTGTTTACCTTAGAACTCCCTCCTCTGGTACAGCTGTAGTAGTACTGCATCCGGATTCACTCTGCATTGCTGGAGGGGTCTGTAAGCTCAATGGAGACAGAGGCATATACTTGCAGGGGATGATACAGGTGGGTTTAGGCGTTAGGAAGGTTGAGCTGCCTCCTGGGAGTGTCTGTCATCTGTCTGCCCTGGCAGTTTAGACGGTGGCTTGCTAGTTGAGATGCTTCCTTGGGAAAGGATTCATTGCGCCCCTCTGTACCCTTGTATCAGTTTGTATCCTTGTGTAGTAAATGTTGTCCTAGGATAAAAGCATGCTGTACTGGCATATCTGTTAGCTGACCTGTACTGACTGTGTGTCACCTGCAACTTACAGCTGTGAGACAGTTGGTAGAGAGTACAATATTCAGACAAAAACGTCTTACCTCTCTCATTTGTTTTTATTCTGGATGAACAAGTTTCTCAGGGCTGAACTATGGAGACTGTTGTAGGAAGTATAATGGCAGTCATCTGATGTTTTCCTTTAGTATTTAACAAAAAAACCTCATCCTGTAGTCCCTTTTGTCTGCTTATTTTCTGTAAGATTGTTTCTTGTTTGGATGTGAGTCTTAAAAGTAAAAAAGAACACACCACCTATTTTAACTCCTAGATTTTCTAGAAAATTGCTACAGTCCTGCTTTTTAAGAAGTCTTTATTTATTTAGCTATAAGAGATCCTTTCTTATATAGAAGGACTGATAAATGTAATGACATTAAAGAAATCCAGTTACCTTTCCTGACTAGAGGCCAGAACACACACAAGTTAGATTTGGACACCTAACTTCTAAAAACCCTTGCTTAGCATTTTTCTAGCCACAAAGTGTTTTAAATTCAGATAAATAGGGCCTTCTTCAACCTTCAGGCCAGGTTAATATTGCATCCAGTTTTCCAAGCAGGCATTCTCCCAATTGCCTTTTTTTTATCTGCCAACTTGACATCTAGTAGAGCAAATCTGTAGCAAAAATATACTTTGGATGCCCTTGGAAATGGAGTAGGGCATTGCCTACATTTTGGAAACTTGAAGGTAGAAGAAACTGCTTTTGCCTTTGCCCTCTCCTTCTCTTGTGTGTGTGCGCCTGGGCATGTCCCTTCTGGTGCACCATCTTCCATGGCAGCTGTGTGGAGTGACATACACTGGGGTCCCAGCAGCATGAGATACTGGAACTGAAGGCTGCAACTCCAGACTGTTCATTAGGGTATGGTCACTTCTGTCCTCTGCACAGTGACGAACCCCATGGCACTTGGGGAGGACCAGAGAACGAAACAGGAAGAGCTGTGCTGCTCTTCACATGGGGAAGAGGTACTGGCTGAGCCAGGCTGCCTATAGGAAGGGGCAGAGCAGGGGATGCTGAGCCTGGGATAGGGCACTTATCTGGGTTGGGAAGGCAGAAGATAGAGGGAGACAAGATGGGACACTGTATTCCTTGGGTTTATTGCACTGGGCACTCACTACCTGCAGGTGTTCTCCAAGGCTTAGTGGGGATGGATAAATTCATCATGTTACTAGAAGGTTACGAAAAAGTACGTATCAACTAAATAAAGATGTGAACTTCATTAAAAACAGCTACATTAGGAAGGATTGTCTACTTAATTGTTCACGTTAGACAAGATGCAACTTAGCGCTGAGCTGGACTCTTTCCCAGTGCTCATAAATCTATATATGAAGAGAGCAGAGCAAGTGAGCGCTAAAAGTTCCTTTGGGGTTTTGTTTTGTTTTGTTTTGCTTTTTGTTTTAAATCTTGAAACTCACATTTAGTGTGTGTATTTTAAAATGTTCATGTGAAACACATCAAAGTAAACACATGCAGTGTGTTTCTTTCACTCTCATTAATCACTGTAGCATTTTAAAAAGTAACAAAAAATACACTAATGTTAAACTGTGGTCAAGAACTGAAATATACATAGCTCTAGAAATTTGAAGCTTGCCTTTGCCAGGGCAAATGTAGCTTGACAACCGTGTATGTTTATATATCAGCATATGAAGCAAGTGTGGTTAGCAAATGCGGACTTCTTCCATTAAAAATCCTCAGCTTATATTGAGATTTTTTCAAGGCACCTGAAGACTCAGCTTAAAATTCAGGTGAAGAAAACAATTCTCCAAACCACTCTGGTGAGAACTATTACCCTCCAACACTATCACAAAACGCACTTGCTTTTCAAACCCTGCTTATGTCTTTAACTGGGCAATTTCTGTCTGTGACACTACTGAATTACCAGGAGTGGATGTGAATGAGGAGGGTTATTTAGGGCTTTTTTTTTTGCCACTGAGGTGCCAGCAAACAGCCTTTAAGAAGTCCACTGTCCTCTTTGAATGTGTTGGGGATAGGCTTTCAGCCAAAGTGGAGGACAGCTATTTTTGGTTGTACTTCACTGTTTTCCATAGAAAGCAACTGTGCTGTCTCCTTCTCCACAAACCTCCTGGATGCTACTGAAAGGGCAAAGACAATGTGGCACTTCTATTCCTTCCAGCAGTCTCCCTTGTGAGTAGCAGTGCAGCCTGCCTCTGCTGCTCCTTTCTGCTTTCCTCAGCAGCAGCATAACACAAACATCAGCCTGATCCCTGTCAGTCCATTCTCTGGGGTCTGGATACTGGTTATGTATGTGAAATGCTTTAGTAATTTTCCTTGCTCTGATGAATGCCTATGTGAAAGGAATTGGGACAGAACTGGCAGTGTGCAACCTAAGAAAGATGATGCTGTCATGTTGCTCTTCACTCAGATGAGGGAAATTGTTTTCATAAATATAAGTTAGACTTTCCGTGCAAAGAAAACTTGGATAGAATATAACTAACTGGGGATCCTTGTAGATGTTTTCTCAGACTTGAATCAGCATCCTTGTGGGAGCTGTTTCTTTTCTAATTTTTTTTTTTTTTTTTAAATTTCGCAGAGAAATGGGACTTTTATGGCTCTGCTTTTTGTCTTTTTTTTTTTTTTTTTTTTTTAAAAATAANTTTTTTTTTTTTTTTTTTTTTTTTTTTTGCTAAAGACATAGAAAAGAGAACAACTGTCAGAGGATTAAGCCAGAGGTGCTGTATTCTCTCAGCTTCTTTTTCCTGTGAGGGGAATTAAACACACTCTTTATTTTTCAAGATTATACATAATAGATAAACAAGTATGATATTTTTCACAGCAGTAACAACCACTCAGAGAACTCCTGCTCTATATTCCTGCGTAATTGGACTTCTGAAAGCTTGAGAGGACCACTATTTCTTCCCACAAATATTTTACCTTTTGCACTTTTAACTTTTTAATGTCCACACTGTACTTGGCCTAACTTACCAAAGCATTCTCATTGTCTTTGTGACTAATCAGGGCAATGTATTAGTTCATTTCACTTAACTGAGATGTCAAACTTTGGAGCTGTCTTGCCTGAGGCTCTCTAGGGGGAAGTGGTTTTCAAAATCTAAATCATCCCCAGGTGCATATTTTTCCTGTGGCAGATAGAGAGTGCCAGGAAGTCTGGAATCATATTTTAGATGCCTTGTTCAGGTAGGATGAATTTGGGCTGAGGCAAATAACTTCTATGTAGAAAATACATGAGTTTTCAAAAATTGTCAGTCCGATTAATTTTGAATGTGTTGGAGAAGCATGGCAGAAAGTGAAACACTTCTCAATTTACATGTTCATAACTTTTTCCTCTCCCCTTACAGAGGCTGCTACTGACCCCCCTAAGACACCTGACAGCGAACCTTTGTTTACAAAACTGCGCAATCCAAGCACAGGCAAGTTTTGGAATTGTGACATGAACCTCTTAATGTTCTGGTTGATTCACTTCACCACCAAAAGATTCATATTTTGCAAGCTGAAATAATGATGATAGTATGAGTCTTATGTGCCAAAGATACTGCCGGTGATGCCAGATAGTTAATGCTGCGCAAACATTTAGGATTTCTTTTATAATTTTAATTGGTTGAACTGTTTATTCATCAAGAATATTGGCAGCACAAAAAAGAGGCGTAATTTAAGTTCTGTTTTTAAGAGCATTAATTTTGGGGAGCTTACAGTGTTGGGTGTTGAGCCTGGGCTTTTTTTTAATCCAAATTCAGGCTTCATAGCATTCATCTTATGCTATAAAGTAAATAGTCAGAGTTAGAAGTGATTCAGTAATACTTACCAAGCTTTTTGAGTAATTTCATTTTTAAATCTAATTTTCTTTCCCTGGTCCAAGTGGTGGTGTCTCTTTTCTTGTTGATGGAAGATGAGGCACATTGAATTCAGTATATTGGAAAGACCAGCAAATGCAGGCAGTTTAATGATACCACCATCCCACAGTTGCTTTCTTCTAGTCATCTTGTTCATTTTGTCAAGGATTTGTTATTACGTGAGTAATGTAACAATTGGGAGTGTGAGTTACTACAACACTAACTTGCAGTAAGCCCTTGTTAGGGTTAACACATTTCGTTTGAAAAACACATTTCATGCTGTTTTTCTGTCCTTCCATAAGCTCTTTTTTTCTAGTATAGAAGTTGTATGTTTTTGTTTTTAAATTCATTGCTCATGTTTATGTATGCTTGTAACTGAAGTCTTCAGATACATTTTAATGTCACAATAGAGTAACTGCTACTTGTTCTTGACAGAGGAAAATAATTAAAAATAACAGATACAGAATGTGAAATCACTTAGTCATTATGATACCTTTTTTTTTTGTTTGCTCAGATCTACAGTGATATATGACCATGGATTTTTGCACCTGCTCTATTATATTTGCTTTCTAATTTGTTATGTTTTTAAAAGTGTAGATATTAATTTGCTTCTCTCTGTGGAAGAAGAGACCTGTTTGATTTGTAGAATCAGAGATCTTGGGAAAGATTTCTAGAGAAAACCTAAGGTACAATGATTGCCTGGGTGTGTTCCTTTAGAATTTACAGGAGCTTATTTATAGACCTGCGTAAACTTTCAGTTATGTAGCCTATTATAAGTAGAGGGTCTGAAAATGGAAGGACTGAGAACACCCTATTAATGTATTTTCCTTACGTTTGGGTCTAACAGATGAATTGTTGATGCCAGATAATGTATAAATATGCACCGAAGGACTCAGCGCACTATAGAATTCATGCTAACTGCTTTATTAAATAAAAGTATGCATGGTCCCCTTTATAGACAGGTAGAAAGGGCTAAATTTTGATCTCTTACAAGGCTATAAACTAGGCTTCAGCCTGCAATCCCGAAGTACTACAAGTAGCATTTTTCAAAGTGCTGAACTAAAAGAAGGGAAATAACCATGCCGCAGGACTTAACTAATTGAAGTGGTAAAGCTGTGAGCAAAGCTGCTGAGGTTCTGTCTCCATCCACTAGAGTTTCTCTCTAATGACGCTATTGGGAACCTGTGGTGACTGCCTTTTTAACATAAGCAAATAAATTGAGGAGCTGGAGTTAGACAATAGGAATCTTTCCCAAGATTTCGTAGCTCACCACCACATTTGGCTAGCATGCTCACTGGTAGGAGTCTTAAGTTGTTCAGTGAGCACTTCTGTGAGTAGTTTGACATCTGGTGATGATCAAACTATGGTCTACACCCTTGTTGAGAAGCACATGGTAATGACCGAGACCTCTACTCCCCCTTATATCTACTCTTCACTCCTCTCCTTCCTTCCCCAAAAGAAAAATTATTATCAGAGAACAGAAACTGTATCTTTAGGTTAGGTTAAACATCTAGTCAGCCTTTTGGATAAAGGGGGAAAAAGTGCATTATCAGTCATTTTGGGGAAGAGATGTGTCTGCGCATTTTAGCTGACCTCCCTCTGCACCTAGGGATCTCTGCAGACTGAGGACAGCAGTGCTGATGTCAGCTGGCAGGGGCTTAGTTGAGCCTTCCTAAGCCAGCCCATCATCTGGAAGTCAGGGCAGCTTCGCAATTTCTGTGTGTCGAGGAAGACTGTCATGTTGTAGTTGCTCTGGTTTCTTGAGGATGAATTGGTAACCAAGATAGGACCAGTCCAGCCAACAGTCTCAGCTGACCAAATTTCAGTGGCCCCTTCCATAGTTCTGGCAAGTTCCTGTTTTCCGTATGGAAAATGCCAGTGCTATTTGCAACGTATTTGTCACCCTTTCAGTATAGCCCAGAACTAATGTGAAACGGCAGAGCTGTGCTATGGGGTGGCCTATAATAAAGCTTTTCTTTTCCTTTCTAAACTGTCAAGATTCTGATGGGCACTTCAGCGCAGCTTCTTTTAGCTTTCTTGTTCACCTTATTTGTCTACCCATACCGAGTCATCAGGAATCCATTTTGATGCAGAAAAACAAAATTATTTCAAATTGTCGCTTGAAGGTTTGAGACTTTTGTTCCCCTAACCCAGGGTCTGATATCTTGGAGACAAACGTAATGGAAGGAGAGGAAATTTTCTTGTTTTCCACCTTCCCCCGTCAGTACAGACAAAAGCTTGTTTCTTGAGTGATTTTGATTTGGGTTTGGATCAAAGGCTCTGTGTTGTAAGATGAACTATTCACACATCTTATTTATTGATTCAAATTCAGTTTGGTTTATAGAGCTGGTAAGTGAACATCTGTATATAATAGTTTTCTTTGTCTGAGCTTTCTTTGTAGTGAGTTTATGTAGAACGTGTGTATGTTTGTGTGTCTGTATGTATATAAGGCACATTCTTCAGGCGTATTGGGTATTCTTTTGATTTTTGTGAAAGCTGACAAACACAAACCAGATTTCTTTTCAACAGGGGAAGCAACCCTTTACTTATTCAATAGTGGTGCACAGCAGCTGTTTGAAGTAAAAGCTTTTCATGAGGAATATCGTTCCTGGTTTATAGGTCAGACTGTTCAACAAGGTGAGTAATACAATGTATCCTTCCCCCAACTGTAGCTAATGTTCTTACACAGACATTCCCTCTCTCTTCTAGTAAATTTACAGGTGTTTTTCCTAGTTGTTTGAGGCATGCTGCATCACATCTCCACCTTCTGACACACTCGTTTGCCATCTGGATTTAACCAGGGCTGGGGGCTTTGTGGTCTCTCTTTAAAAGGCTGCCTTTGGCAGCCTCAATTAGACAGATGTTCATTTGTCTTTGAGGAAGGAGGGGGGCAGGGGGAAGACATTCAATTGTATTTAAGCTGAAGTGCCGTAAAATACTTAGCTTGCCTTGTCAATCAGACCAGCAAGTCCTCAGTTTAAGTAAAATATGTGTTATCCTGTTAAAATACGTTAGAGAGAACAGGCTGGAAGGCCTTAGCTAGCTAAGCAGAGCAGTGTGTTAGAGCTCTAAGCGTTGGAATGTATGGTCTTGCTTTATTTTAATTACCTCTGTAGTCCCTTGTGTGAGTGTTGGGATCTTAGAATAGACTTGCTGTCAGAAGGAGTCATTTCAGTGTTTTGTGTGGAGTGAGCTTCTCTGTACCATCCCAGTCATTCTCTAATCCTACCTTGCCTTTCTCAAATTGAGGAGGAAACATATAACTTTGTGATGGTTTTAACAGTCCTTTATCAGTAAGGATGTCACTGGAGTAGTGTTTCTTTGCCAGCATGTCTAGAGACCAAGCAATAATTATTAATTCAGGAGATGAAAATATGTTTATTTTGTCCTTTTTTTGACTGGAAAAAAGACCATTTATAGTAATAAAGCAACTGCCTCAGACATGTGCCTTCTTTAATATCCCAAAAGTGTGTGTTAACTTTTAAACATCCTCTGCAGGTGCATAAAGCAATGCAAGCAGTATGTCTGTGAGCTTTTCTTTGCTCCATCTGGGGGTGAGCCAAAAGACTGGGTCTGCTCCCTGCTCCCAATTATGTCCACATTGTGTTCTCCCCCTTCCTTTCTAACCTCTATTTTCTCCCTTGGGAAATAGTTGCCTTAAGGAATCATCGCCCAAGTTTTCTTTAAAAGATATGAGGGGGAAAAATTGTTCCTGAATGTTAGGGCTGCTGCATCTCTGAAATGGTCAGGGGAAGAACAACACAAAAAATGCTGTGTGTTTACAGTTAAAGTAAATTATCTTGTTATCTTCAGAGAAAGGCAGAGGTCTTCATACACCTACAGAGAGTCTGAATTCTTTAGAACAAATAAAAGTAACTCTTCCTGGAGATACAGTGGAAAGCGTTTAAATGGAAGCTTTGAGAAAGTGGCTAGTGTTTTTTTTTCCTTCCAGTTTTATTACCAAAGCTTTCATGTTTGTAAGTAGTCCTGGTGCTTGCTTTGCTTCACACAAATGCAGCATGTTAGCAGTACAGATGGTAGATTGGCTTATCAGCTTTGTCCAAACCATGTTCTTCCCACCCCGTCGTTTGTTAGTTTTAGGTCCATCGCAATAGGATTTCCTTTTCTCTAATTATCTTCATCATGTGAGTAAAAACAAAAATAAAAATGCATTTATTTGCTTTTGGTTTACTAATTAATGTCAAATTGTCATCAATTATTTGGTCTCATTAGTGAATTTCCTTGATGTTACATTGTTTCCAATTAGCTACAATTACACAAAAAGCCTGACTAAGCCATTGTCCTGCAATGAGCTCCAGATGGGCAGAGGTGTCTGTTTCAATGGGAGACCAAGTTCTTCCTTTGTGTGTAACTTTGCAACATACTGAGCCACATTTTCTGATCTTTATTTCATTCCATTAGAAGACTGCTTGCAGATTCTCCCCCTACAGATGAGAGGCAGCTTGAACTTAACTAGCTCTTGAAATACTTTCTTGCCCCGCCTACCTCTTCAACCAGTGTGGTGTTACCTTGTCCAGTGTTTGGAGTTGAGTATACTGATCTATCTGGTATCCCAAAACAAGTTTCTGTCACACCTAAATCTGCCAATACAGGGCAGCTTCAATTTTGCTGGGTTTAATGCAGTCCAGAAAAAGGCAAAACCAAGAGTGCTTGAAGCCAGCAGACCTGTAGTGAAGCTTGTGCTTTGGTTTGGCAGGGTTGAGAATTCAGCTCTTTCTGTATTTTTAATATAAAATCACAAATACTGTTTTCCCACCCATTTTATTAAAATACTGGGATACTTACTGAAAAGAAAAAATTCTCTTCTGCCCACACTTCTGAAAAACATCCAGAAAAAAAAAATTGCAATATATTGTGACTCTTGGTACTAATCTTACTTTTACATATCTGTCACTTAGATGGGCGCCTGCTGTTTGTTACACCAATGGACCCTTTATTTTTGATCCTTTACTACCTCATAAAGGCAGACAAGGAGGTAAGTCTGCTTTATTATTTCACTGAAATTCTCAGGAGGAAGCATTCTGACTTCATTTTCTGCAGAAGAGATGTTAATTTTACAAAGAGGAGCTTCCATAGTAATGGAAATGTGATTTGCATTTCAAGCAGAGATGCCCAGCCTAGGAGTACTTTTGTTTGCATCAGGTTTTTTGTCAGCAAAGTATATTCCAGGAGTCAGTATATAATCTCAACAAACTGTAATCACCTAATTTTTAGGAGGAGCAGAGAATCTTTTTTGTCCTTATGTGAAAGCCTATCCCAGAACTATTGAATTTTAAATGATGAGCTGTCATCAGAGTAAAACAAACTCATGTCCTTTCTGAGGCGTCAGCAGATGATTCATTTTGGGGAGGAAGGGAAAAAGAAAGAAGAATTTCGATGCTATGGGGTGGGGGGAAGAAAAAAATTTTCTTTGACAGTTTGAACTTGAAAGGCAACATTGGATTTTTAGAAGCAGTATTTGTAGAGGTGCTATATCATAGAATAGCAGCGGGATGATCAAGTATCCAAAAGCTGGATAATTAATAAATGGCTTAATTGATTTATCATGGGTGAGGCAAAACCTCACATATATTTCTGAAGTGTATCAAAGAGGCATAGGCAAAATTATTAATCTGTTGTTTGTAATCTGGCTGTGGAAAAAAAGGGCATAAAATAAAATGGAAATGTTGATCCTTGAGTTTTGTTTCATGGAGGCAATAATTTTACTTTATACGTCGTAAGAGCTTTTGCTCTAAGAGCATTTGCTATTAGGTTGCTTGCTATTTTCTGCTTTAGACTGTGAGTGGAGAATGCAGAACAATTTTTGTATGGTGAAGAAATACAATCCTACTAGATATTTGTAATAGTATCCTATTATTCTGCAATTATTTTAAACTATATATGCTATAAGATGTGCAAACATTCTGTATTTCTGTGATCTGTTCCGTCTTCAAGTTGGCCCATTGGAAGTCATTTTCCAAAAAAAATAGTTTAGCTTGTTCTCTAGGCACTGTGCTCAGTTTGAATTCAACATCGCTTTGAAAGCTTTATACTGATCTTAAATTAGAGAAACAGTAAATTTCCCCTAAGTGGTAGAGAGTTGAGGTAGCCTGAATACAAGACAACTACTTCTGCTATTTCTGTGTGTGGGAAGAGTCCTGTACTGCCCTTTGCTTTCTCGATACATTGCTTTCTAGGTTTTCTTGTTTTCTAGGCCAGGTGTGGTGCCAGATAAATGCAT
Source organism: Pedionomus torquatus (assembly GCA_013398155.1). Taxonomy (NCBI): domain Eukaryota; kingdom Metazoa; phylum Chordata; class Aves; order Charadriiformes; family Pedionomidae; genus Pedionomus; species Pedionomus torquatus. Next base: position 246,991 of record VZRU01016779.1, on the reverse strand, counting down.
AGAGCTGTTCTGGGTCCTATATCAGGACAAATGCATTCTTGCAGTGCCCTGCCTATGTTAGCATATTCTTCAATAAAGAGAAGTGTTGCAGATACCTCATGCAAGGCCAGCTTCATGGCAGCACAATCTATTCTGGATTGATCTAATGACTGTGAAGATACCCATTGGGTATCTTAGGATCATCCTTTTTGTACTTTATTTTTGATAGTGTGGTGCATGGTTGTTTAATCTGTCTTCCGAGCAGAGCCATCTCCACTTTCTTGGCTTAGGCTTTGTGCCCCTGTACAATGTAAATGTGGCTGTCTTGCTTCAGGACACAAGTGGGTCTCTGCAGCTAAATTATCCATAGGAAACAGTTTATTGCAGCTTTATTCCTGCCTTTCGTAGCCTTGTTTTTGTAATTGTTATTGTGCCTTTTTCAAGAGTAAAAAACTTCAAATGCTTTCTGTTTATGGGGTGGTTTTTTTGTTGTTTGTTTTTTTTTTCTTTTTTTTTTTTTTTTTTTTTAATTTTTAAAAAAGAAGGGTTTTTTTTTTTTTTTGAGATTTAACAAAGGATGGCTACTTCTGTTAAGCCTCTGAGTGTCTATCAAGAGGATTAATTAATAATGAAAGCAGTATACCCAAATGCTTTTTTTTTCATGCCGACCACTATAATGACTTCAGTTTTGGCTGCTGAGCCCATGCACTCTCTAAGGATGGAGAGCTCACTGAGTCTTTGTACTGATGCGCTAAAGGATCTTTCCAAAGGGAAGGCTGCCAGTTGTGCCAAACCGCGCTGAATGATTATGCATTGTTTGGCAACAGCAAAATTTGTTTGATGGTTCTGTCATGTGTTGAAGCTATTAAAGTTGTGCCAAAATCACTTTATATACATACTCTGGCCAAACTGGAATTGACTTTGCAGAGGTGAAAGGTTAATACTGTGTTCCAGAAGCTGCCCTGGTCCTTTGAGATTTATCTTTATGGAAGGAAAAGCAAAACTTGAATGGAAGTTATGACACTGGGTTTAATCCAACAGGTTTTGGTCTAAAACAGTATTGGCACATACTGACTACTGTGTCTTATGTTATCTTCCAAAAAATCCTGCTGTACTTCACATTAGTTTCTCCCCATGTTGTATTAAATTTGGTCTTTTAAGTGCAGTAATTGAAGAGTTCAGTATTTTGCAGGTATTTACTGCTTTGAAATAAATATTTATAGTTTGCTTTGTAATCAGTTTCTGAATGTGTCATGTGTTCCCATTCAAAATATGATCTTTAAATCCTTTCTTTTAAAGCTATGGCCATTGCATGAACATATATTTATGTTTATGTGTGGTGTGTATATGTGTCTTAACATTATAATAACCCTTCTGTAATCCCTTTGATGTATTTTCAGCAGCAAGGAAAGTTCCAGCCACTCGATCAAGTTGTGCTGGACTCAGACTACCCTAACTGCCCATTGCTGTTGAAGTGTGCAGATGTTAAACAGTGCATACATCATGTAACAGAAGAAAAAGGTGAAAAAGGGGCTGGGGGGCAAAAAAGGACTGGATTTGTTAGTGCCACTTCATTACAAGATAGATTTAAATACTGTTTTTTGCTTTACCAAATGCTCAAGGTGTTAGATGAAGTTCTACTTGGAAAACGGAATCTTAGGCTAAAAAGTTGTCATTGCGTTATTGTGAGTAGTGATGTGTGGATCTCAGATTGTCTGCTGTGAGTCTAAAGTATTTGTGCAGTGTTGATAGGTGTCAGAAAAATGATAAATTGATCAAAGCTGGCTTCTTGACATTATTGCAGGTGTTGTGAACTCTCTCTGCCTTTTGATGAAAGTTTGACATCTCTGTAAATTCTCAATTTAATTTGGGGTGGTCTTGTGGGGAAGAACTTAACTGTTGTCCATTTCGCTTTTTTTTTTTCTCCATTTGTCACAAAGCTTTCAAGCAATAAGTAGGAAAAGCTGGAGTGTGCTGCTGAGAAAGAAGAGCACAATATTTCTAACTTTGCATAATTTAGTGTTGTGAGTTTAAGTTCAAAGACTTAATTTTTTTAAAATAGAAACCTTGATTGGGATGCATAAGTCTGTGAGAGAGAAAACCTAATTGGAAAAAAATAGCAAAGTATCAATTCTGTACATAGCGTCCTCAACCTTTGCTCCCAGAATTCCCTTTGGTATAGGGGCTTTTATTCCATTTTAGGAAAATCCATGCTTTCTAAGAAAGAGGAAGGAGCATTATGTAATTTTTGCAGCTTGGCAGACCTGCAAAAGATGTAAGACCTCAGTTTTTATACTCAGTCATTTAAAGAGCATTCTCCTTATTCTTGCTGACTTCCTGGTAGTGAATGAAAGTTTACCTACACACAGAAGGAGGTGTGGGTCCACAGAAGGAAGTACAAGAGTCTCAGAGCAAGGTATCTACCACCAGGTACAAAACAACTAAGCTGTCTGACCCTTATGCATGTAGAGCTCCTCCAAGAAGTCAAGGTACATGGATCAAAAGGCAGAAATACTAGGAATTTGCTTTCACAAAGCACACTGCCCTTGCCTTTGATATGTATCATCAGCTCTGTATCCTAGGCTACATCAAAAGAAATGTGACCAGCAGGTCGAGGGAGGTGATTCTGCCCCTCTGCTCTGGTGAGACCCCACCTGGATTGCTGTGTCCTGCTCGGGAGCTCTCAGCACAGGGAAGATGTGAACTTGTTGGAGAGGGTCAAAAAATGATCTGAGGGCTGGAACACCTCTCCTATGAGGACAGGCTGAGAGAGTTGGGGTTGTTCAGCCAGGAGAAGAGAACGCTTCCAGGAAACCTTACTGCAGTCTTTTCAGTACTTAAAGGGGGCCTACAGAAAAGATGAGGAAAAACTTTTTAGCAGGGCCTTGTGCCATAGAACAAGGAGTGATGGTTTTAAACTAAAAGAAGGTAGATTTAGATTAGATGCTAGGAAGAAATTGTTTACTCGGATGATTGTGAAGCACTGGCATAGGTTGTCCAGAGAGGAGTAGATACCCTGTCCCTGGAAACATTCTAGTTGAAGATGTCCCTGCTTACTGCAGGGTGAGTTGGACTAGATGACCTTATAAAGGTGTCTTCCAACCTGAGCCATTCTGTGATTTTACATAAGAAAAATATTTAGCTGATCTAGTGATACTTGGGAAGTGGCTACAGAAGGATGATGGAAGAATGAAAACTGTACTAAGAAGTAAAACACCAGACCTCTTTCTTGTTGCACAGAACATCAAAGGCAAGCAAGAGGGTGGGCTGTAAGGGTTTTTTTCCTGAAAGATATTGACACACAAGTTTAAGAATTTCTTGTATAATATGCAGTAATGAGGGCAGTTGCTTCCCCCAGAAAATCAATTTGAACTTTAGGGCAGGACATGTTTCCGTTGAAAATTATCACTTTAACAAGAGAGGAGATCTGGGCACGAAGACTGTGCTTACAGTCTTGCTGGGACTGGAGTAGTTGGAATTGTGTGCTGTTGTGATACTCCTGGATTTTGAAAGAACCTTTGGAAAAGACTTAGTTACACTCGGTAACATTGGGAGCAGGCAACCCTTAGTAAAAACTATTGTTAAGCTTTTAGGCAATTGTTGTGCCCTACAATTAGTCTAACACTGGCTAAGGATGAGAGAAGGGATACTAAAATTCCGTGCATTTATCTGAGAAAGTGAAAAATTATGCCAGATCCCCTTGGCTGCCAAACTAGGAAGTCTGTATAGGAATATAGGACAAGTCCTGGATTATTTTTCTGAAGGGGCACTTCCTACAAACAACAGTGCTACCTTTGGCCAGTATTTATGTTCCCTTCTTAACAGATATTGGGAAAAAAAAAAAAGAAAAAAGAAAAAGTATTTGCTATAGACAAGGTTTTATATCTTGCTTTAACTTCTGTATCCATTTTGAAATTGTATTTGCAGTTGTTATCTGTCAGAGCATCCTCTGATAGACTGTACTGTTAAGCAGTAGTGAAAATGCTTCACTGCTTGGTTTTTTGCATTGTTGTGTTTTTGTTTTTTTCATAATGTATAAAATTGCATAAGTCTGTGTCATTTTGCCAGCAAATGATATTAATTGTTACAGAAGTTATGTTTACTTCTTGGTGTGTTTTTTTGTAAATGCAAAGTAAAAATTGTTCTTGTGATCAAAGCTGTATACGCACCAGCTGTATGTGATGTTCTTGGATGTTCCTTAGCATGTACCTGCTGCTTCTTTTCTTTTCAGGCTTGCGTAGGATAGAAGTTACTTTAGGTAGATAGTAACAGTGCAGCTTGTCCTTAGGATTTCTTCCCTTTTTTAGAGCATATTGTTGTGCAACAAATACACTGGCACTTACTTGCCTGTCATGCACAGATGACCTTTCTGTTCAGTCCACTTCTATATGTTTCATATTCTCATGTCTTTAATTGCCTGTAAAAAATACCAGTATTATGACTAAGGTACTCTTTTCTAGCTCTAAGACATGTTGTCCACTTCATAGCCTCTCTTGTTAAAGGAGAGGGCTTCAGGGCAAGAAGCATCTGTTATGTTGAGTCTTCTGCAGCTCGGACCTGTTTGGCAGACCCTAACAACATAATTATTTCACTCTTAATTTAGTCTTAAGGCATTTAACATCTGTCTTACAAATTCTTACTTCAGAGCACTCACAGTTTACACTTACTGAATTAGCAGAAAGTCGGAGCCTCAGTGTTGAAGGGCACTGAAAATTCATTTTACTGGATTAGATTCCCAATTACCTGCTTTAGTAGTTGTGGAAAGGGTGTGTTACAGCTCACTAAATCTGGGTGAGGCAGGTTGTTTGCTAATAAATTCAGAATCGGATAGAAAGTACAACGGAGAAATTTAAGAAAGGGTTATGAATTCCAGTTGTAGTATTACCCTTTGTTTCATTTTGTCAGGCAAAAACCGCACTGTGATCTTGTCTGATGTGATTAACATGAAGAGCCAAGAAAACTTACCTGATTAGAATAACTAAGTAATATTGCCAAGCTTGTATTCCCAGAAGGTAGGAAAAAAGGGGCCATATGAGTTTCAGAGTTATGGAAAACACTGAGAAAATGGATGTTAAAATGTGCTTTAGGCAGTTTGCTCAACAATACATCAGGGAAACTTCCAAGTCTACATAGCGATTACCCGATCGCTGAACATATTATTTAATTGTAGAACCACTTATATTCCATCTGTATTTCTCAAACCCAATCTTTCCAGATGTCTCAGACCAGTTTTATAGGCACCAGACACATTAGGGAACAAAAGGCTTTCCAATATATACTCATATTATCAAACATAGTCACTAACTCTCACCAATATCAAATGTGCATCACATGTTAAATCTACGTTCCAATATTGAATCCTTTTGTCAGCAGTTTGTGACTTTCATAACTCACTTTAATTCTTCAGAGGTCTTAAATATTGTCAGTTTCTAAAGTTTAATAGTTAAAACTGTCAAGCACACAAAATATTTTCAAACAAAGTGATCTCTGAAGGGTTCAGTGTAATTATTTTTCACATGTTTTAATGAAAATGGCTTCACAGTTCTACGTTTCCTTTCCCTAACTGAGTCACTGTGAATCATGCTGTTGTGGGGGAGTCTGCCTGGGAATCCAGCTAGAATTACTTTCCAGCATGGGTTGGGGGATGGTGGCTGGAGGATGTCCCTTCCTCGAACTTTCTTAGATAAGAGAGGAATCCACGAATCATACTCACTCTACTTGGACCCAGACCATGTTAGCTGTTTGAGAGCAGGTTCAAGTATCCAGAATGTCTCTCCCATTTTCTGCTGCTTTTCTTTCAGAGCCATTTAGAAGCTTCTAAGTCCTAAAGGCTGCAGCCAGCAGTGTCACAGCTAATTACCTGCAACTCATAAACTTCATGAAGCAAAGTGTGTATTAGCGGTGGTTTCCTTTTTGCTCTGAAGAATTTTTGAATTTTACCCTTCTACAACTGTTCAGATAGATTTACCTTTATCTTGTACACAGCTTTCTTTGACCTCTCCGTACCCCCTACTGTGCATACATAAAGACCTCATAATAGTTAGCTATTTGTATGCAATTTGAAAGAGCCAAGATAAGCCTCAAAGAAGGAAATGCTGAAGGAATAATAAATAATATATTGGTATTTGCAAGGGGAGGAAACACCATGAACTGAGTGTTTGAATATGATACTGAATCAGTAAATGACATGAAACAGATATAGGTATTTATGGGAATGATATACAGGAGATTAAAACTTACTGAAATACGTGTTAAAGACTGAAACACAAGTGAGCTATAAAATCTCCTGTGAGTTCTTACTAGTCATTTCATTGCATGTCCAAAATGTAGCTTTCTGAAATAATACTAAATTTTTACACTGAAATTTCCAGGAACCTTTGTAATTTTTTCTCTCCTTTACCTCAGCATTGTGAACTCACATATCTCCAGGTAACTGATCGCATGTGTATAGCAAGTGTTCACAATAGACTAGTTATCACAGGGGAAACACTTTCTGCAAACCTTATATCAGCGAGTTAATTTATGTTGCTCAATAAATCATAAATAAATCATGCACTTCCTCCCACAAGGAGCATGTTTCCCTATTTTGGATTCTATATCTTCTTTTGACACTAAAAGGGGGATAGAAGTAAAAGTTTTTTCTTTAGTCACGCTGTGAAGCTAGAGGGGAGAACGGGGAGAAAGATAGGAAAAGGGTCTATTGAAAGGGTGGATGGTTTGTCTTCACTAACCAACTCTCTGTCCTGGCCCCTTACTAGGTGCTGGAATTCACTAAGTAAAGATTTAAGATACTTTAGTTTTAAAAAAAGCAGTTGTGGAACCAACATTTTGTGTTGTGAATTATGTAGTTAAAATGACCCATCTGGTGACACAGGGCCATGAAGGTTTGGCAAACTGCAAGGGCTTGAGAAGAGCCTTAGTGAATTTAGGCAGCCAAAGATTTCACATGAATAAATAAAATACATGCTTTGCTGGATTAAGGCTTAATTAAAGAATTGTCAAGTTTTTCAGACTGGTGCAGATCAGCTCAGTCTGTTTATTTTTCTGCATTTTCAAATATTTTTGAAACTTACTGTCCTGATATCAAACATGTGCAAGCTGCAAATTAACTTTCATGATGTATCTACAACTTAAAATATTTTAAGTATATTGAAAATGTGGTCCAAACCAGTCATAACTTTCTTTCCCTTACTTGTTTTTTTCTCAGAGATTGGCAGTCAGAAATTCCACAAATACAGCCAAGAGAAGACACTGAAGTGGTTAAAGAAAAAGGTATCGTGTTTCTCTTTTGATTTCACTATTGCTTTATGTTTAAAATGAAAATGCTTATTAGCTAGTCCTATCTGTATTGGACCTATATGGTGTCACTTGGTTAAGATAATGTGGCCTGTCCAAGAAAGACAGACAGTAAAGCTGCACTTGGGAATGTGGTGAGGTATTAGAGAAATGACAAGGTTGTTACATTTGTCTTTCTCATCGGTCCGTCATGAAAGGGATTTATGGAGTGTGGGAAGAGAGAAGATGAAGCTGAAGTTCAGCTTATCTCTGTGTTCTGTTGCCTTTGCGTAAGGTGAGGGGCTTGTCTTTTCTTTTGTCAGCTTCACAGATGGGCTTAGAGGAGGGCTTTCACTGTTGCAGCTTTTGAAATTTAAAAAGCTTTAAATTTTAAAAACTTTAAAGCTGGACACAGATGCTTGAGTTTGTGCCACAAATGAGTTTCCTTGCAAAGTTTTGTCAGAGTCTCCCAGAATGGTTGTGGTATGGTTGCTGCTGTCCTGATCCAGTCATGCTGTTCAGGGGGTCTGTACAGTATGCAGAAAGTTAACTAGTGTTATAGCGGACCTTGATGAGGTCTGTGTTCTGGTATAAAGAAGGTGAATCTAATTTTACACACCCACAGTGCCCCTGCTGCAATGCCACTGCGTAGGAAAAGTTTGTATGCGACACCTCACACAAGGAAGCCTTGTAGTTTAAATTAGTCAGTGCAAGCATAAAATCTGGTGTCCTTTCTGCAACGATGAGGCGTGAGGATACCTATTTTGCCATGAATACCTGAATATTTACATTTGAACAGGTATCTGGGCTGTCGAAAATAATCTTCTTCTAACCTCTGTTAGATCCAGTATAGCAGTGCCCTGTGAAGCTCTTTGATTTCCATGAGGACTGTCTTTGCAATCCAGGCCTTCTCCGTGCTCTGAGCAGGTGTCTTTCTCACCTGTATAATTGTGGTCGTTACATCTGAGTAGCTCGGCTCATCTTAGGGTGCTGCAAAACTGGTGCTGTGTTGCCAAGGCAACATGTTCAAAGACATGCTCATTTCTTTGGGGTTTTTGAGCTCATATGCTAGTCATTACAAATGTATATTAAATTTCACCACAGTCCATAACTTGAGTGTTTTATATGCTTGAAACAAAATTACAAGAGCTTTGTCACTGCATTAACATGTGCATAACAACACTGAGGCAGACATTTCATTCTGTGGTTTCCTATAGGTCAATCAAACAGTGAAAGCACTTAAAGGCAACAATATATGTGTAGGTGAAAGGGTACGTGCAGCTACATATATCAGCGTTAAACAGATCACAGATTCTAAAGAAGGTAAGAAAACTAAATGTTGTAATGAATTCCATTTTTGTGAAATCGCATACATGGGGATACAACACATGATTAGAATCTAAAATGCATAGAAATTGGTCTTTGCAGTAAATTTTCCTTGAGCAGAAAGCTCCATATATGTTGTGACTGTGTGCCTTGACTTTCCTGAATTCTTTGGTATCTTCATCAAATGACATTGTAATTGACAGTAGGTCTCAGCTGGGGTTCTTTTAGCTTCTTCTGAAGTCAAGGAGAAGATGTTTTTCTCAATGAAATATATGCTAAAGTGCTTCGTTAAACTGAGACTGTCTTGTACAATAGGACATATGCTTATAATGTATACGAGTATCCACCCAATAAGTGTCTCTGTATTAGACCAGATTCTTTATTTATTATTATTTTCATTAGCATGCAAATGCTCTTTATAGAATTCTCCAAAAGGGAAGGGATCTTAGGAAGTCGTAGTCACACGGTAAAAGCTCCTGGTCCAAACATTACCGTACGTGACAACTGTATAGAATACACAAGTGTGTGCTTAATAAGGGCAAAAACTTGTGATTATGTGTGTATTAAATTGCCTTGAAATTGAGAACCCTGGAACCAAAAAGTCTGGAGTGATCCTGTTTGCTCCTAGTCACCTTTTCCCTGGAGAGGATAATGTCTTAAATGTTACTAGGATATAAAGTTGTGTAGAGAAACCTGAAAATGGACTTGGAATAAATTCTTTGAACATTCATGAAAATTAAGAAAAGTTTAGAACAAGATGAACAAAAGCGAATTGTCTTACTACAAAGACATTCAGAAGTCTGCACGCTGTTGAAAAATAAGGAGAAACAAAGCAACTTGCTGACAAAGTGGAAAATGACTTACCAAATAATGATATCAAAGGAAACAACATAAATGAGATTTAAGAGGCAACTAGATAGTTTTATAGAACAGAGATTATAATATATGATTTTTTAAAAAAGAGGCAAAGCTGCAAAACATGTAAGTGACTTTAACTTTACAGTAGCTTTTCATGCTTTTCCCCACTGCCGTTTTTTTTAAAAGAAAGGGAAAATTGTCCTGACATCAACCATCTTGACTATGCTGAAATACTTTATCTCTGAAATTTGTAACTAGATAATGTTTTTTCCACCTTCTGCCTTACTTATAGTTACATGGATATAATAGTCTTTTTTAAAGCCTTTTTTAGTTTAAAAGAGCAGCATTGAAATAGGGAATACTGGGAGTTACAAGTAGGTAAGTTTTGGAAGCAGTCCCACTGTATGTAGCAAGGTGAATGACAGGAAGTCAGATGGACCTTACTCAACACTTATTTTTAATAAGACTAATTTTCTTGTCTGATCCTTTCACTGCCATGACAGTGCAATTTATTTCTGTGGACAATTGCTTTCATAGGGGTTTTATGAAATTTCAGTCCCTTATGAATAGGTGGGTATATGTAGTTAGCATCTACAGATGTTGTATGGCAAAAATCTGGGAGGATATAATGAGGGCAAATGGGGAAGGAGAGGAGGTTTAACATGTAAGACCTGAATGTTTCATTCAGAAGAAGGGAGGCGCACAGGTATTCCTGATGTTTGACAGGAGGTTAATAAAGCAAGGCTAGGGTGAGAACACAGACTCCTTAGAAGGCAAACAATGGTATTTTAAAATTGCTAAAGGAAGTCAGTGAAGATTGCTTCAAGGCACAGGTGCAAAGAGAATGGGTTTTGCAGTTAGTACAAAATAATAGCAGTTGACTTGGGCTCACCGTTCAGTGTCATAATGCAAGGAGTGAAACGATGGGAATATTTTTCTTAAGCGATAAATTGGACACAGTAAGTGCTGAAGCAAAATTGTCTTGGATTGGAATTATTTCTTGTTCTCTCCTGACACTAAAGTGGGCTTATGAAGTGACAAATCCTTGATGAATCTAGGCACTAGAGGAAGAAGTGCAGCTAGGAGATACTAAGAATTTTTCATTAGTTGAAACACATATGCTGGTGTCAGTTTCTTAATGCTTTCTGCTTCAATGCCAGTTTGCATTGGGCTTTTCAGATTAAAAAAAAAAAAAAAAAAAAAAAGTAAAAAAGGGAGGAAACTGTCTCTGGTACAGAAGAAATAGTTTTTTAGCACCCTGAGGCTGATTTGCTGTATGTTTCTGAACTGTCTAAGTGTGTAGCCCTGTGCACAGAGAGCTGACTTCTTGTAGCTGGAATTCAGAGGCGAGATTTTAGCTTAATGTCTGTGTGGCGAATGCAAATACTTCCTCTTCATGGGTGCAGTTACTCCCTTGCAGGCCAAACACCAGCAAGTTTAAAAGGTCCAGCCCATGATCAGGAAGTGCTTGTGTAGAACGTGACTGGAAAAGATCTGGTTTAGGACTTCATGTTATAAAAGGGTCACTTTTTTTTTTTTTTTCTCCTCCAGTCTCTCAGGAAAACATTTATAGCAGGAGTGCCCTGTACTGAAAACAGCTTCTAGTAGTTCATATTTCCACAGATCATTATCCCGTCTTGCCAGTGATGTTTAGATAGGCCTTGGCATTTTCCGTAAAGTACTGAAATTAAGTACAAGACTTTGAAATAGACTCATTGTCTCATCTAATTGTTTTCAGTTGAAGCCAGAAAATGTACTTTAGTACTGAAGCCCTTGCCAAATAATTGTAAGATCCAGATGCTTTAAAATTAATGATTGTGTGTTCTGTTGAGTCAGCTTTTTACTTTTGCAGGTTTTTAAAATTTAATTTCTTTGGAAAAATACATGATATCTCGTATTCTCAGAAAGTGAACAGCTTTTGTAAAGTACATACAGCAGATATTAATAACATGTGCTGACAAAGTGAGTGTAGTAAGTCTTTACTTTTTAAATAAACCTACAAGTGTCATATAACATAAACTACTCAACACAGAGAACCATCAGAGTGTATCCATTAGAAGTCTCTTACTATTAATTCAGCTTTATGATTTATGGTACTGCTTGCAACATGGCTAAGGCAACGTGACTATATAATGTGAATGTTCTTTTACTTCTCCTTCCCACTCCCTGCCCTGTTTCTGAAGACTACATGCGGTATGCCCATGGGTTGATATCAGAATATATTCCTGAAGATCTGAGTAAGGAGTTGTTAAAATACTTAGGGTAAGTATTGTTCCAGCTGCCTGCTAGTTTTATATGAAATTCCTTAATCCGTGTGGTAATCTCTATTGAATTCTGAGATTTGTTTATCAAGGTTGCAGAGAATGACACAATGAGATTATATTTGCCACACTTTAAATGTGATTATTTCAAATGTAGATTATGCCTTTATGTTGTTCCTATGATGCTAGGGACCATGACCTAGTGGAGAGTTGTAATATATGTCTTATACATCTGTTATCACGGTTGCATCGTGAAACCCTAAGCAATGTATCTTATCTTAGAGCAAGGCAGGGGAAAGAAATCCAAAGAGTTAAAGCAGTTTCTCCAGAATTGTTGAGCACGAACAGGAGAGACAGGAATAGAATCTTCATTATCAGTTCTCAGTCCTTTTCCTTACTCACTCAGTGCTGCTGGGGTTTGATTTCACTAACCTAACCTAACCTAGTTTTCATGTCTAACCTGTGTTAGTTTATATTTAAATCTACAAGGTGGGCCAGCATCCTCATCCGGGTGTTCCCAGCCAGCAGCAGACTTTGCTTGGAGCATCTCTGGGACCCTGCACCTGCCTCTCAGTTCAGTTCTGTTCCAAGTGTTTTGTTGCAGTGGACTGGAAAAATGTGCAATTTACAGTTTGCAGTCCCATGGCTTAACAGTTTCATTGAAGAGATGTTATGTGTTTTATAATATCATCTTACCAATACCCAAGGTTTTCAAAAGCAAGGTGGAGTTCTCCTGTTTTGTTTGCCAGATCTAAGAACTTTTCAAAAAGCCCATGTTTCTGTATGGTGCCTGCCTCTGTTTTAGTTATCTAAGCCAGAAATACAGAGTCCATGAACTGCTTTTTTTGCAAACGCGTGCCATGTGTGAGGAGCTGATAACCAAAGCAGCCTTTGTGGGGAAGGAATTATGAGCTTTAGGTTGTGCAATTCAGCTGCCTTAATTTATAACTTAAAATATTTTTCTTCTACAGGCTCCCAGACCTTAAAAGCCCAATACCAGAGCCACCATTGAAGGTAGGAGAATATTGAGATACTGACAGACACATTGACATTGTGTTGTAAACTCATTTATGTGAATTATTATTAAAATTAGACTAGGCCAAGCACTGGATACAATGCAAAAAGTAACTTGGGCTTGTGAAAAGCCAGTCTGAAATAATGCAAGAAATTTACCAGGTGCTTCATATTTTTCAATAAGGACTATTTGGGTTGGTTTTCCTGTTTGAAGAAGGGGAGGGAAAGAGAGAGATGTATTTTATGTTTTTAGTCAGCAGTATTTTCATATGTGTTTTGCTTATTTAGTTTTATTGAGGTTGATGGGACAATATGACCTCATAGGTTTTCTTTCATATGTAATTTATGAGGACCCTGAAAGGGACCTCCTGGGTCATGGATTCCCAGACAACCATGTTGGATAATCTCTTATACACTGACCATTCTTCACTGTAAGTCTCATTAGGATTTTTTATTTCCATTACTTCTCTTGGAAGACTGTTCTATAACCTCATTCCTCTGATGCTCAGAAACCTTCCTGTAAATTCCACCTTGAGTTTGTTCATGGCCAATTTATTCCCCTGCGCTTTTGTGCTAACATTATCATTGGGTTTTTTTAATTGAAATGGCTCTTTTCCCTCCCTAACATTTGTTCTCTCAATGTGTAAAGGGAAAACATATATTCTTTCTGTTTTAATTTTGTGAAGCCAAACTTGGTTGTGTAAGATGGGTTCTCCATTTCCTCATCATTGCAGGAACATTGCTTTACACTTATTCCAACATGAATTCAATTGTTTCAGAGCAGGTGACCAGAATCATAGATAATTATTCATGATTAAAGCTTTGCCAGTACTATCTGATGGCATTCTTCCCTTCTTGTCTTAACTGGGACTACTTTATCTCATTATATCTTTGAATCCCATTTGCCTCTATTACTGTGTGGTGTACCAGATAGGTCACAGTCATGCGGTGAAAACGCAGTTGTGTTTTCTTCTCCACTGCAATTTTAGTTGATCAGCATTCAGATTTACGAGAAATTAATGCAGTTAGCTCCTGTGTACATGACCTTGAACTTCTGCACGTTTCATCTGGTTTTAATGTTTCCAATCTTGAATGTCCTCTGACTTTTGCATCACAGTGTTAAAATCTCTTTAGGTATTCACAATGCTACTCACTGCTGTACATTCACCAAATGTTAGCATGCTGTTATCATGACATGCGGAACAGCAGCTTCACAACCTTAGAGGGTTATAAAGGAGGTATGTTTATTCAGCACTGGACGCACACAGGTTCGCTCCCAAAGGTGTGTGTGCCGAGCACAGTCATTTTCTGTGGTTATATCTTCTAAATATTACATACTCATGAGATTGCATAATACACCTATACATATTCAGTAGCTATCGCCGCTTTGTATTAAAATTAGTTCTCCGCCCCTTTGCGTCTGCGCCGTACTTCTTGGTAGTGGTTGTTAGGGGTCTCAGGGATGAAGTTAGTAGTCTTCTTCACCGTAAACTTTTCACCCCTGGTGTCTTGCGCAAGCTCAGATCATCCCTGGAGCTCATCCAGGCCTCAGGTCTGGTTTTGGTGAGTTTCGTGGCCTTGGCTTCTGGTTTGCTCCTGTTCTGCTCATAGGGGTTAACTCTTCGAGATAAGCAAACATCCGAAAGGTTTAAAACTAGACAAAACTATTCTAAGATTTCATGCCTTATCTATAACAGAAAAAAAACACAGAAAAAACTACTAAACCTTGTATCATAACAATTAATGAACATTTTGAATAGATACTCTTGATAGGTGCTCTGCTAGTGATCTTCATCCGATCCAATGGCATTCCTTTCTGCATTATTTACGTATGTTTCCCTTTTGCCCAGTTTCTTACCTGCCTTAAAATTCTAATGCAATCTTTGTTTTATTCTATTTCAGTTGTCTAAGTGGCACCGTATCAAGTCCTCTGGCAATGCTTTATGTTTTCTGCTAGCAGAAAATGTGTTATCTTTGAGAGAAAAAAAAAAAAAAAAAAAAAAAGAAAAATTGGGAGGAACAATTTNTGGCACCGTATCAAGTCCTCTGGCAATGCTTTATGTTTTCTGCTAGCAGAAAATGTGTTATCTTTGAGAAAAAAAAAAAAAAAAAAAAAAGAAGAGATAAGTTGGTAGGAACTATCTATGTTTAGTTTTCATTTACTCTGTCTTCGTAATTATTCTTCCTTCTTTTACTTTTTCTCCCCGCTCAATTCTGCTGAGGTCTGCCGTCACTTTTTCCTCCTACTTACACGTGGATGGGTGTTTGGCTATTCTGCAACAATGTGGTCCCTACCTGACAGAACAGTTGCCAGGTTTTGTCTCTGGACTCGTGATTTCTGAGGCAGCCTCCCAACAGTGGCAGCATATTGAGTTTTACTTCTGTCTTGAATAGAGTGATTTCTATTCTCTTTCCTGCCCCTGTGTTTAACCTCTTCATCGTTATTGAAAACAATTTACTGAGGCAAAGGGTTTATTCCATTTTGGGGCTACACATAGATTAGCTTTAATATCTATCCAATCCTTACTGTATAGCAACTTCACTTTTTCTTTTTTGATTTCCTTTTTGCCTCTGTGGCTAAACAACCTTCTCCTATTTGTTTTAATTTCCTTTCCAAGGTCTAACTCAGCTTGACTTTTTGGCAGTTCTCACTTTATCCCAGTATTACCTGACCCCTAAAACAAATCTGTTTGGGTTTTTTGGTGTTTTGTTTGGGTTTTTTTTTTTTTTTTTGGCAGTCTGTTTTTCCCCGTTTATTGTAGAATTCTGCTTACTCCTAGTATCTTTATTTAGGGGGGAGGGAGAATATGTGTGCATCTGTGTGAGCAAGGGGGAGCATTCCTGTAGTTTAGCCTGGAAAGCTCTTTCCGTCAAGATTGTTCATCTTTTTTGAAGTAAAAGATCAAAAATTGCTTCTGTATTTTTCTTTTACAGTCCAAGTGTCATCTTCACACATCAAGTCCTTTTGATTTGGCTTAGAGAAATAAGACATACGGTTTGCAAAGTTTGCCCCTCTAGAATCACTTTTAATGATTTACTGTTTATGGTCTTTACTGTTAAATTTAAGCTGAGGCATCCTGTGGCTACCAAAACTAGGTTACTTACCACACCAACCTTTCTTGCGACGTCCCTGTTACTTACTGAAACAGTCTAAAATAACCTCATTTCTGGCTGGTTCAGTGACTGTTCTTTTAAGCAGCATGTCAGCTAGCACATGCAGGAATAATTGGGCCCTATTGTTATTAATAGCATTTGTTCTCCAATGTATATCCATGGATATAAGTTATTTCCATGTGGTTGGACAGTTCTTCTGGCTGCACAGTTACTTGGCCCTTTGATTCAGTTAAGAATTATCTTTATGCATTGTAAGAAATATTAAACACACATCAGGAGCCAACTGATATTCATTAGCCATATAAGCATGTTACAACAACTATATTAAACTACATGTGATGTACATTACATATTATGTACGAATAGCTTTTATACCTTTGGGATAGTTCTAAGAATCTATTTTTAAAAATAGTTTTATTTCAGCAGTTTGGTTACAGAGGAAATGAGGCTTAGGACTGTTCAGTTGTTGGGCGGTGAAATCTTGCTGAGGATCTGATTAATTTCCAGAGCACTGACCAGGGTGTGTATGATGCTTCTGTGTTTAAGTCTTTGTATCTTCAGAGATTAACACGCTCCTATATTTCACAATCCCAGAAGAGCAAGTCTACTTCATAGTCTACTTCAGACCATTTTTATTTGGTTGTATGGACATTTCTTTTCATGAGGACAAGGAGTATTGACAGACATAGTGTAGGATTATTGCAAATAAAGAAAGGTCTAACATGTATTTCCTATTTTGGTAAAGTAATTGCTTGTTTAGAAATTAAATTGAAATAAATTCTGGAGGGAGGAGAAATTTAGGAGCTTTAGTGGCATACAGAAAAGCTACGACAGATTCTCTCCCTTGTAGTATAAGAGTAAACGGTATAGTCTGGACTCTGTGATTTAATGATTAAATCAAAATTACATGTTCTTTGTATTAATTGTAAGCCATTGATCTTGTGTTGTAATTGTCATACTGTCCAGTTTGTCAGCATAGGGAGTCAGGCCATTGGCAGATGATGACAGACATCTACAGAGAATAAGTAGGCTCTGTTAGAATTAAACAGCGAATGTTTTGCTGAAACGCAAACATCTTTTTGTAAGTTTTAAAAACTTGTTTATCAGATTCCAAAAAGAGGAGAGTAGTAATTATTCATTAGATTGTCATTTGAAAATGTTATCACAGCACAGTAAACAGTCTCCTAAAGAGGCTGATCCAGATCCCATTGAAATCAAAAGAAAAGGCTGCTGTTGGATCTGGTTCTAAGAGCTGAGAAATCTAAGCTGCAGACCTGGCTTCTGTGCCAAAGAGGGGGGGATAGAGGGGGAAGAGAGAGAGATCACAAGCACCATAAACAAAATGAATAAAACAGGATCTTAAAATGTATGGTACCATCCAAGTTGCTTGCAAAATCATTCTCTTTGGCACAAAATCTAGGAAGGCCGCAGTTTAGATTTCACAGGATATTAAGGACAGGGTAGTAATATCAGATATAATAATAAAAATACAGTGTTGTAAAATGCTATATACTTTTTTTTTCCCTTTTGGAAACATACCAGGAAGTTTTCACCTTTAAACTAAACACATGCTCACAGTTTATGGAAAGAAGTATTCATTCTTATGGCCTGATCATGTGAAGTGCCGAGAACCATTCACTTCCATTATTTCTGAAGTTAGAAGGCACCCAGCACATGCCGAGTCAAGCTTCTTAATATACTGTTGGATTCAAGTGCTGAAGCAGTCAGCAGAACTATGTTAGTGTTTCACTGTTGCCAAACTGTAGAAACTAATTATTTCTAAAGCTTGTGCACAAACAGGTAATAGACTGGATGATGATCCACTTGTTTTGGCAGATAGCAGTAACACTGCAGTTGCTGCACAGTTCCATGAGACTGTGGGGACAAGAGTCTAGTCTGCTCTGTGAAAAGTTCCCTAAATACACGGGAACACCAAAATCACAGTTGTGGAAGTTAAAAGCGGGATTCAGGTGATTTCTAGAAGTCATTCTTCAGGAGGCTGGGAACCTGAAAATGCTTCCCATGACTCAGAAGAATGATATCTTCTGAATACTGTCGAGGTGGTACATATATTCACGTGCAAAGAAGACTGTTACTCCACATTTACTCCACTGTTACTGCAGATTCTTCGGTTGATTTCCAGTCCTATTTTATTGCTATGGTTATGTTGTAAAGCCAAAGCTTTAAACTTCTGTGTGTGTGCATCACAAAAGTGGTTGACAGAGCAACTTCCTCACTCTAACATTTCAGAAAAGGAAATTATCAGATGTCCCTTTGGAAGCAGAAGATGACTATACTAAGTTTAACAGCACCAATCCAAAAACCAAAAAGGTAAGCAAGCTTTGCCTACATGCATGTTTTGCTAAGGCATAGATTAATATCCAACATTAGCACAGACTGCCAATTTTTCTCCTCCAAAACACTTTAGAAAAGCAAATACAGA
Source organism: Pedionomus torquatus (assembly GCA_013398155.1). Taxonomy (NCBI): domain Eukaryota; kingdom Metazoa; phylum Chordata; class Aves; order Charadriiformes; family Pedionomidae; genus Pedionomus; species Pedionomus torquatus. Next base: position 228,721 of record VZRU01016779.1, on the reverse strand, counting down.
ATGTCAGATGTCTGTAGTTATATGTGCTTGAATGTTTCATTCAAGGCTAATTTAACTTTGATAGTCTTAACGTCCCATTCTGAACTCTTCTATACTATTACTGTTTGACTATATTTTATCAGTGAACATTCCAGTGAACCTCACAGATTTGGACACGTGTTAATGTGCTCAGCTAATGTTTGCAAAGCTCTTTGAGACCTATAGATAAGGAATCCTATGGCTTAGTGATAGCACTGTTAGATTTCAGTTATTTGAAAAAGAAACAAAGATGACAAAGATGGCAGCATTCACTTAAATTCTAAGGGATGCTAAGACAGGCCTTATTTTTACCTAGAAGTACTGCTTGTGCACTTACTTATGTCAACTTAATGAAGTTAAATCAACACAAAGCTTGCAGATTGCCAGCTCCAACACAAGTTTGGAGGCCAATTCAAATCTGAGTCCAGTGGTGCCTGCCACTGTACTGTTCCTCAGAGAGCAACAGAGATGTGAAAAGAAATAGTTTTTGTCTGTGTGTGCCAAAGTTGTGAGCTTGCACTGGCTTATTTCTCTGAATACTGAAAGAAAATGAATCCTTCTGCAGTCCATTGGGAACCAAAAAGGCCCTCTGTGCTGGTCTTGTGACCTTCAGACTAATGCTGACTACTCTTTATCCCTTTGCAAAAAGAAGCAGCTGGTGACAGATGAATTCCTTCCTCCCCCCAAAATCCCCAGAATTTTTTGTATTTAGGGCACATGCTAGGTTTGAAGCAAGAAGAGGATTGCCCCCTAAGTGATGATAAATAGTTTAAAATATGAATGTTTCCTCCTTTCCCCAATTATGTACCTATAGCTTTTGAACTGAGCCTAAAGATAGAAATAGACTGAGGGGAGATAATTCATTTTAACATTAAATATGATTTACTTCTGAATTAATGAAGCACGCTGATGAGAGAATCTGGGAAAGAAAAGATAGCTCTTGGACTCTGTACAGTGTACTACTCTTTTTTAAATACCTTGGCAGCTGTTTTGTTTGTATAGTAACACAGACGATCATACTGTTGTTGCGTATCTCCATCCTATCCATAACCTTCTAGCTGATCCCAAGTATTGAAATTTTGAAGACCTACAGGCTGAGAAGTATCATAAATAAAGGTCAATGCAAAGTTTTCTTAATAGGGAAAACAGCTAGAGATTTAAAACAAAATGTTTTAGAATGTAAGAAAGAAAAGAGGTCAGCTCTATAAAACATGGCGCATAAAATGTGTTTTAGGTGTAAAAGTCTGGGAAGTTTTCCCAGTGGCCTCGAAGCGCTTTGCAAATGTTAGTCACCTTTTTCTTTCTTACTTCTTCCGTCTATTTTCCCTTTATTTCACTGTGCATAGAGACTTTCATAATAAATCAGTGTGAATTATTCATCATCTGTAATGCAAGGCTGTAATTCAGCCTGCTGACAGCATAATCATGAGATTGAGTCGGAGGGTACAGTGTGCATCTGTTATATTGCATGCATTATTCCTCTTAATGTACACTCAGGGATTATCCCAAAGTAAACGTTTGAGTTGGGATTCTCATTCTGCGGAAAGGAAAGATGTTCACCTCCTTGTCCTTGTAATTGATTCTCTGTCTTTGTCTGAGGTTAAGTAATTCATGACAAGTATTTTTCTGTTTGAATAATCTCAAATTTGTTTAGTAAGGTTTTTCTCCTACAATTCAAAGCCTGCATAACATTATCTTTACTGCTGTGTACTAAAAAAGCAATTCAGCTTCTTGCTTGACTTCTGTATTTAGGAGTTTGTAGCTCATCCTCCCTTCCTATGGAGATGCTGCTTAACTTACTCTGTCATTTCACTGACAGGCAAACAGCAAGATGTCTGCAGCACAGAAGGCTCTGGACAAAGTTGATAAGAGTGGAATGAAATCCATTTCTACGTTCTTCAGCTCCAAACCTAAAGCATCAAAATAAAGACTTGTTCTTCAAAAGTGGTTATTTTTACATTAAGCTAAAGACCGTCTCCTGGCGTTATTTTTTAGTATAGTGTTACACAGGGCATGTTTGTGTGTAGGTGATGGAGGGTGATGAAGAGATATGTGAGCTAGTGTGGGACAGAGCTGTGATGCCTCCGTGGGGCAGGGCAGTACCATGCAGATGTTCCAGCCTGGGTCAGAACAACAACTAGGCTGTGTTAGCATGGTCCTGTGAGCGGAGAAGCAAGGTCTAGCACGGTTCCATACTGTACCACTATTTATACTAGAGCAAGCTCAGTCAAGGCCACCATAGAGTTTTCTCTAGTATACTCCATTTTGGGTTGGGAACATGCCCTCCTTTGATTTATTTTTTTGTTTCTTTTTAGGGGAATTTTTTGTTCATAAGGAGCATTATTTTTTGAGACTGTCTGGAAATTTTTACCTAGTTTAACATCAGAGTAGGATGACGTCATTAGATTTTTATGTTGACCCAAATCTAAGTGCTGATGTAAGCATTGCCGTTGGTGGCAATTTATTGAGGCAAAGATAGTGTCTGCATTGGGATTTTGTTTGTTTTGAATATGCTGGAAACAAATTGCAATAAATGTCAATGTGCATGTAATGCAATAAAGTGCTTTTTGTAACAAATCTGTGCTTGTTGTATTTGCTCTATGCTTAAAGAGTTGGATTAGGCTTCAGGACATCTCTTAAGGGGTTTTCATATTTTCCTGTGTATAAATTTTAAGCCTTAAAGAATTATAACATCGTTTTGGGCTTACATGATAAATCTCTTAACGCATGGCAATATAGGGGTATTTTGATGTTCAGTTCCAAGGTCCACAAAAAAAAAAAAAAAACCTTAGGGAAAGAATTGTTTAAAGGAAAAAACCAAGGCTTTTAAAGAAGTCTTTTTGGAGCTGGATGCGTAATTCAAAAGCTTAAGTATGAGTCTTTTGGATAGGGTTTGTTTTAAGAAGTTTTGCACAAGGTAGGACTGTTACTTAAAACGTGCTGCTCACTCTTGGGTGCGTTCGTCCCTCATTGCAGAATATTTCTGTAGGTTCAGGGGGATTGCTTTCTGCTATGTTGCAGCTTCTCTGATTCACAGGACTGAAACAGAGATGGACTCACTGCTTTGGTCTGCAAGTATAGCCTGGAAGCGTATAGGTCTAGTTGCATAGGTTTGTGTAGGTCTAGCCAGTTCTGCACAACAGCCGACACTTTGATCCACCAGTTGTTGCACTGAGCCATTACTGTGAATCAACTACAATATATGTTTTAGAAAGGCAGTCTTAAAACACATCATTCTTCACTACTTCAGCTCAGTAGGAAATCTCCAAATTTGCCTGTATCCCTTGGTAATGTGGAGCTTCAGAGCAAATGCTTCATTTTTAGTAACTATGCTATCTTTCCGGTTTAGACTTACTTGCTGCTGTTTACAACCCATGGATTACAGTGGTGTTTGTTAGGTTTCAGAGCTCTGTGGTATCCTCTTCCAATCAAAACTGAAGTAGAAGCCTTGCAGTGTGCTGTGTGAAGTTTGCAGTTGTTGTTGGGATTTGTATGCCTTTCAAACTAGTGGGTAAAAAAACCACTTGTTTTTTCCATGCACTATGCACTGGTTGGGCATAGTTTGTAAATGAGTTAGTCAGTATGGTTGAAATTCCAAATACTGGAAAATATTTGGAAATCTGTGGAATTATCTCCTCTAATTACAGAGAGACTTATTTAACAAGTGTGAATAGCTTCTTAATAACATACAGTTAATGTTCCCAGTTCTAAAAATGTTTGTCTGGTGGATTATACAGAACCAAAATAAAATTCCTTAGAAAATAATGCTTTTCAGGCATTCTAAGGAATCACTACTGGAAGTCTTACCTCGGAAAATCGATCCATAGAACTAGTGTTTGAATGTAGGTTGAGAAGTGTGTGATTCGGATGCAGGGACTTCGTTGTTTTTTCAGTTAGAATCATTATCCCAGGCCATTCAGTGCTTTCATAAAATTCCAGTAATGAATGTCAGCTTTCCGAAACAATATAAGGAGGTGGAGAGCAATAGAACCATAGAATGATTCAAGTTGGAAGGGACTTTAAAGATCAAGTTCCAACCCCCCTGCCATGGGCAGGAACACCTCCCACTAGAGCAGGCTGCTCAAAGCCCTATCCAGCCTTGGCCTTGAACACTTCCAGGGATGAAGCATCCACAACTTCTCTGGGCAACCTGTTCCAGTGCCTCACCACCCTCACAGGAAAGAATTTCTTTATAGTATCTAATGTAAATCTCCCCCTCTTTCGATTTAAAACCATTCCCCCTTGTCCTATTGCTATACTCCCTGATAGAAGAGTTCCCAAAAACCCCAGGAATTGCTACATGGAGAAATGCCTGTTGTACCACACTGCTTTGCTGTTCGACTGTCTTTAGCAGAATTTTACCAGCCCTATCAGTAAAGCTTCCTTTTCCAGCATTAACTGTCAGACGAGCTTAAAAATTAATAGTAGGAGTCAATGTATGCGTCAATGGGCACCACCTTTTGAAAATTTATCTTGATTTTCTTCCTGCCTTACTTGTCTGGGCTGTAAGTCAAGACCAGCTTTGTAGCAGCACATATTGGTTTATCAAATGGGTCCTTGCTAGGATAGCTGGACAGTTGGTTAGTTGCACTCGATGATGTGAAAGGTCTCTTCCATTCTACTGTGGTTGAAAGGAACTAGCATTTGGTGACCTCAGAATGAGCAACTTTAGTCATGAACTGGGAGGGTTAGATTTTGGAAAACATTCAGCCCAGATCATCAGTTTATTTGACAGGCAAAGACAACCCCCAGCTTCGTATCGGTAGGAGAAGGGATGCGGTGATAATGGCAGTTTTCAAAAACCACTACTCAAAAGTGGAAGCTAATGTTATGAAAAAAAAAAAAAAGAAAAGGAACTGTCAAGTTAATGGAGAAGTTTTGTGCAGTAAGCAACATCTTGGGGAATATTTTGGTAAATGAGAGAAAAGGAATTGTGTATCTGTTAATGGAAGGCCAGTTTCAAGTACCAGAAGATGTTAAGAGGGCAGACAAGCATGGGGTGGATATTTTAGTGGAAAACCAAGAGTGGGAGAGGGTTACATCAGAAACAGGAGCTATGAGGTAGGACATGGTAGAAGCTCTTCTTCTGGGTATTTAAACCTGCTACTTTTAGGGATGTGGTTTTTACTAGTTCAAAAGTTTTGTGAAATAAATTTTGGAAGGTCTGGAGTTCTTCCTCCATGCATAGGTGCCTGTCATCTTGACTTCAGCTGTCACCTCATGCCGTAACTTGCAATAGTAATTTCATTAGTGATTGTGCTTTTGGTTGAGCAGGAATTTGTGCATGAAAAAAAAAAAAAAAAAAAAAGTCGTTTCCAAAAGCCATTAGAGCTTTCATGTAGAAACAAAAACTCTTTTCCCTTTAGGAAAGAATGAAATACATTTAGTAACTTTGAAACTTCCTCAACATGTAGCTGTAAGAAGTTATGAAGAGCATGCGGTGCCAAATACATAAAACAATATTTCCTACCACAACGAGGATTTAAATATAGTTACTCTGCCTGGCCAGCAGTAGCAGTAGGTCATTATGAAGTGCTGCTCTGCTATTTCTTCCTTGGTTAGCTTAGTATGAAACAATATGCCAGCATCGTTATGGAAATGTGGTCTTACTTTACTCCTTTTTGGCATCAACAAGCCATCTCTGCGCGTTCATGTAAATATCTGATGAGTTGTGATGCTTTTACGGTTGTTGTTTGGGGATTAAGCAGCTCTTAGGTTTCCACATTTTGTAGAGTTCACATTGCAAATGGATTGACATCAGCGGGCGCGGAAAACTTCTTGTGGAAATACCAGCACTGACTTAGGGATGTGTAAGGGTTGGACTTGCACATCATTTTCAGTCTTAAGTCATAAACTTGGTTCTATTTGTAGAAGTGACAATTGGCGATTTAAATATCTTCAGTGGAGAAGGTGGCATAGTTGGCAGAATTTGCATTCAGATCTGAAATTTAGCAAAGTTCAGTGACGCTTGTTTTCAGGTGTTCAGTTGGATCTGATGATGTTTTTTAGAGGGAAACTATATGCATGGATGCTTATTTGAATAGATTAATGTTTATGACTTGGGGTTTCTCTTTACTTTTCAGATGCCTGGACAAAGACTTGCAAAGAAGAAATGAAAGGAACATAAGGAGACCTGCTAATATTATTTTAACTTGCCTTAATCTCAAAGCAGCTTTTAAAGGCTTTTTTTACGCACTTTCTGAAAATAAATGCTTGAAGTTAGATGTGCCCTGTTCCAAGAAAAAGCAAATCTCAGCAGATTAACATTGTTAAATATGCGGTGTGTTAAACATACGCTGCTTCAAATTTTATAGCTTACACACTATTGGTCTATCGGGCCCTTCCAGGAAAGCACTTACGAGCATGCCTAATGTTAAGCACATGAGCAGTGATCCTAAAGTCAGCAGTGTAGTTGTTCGTGTGGGTAAGTGCTTTGCTGGATCGACGCCTAAAGCCCTGTTAGGTGCTGAGCGTCCTGATCCATATCCAGCAAAGCACTTACATCCATGCTTATCTTGAAGTGGAAGAGCCAGTCTTAACTAACATTTGTGCATTAGGCTTCACCGTAAAACCACTCTTGGCGCAACGACTCACTTGCTTAAAATTAAGCACCTGCCTAAGCATTTTGCAAGGTCAGACCAACAACATCCTCGAGCAAGTCTTAAATAAGCCCTTGATTTTGTATGAATTTTCTTATTTTTGTACTTTGTTTTTTTTTAACAAGAGTATATGATTTTAGTGGCCAAACTTAAAAGTTTTAGAAGCTGCATAGCAAAATACATTGTATGGAATTTTCTCCTTTCTTTTTCAAAATCTAACCAAATTCAGCAAGGTGGCCTTTTTGGACTAGAATGTTCAGACTTAGAATCATCTACAGTGAAAGAAGTTAACTCTGTTTTTTAGGACATCTACAATTTTGGAAATTACTTCACCAAGTTTGATTTAAATGGTTTTGTCCAACCCTGACCCTTTATCTAGAAGATGTCACCTGGCTCTGGTTGTGTGGACGGTCTGACTCTTGAAGCGTTAAAAGCCTGAGGTAGGATGTGTGGTCAGAAGGGCAGATGAAGTTGCATCCTTTTTCTAAGGGACTGAAACTTTAGAAATGTATAAAATAACATGTACGTTTTGTGTTGAGAATTATGTAATCCTCCAAGTAAAAAAAAAAAGACTTAATTATTTATTATTTTTTAAAATCATGTAAGTGGCACTTTTTGTGGAATGAATTTCAACCAAAATGTTAACTTGAGTCTACATAAACCTTGCAGAAAATGGATGCTATTGAGGTCCTTAAGTGATCTCTCAGATACAGCCTGATGTTTTTAACCAAAAAACCCCGAAACCCTGCCCGTGGAAGTGTGGTTGGAACTCGATGATCTTCAAGGTCCCTTCCAACTCTAACCATTCTATGATTCTATGAAATACCTGTTTATCAAACTCCCATTAATATTTAACTCTTTGCTACAAAACTTTTAAAAAGTTGTAACTGAAAAGATTTCGAACATAAGGAATGTGTATTTCTGTAAATTTTAACTATGACCCCAGTTCACAGACACCTACGCTGAATGGCTAAAATGTTATGTGAAGCTTGAATACCTTTGAAGCATTCTAGGTAAGAAGTTAAAAAATTCTTTGCTTCCACTTTGGCAAATTCAGGTCAAACGAGAGCTCCAAGAAGAGTTTTGTAGGACCTTGCTGAAAACTAAATTCTGAGACAAAGAGTCAGCAGTTCATTCAACTTTCTTTTCAGTTGATTTTGGTCCACTCTTGTTTCAGAATATGAAAAGCCTGAACTGTTAACCATTTAGGAATCATGTATGAAAGGAACACAAACTGAATACTTATTTTAAAAATTTGCACTGGATGCTTTTTGTTACTTTTATGCAAGTCTGGTTAAACAACGTGCACTTTTTCAAGGAAAAACAATTATTTTAACATAGTTTTCTAGAAAGTACTACGAGAATATTGTACGGGTCCAAGATGAAACTTCTATTTTTCTAGCTTATGTTAAAAAAAAATAGTTGATGTATGAGTAAGATTTTTATATTTCAGTAAAGCACAGTTCCATTTTTTTTTTGTAAGATTTTATTTTTAATTAATGTACAAGGAAGAAATAAAAACCTTTGGAATAATTTCTTGATTGGTACTTCATTAATTTTACTGAGAAATACAAAGAAAATGCAGTGCAGTCAGACTGCTGGTACTGCTAGCTTTCATGAGCTCGTCAGTCATCCTTAGCCTGAGTTGAAGGAAATAATGAATCCTGAGATAGATGTGAAATCTGAAAGTTCATTAAGACAGATCCAGTGAAGCAATTAGGCTAATCAGCCTTGAAGATTTTATTACACAGATGTTCTACTGAAAACCCATTTCTGTGTACACACGGCGACCTACATACTGTGCCTGTTTTGTTTTTCATGAATGTAGTTGTGAATCTCTGAGAGATAGTGGGATGAGGAGTGTTGGGGTGAAGATTGCAGGCGACACCAAGTTGGTTGGGAGTGTTGATCTGCTGGAGGGTAGAAAGGCTTTGCAGAGGGATCTGGACAGGGTAGATTGATGGGCCAAGGCCAGTGGGATGAGGTTCAATAAGGCCAAGTGTCTGGTCCTGCACTTCGGTGACAACAACCCCATGCAGCGCTACAGGCTTGGGGACGAGTGGCTGGAGAGCTGCCCAGCAGAAAAGGACCTGGGGGTGTTGGTCAACTGTCAGCTCCACACAAGCCAGCAGTGTGCCCAGGTCGCGAAGAAGGGCAACAGCATCCTGGCCTGTATCAATAACGGTGTGGTGAGTAAGACTCAGGAGGTGATTGTTCCCTTATACTTGGCACTGCTGAGGCCCCATCTCAAGTATTGTGTCCAGTTTTGGGTCCCTTACCACACAAAAGACATTGAGATGCTGGAGTGGGTACAGAGAAGGGCAACAAAGCTGGTGAAAGTAAGCCTTATGAGGAGAGGCTGAGGGAGCTGGGGTTGTTCAGCCTGGAGAAGTGAAGGCTGAGGAGAGACCTTATTACTCTCTACAACTACCTGAAAGGAGGTTGTAGAGAGGTGGGGGTCGGTCTCTTCTTCCAAGTCACAGGTGATAGGACAAGGGGAAATGGCCTCACATTGCACAAGGGAAGGTTCAGATTGGATATCAGGAAAAATTTTTACACTGAAAGGGTTAATAAAGCATTGGAATGGGCTGCCCAGGGATGTGGTTGAGGCACCATCCAGGGAGGTATTTAAAACATGGGTTGACATGGTGGCATGAGGTGACAGGTTATCAGGTTAGTGATGGTTTTTTATCAGTTGGGTTGGTGATTGGACTAGGTGATCTTAAAGGTCCCTTTTAACCTAGATGATTCTATGATTCTATAAAGAGAATGATGTTACATTCATGTAGTTTCTTACCTATTTTGTGTTCTTTGCCATCACATATGTAGTATATAGGTGCTCCGTCCCAGGCTTACACAGAACTGATAGATAATTCTTCATGTTTTTTTTGTAGCAAGCAATTGATCAGACTCAAGGGAGAAGCTGTTCCTCTGCCAAAACATTATCTTGGTGTCACCATAATGCTGTGATAAGTGCTGACATGAGGATTCAAGGCTATTAGGACAGTTACTTGCCATATCATTTGTAAAATCCAGAGAACAAGGGGCAACGCAAAGGTGGTGGGGTCTACTTGGGAGTCATGTTGGTTTATTGGTATTAATGAGAACCAAGCAAGAAAAGCAGTAAGATTTGTACCATTTCATAAACCTGTCACTCACCAACAGTTTATCTGTAGGAGCAGAATTACCAGTACTAGTGACAAAGCACTGAGACAGCTTCTATTTAAATATGAAGTGGCATTTACACTGCTTAGCTCAATAAAGTCAATTTGCAAAGTTATGTAAAGGCTAAAGAAAATGGCACATTGCTTTACGTCTTTAAAGAACTGCCATAGCTCAAGTGTCTAAGCTGAGCTCTCAGAGGACACACAGTAACCTGTTTCTACAACTTATATCTTTCAGGGTCTGTTACATTGCAAAGTGCCTAATTTTTCCAAAGTTCCCTTTTACAATGCATTTTTTCAGTGGTGTCCAGTGAGAGGACAAAAGGAAATGGGCACAAACTTGTACATAAGAAGTTCCATCTAAACATGAAGAGGAATTTCTTCACTTTGATGATGGCAGAGCACTGGAACAGGCTGCCCAGAGAGCTGGTGGTCTCCTTCTCTGGAGATATTCAAAATCCGCCTGGACATGTTCCTGGGCAACCTGCTCTAGGAAGATCTGCTTTGGCAAGGGGAGTGGACTAGATGATCTCCAGAGGTACCTTCCAACCCTCTATCATTCTGTGATTCTGTGATTTGTGTCTTTAGCAGAATTTCACCAGCTCTATCAGTAAAGCTTCCTTTTCCAACATTAACTATCAGATCAGACAAGTTTAAAAATTAATAGTAGGTGTTGATGCATGTGACAATTTCTATGGGCACCACCTTTTGAACTGTCATCTTGATTTTCTTCCTGCCTTACTCGTCTGGGCTGTAAGTGAAGACCAGCTCTGAGGCAGAACATATCGGTTTATCAAATGGGTCCTTGCTAGAATAGTTGGACGGTTGGTTGGTTAAACGCCTCCAGGGATGGGGCATCCACAGCTTCCCTGGGCAACCTGTTCCAGTGCCTCACCACCCTCACAGTGAAAAAATTCTTCCCACTATCTAATCTAGATCTACCCCTCATCCTATTGCTACATTCCTTGATAAAGAGTTCCTCTCCAGCTCTCCTGTAGGCTCCCTTCAGATACTAGAAGGCTGCTGTAAGATTTTCCCTGGAGCTTTCTCTTCTCCAGGCTGAGCAACCCCAGCTCTCTCAGCCTGTCTTCATAGTAGAGGTGCTCCAGCCCTCTGATCATTTTAATGGTCCTTTACTGGTCCATGTCCTTCCTGTGCTGAGGACTCCAAAGCTGGACACGGTACTCACAAGAGCAGAGTAGAGGGGTGGATTCTTTTTCAAAGTATCTTTTTCACAAGATGTGAACTCAGTACAGCCCCATATCCCCTCGACTTCATGCCAAGCAAGCAAACTGTTTCAGAACAAGCACCTGTATTTATGAAGGCGCCAAAAGCAAAGCTTTCAGCAGCCCTACAAATGAACAAAGCTCATCCTGGTCGTGAATGGAACCACCAGCCACTTCCTCTTGAAATGCCTGTGCAGCTGGCATTGCTAGAGGTTCTTCTTAAACAGCTCGAACTCGAATTAGTAGGAGTAAAAAAGTGAAAAAATAGCTGATATACTTTCTGATCTTGTAGTCAGTCCTTCATCGGAGAAACCGAGCAGAATGGTTACAGAGGTTGGTAGCTAGGCATAACTGAAGCTTCCTGGAATGAAGTCATCAAGGAGTCATTCCACCTCATTTTAACCACCTGAAAGTGAAGTCTCTAGGCACCTCTCTATGGCTTCTCTGTTATTAACAAAGAGCATCCTGGAAAGCTAACTTTTGTATTCCGGGAAAAATCATCTGCTGGAGCTGTAGCTTTTTGTCACACAGAGTGAGATGACCCTAGACACTGCATGTGCCTGCACACAAGATTTGTAGGTGACTGTCCTCAGTATGACTGTAATGCCTTCATGAACTGGAGACAGTCCTGTTTTTGAGAAAACTGAATTTAGCCTCAAGCCTTGGCAAGACGGGTCAGGCTCTCGAGATCACCTTAGCTTTCCAATAAATATTGTTTCTGTCTCTCTTCTCTCTCCTCAACTTACATAATAAACTTAATTTTCAACCTGTTCTGTTGGGAAACTTCCCCTCTCCACCCTACAGATTATATTCTGCACTGTTGCTATATTGTTTTCCTCTACAACCCACTAAAGCAACCATTAAAAATTCGTCCTATTACACCTCCTCTTCCTGCCCCCTCTTCATTATTGTTCTATGTTTGAGGGGGGGAAAATTTGTCTATAATAATTTTATAGTCCACTCTCCGGTGCCTAAAACATTCCCATCAGCCCACAAGGAAGCACTGAGGAATTGGCCTAGACTATCTGCTTTATCTGCGAGCAATGAAGGTAGGGAAGTTGATCTGGGCCTCTCCCTCCCCCACCCCCTTTCCAGATGTACTCTTGTGACTGATTTTAAGGAGTTTTAGTCCCTTAATTTCCAGTTATTGTTTCTCAGCTGTTAACTGCCCCCTGCCCCTTTGGCTGCGATGCTGTGACTTATTGTGCAAGGCACATTCAGCCTTTCAGTGTGAATTAAAACAGCAACCAACAGCCAGAGGGTCATAACTGTTTAAGCTGTTAAGGCTCAACTGAAAGAGTATATCCAAGTGTACTTCAGCTCTCTGTCCCTCAGCCTTCAATCCATAAACTGTGAATTATGTCTCTCTACCTCATCACAGTAAGTTGTGACAGTTACTAGCTCACAGGCTTACAGTTTAAATAAAAATACATTTAAAACTCAATCCGGTGAACTCAGCCTGAACTTCTTTGAATTCCCACGTGCCTACCACAAGCAGGAATACCTCTTTGGAGACCGGAGCTACACAGAGACACTGATTTGCTCCAATTTCAGGAAAAGCAATGTGAGAATACCACTTGGTTTGTAGCACTGTGTGAGGCAGACAACCTGCTGCTGATGAGCTGAGCCCTGACCTGGGTTCCCAAATCTTGATGGAGCGAAGTTTTTCTTTAGGTCCACATCACGAGTTGTTCGTTAAGGCTGGACTCTGGGGAATAGAAGTTTTGTGGAGGATTTAATATGGCCATTTGTTCCCACAGACAAAAGCCCCTTCGGTTTTTCTGCTACTTTGGTATGATTTTTGCACTTAGTAAGCATAATTGTAACTTCTGGCCTTCTTGAAGTATGGTTATAGCATAAGCCAAGCAAAAAAAAACATTGATGGGGTTTTAGCAGGATAGTTGCTCCCTGGATAACTTATTGAATGACAGGTTGTTTGGGCATCTTGCAAGATCTGTGAAGACATGGAGAGATTCCCCATGCACACTCATTCCAGGCAGGACAGGATTTTAACTTTTGCAAGTGCTCCACACCCAGCACAGGCATAAAAGGACATGCTCTGCTCCAGCTCTAAGCAGATGGAGCAGTGGCACAACTAGAGTAAGACTGAAATGAGGAAGTAAGGTTGAATGTAGTGGGGAAATCCAGCAGAGACAGAGACATCCCACTCTGCTCAGCATTTTGCCAAGATGCACCTAGAGGTCTGTGTCCAGTTCTGGTCCCCACAATTCAAGAAAGATGTGGACAGACTGGAGAGTGTCCAAAGGAGGGCCACAAAGGTGATTAAAAGGCTGGAGAACTTGCCCTGTGAGGAAAGACTGAAGAGTTAGGAAGACAAGGCTTAGGGAGGACCTCATTACAGTGTTCCAGGAGTTAAAGGGCAGCTACAAAGAGAAGGGAGATTCTCTCTTCATGAGGAGTCACATGGAGGAGACAAGGGGCAACAGGTATAAGTTGCACTAGGAGATTTTTTATCTCAATGTAAGAAAGGTAGGAACAATTGTTTTTATGGTAGGAACAATTGTTCACTGGAACAACCTCTCCAAGGTTGTGAAAGAGTTCCCATCACTGGAAGTTTTCAAGACCCAATTGGACAAGATGCTAGATAATCTCACCCAGGCTCCCTTTCCCACAAAAGCCTGGACAAGGTGATCTTTCGAGGTCCCTTCCAACCTGGGCTGCTCTATGAAAAGAGTCTGTGAAAACTGTAATGGATGTGCTGCCACAGAACTGCCGCGAGTATGCTATGTCCTGTTTTCCCAGCAAGTTGATTAGAATGTGTGGCTTTGGCAGAGGTAAGACCTTCAGGCAGGATTGTCTGCTGTGTTTTTTTATTTCCAAGGCAAGTTGTCCTTGTGTGCCTATGTTGGGCCTGAAGATATTGACATTTCCCTTTTGAGGGCTATGGCTGGGTGACCAACAGCATGGGCCAAATGATCTCCTACAGGGATCACAGTATCATGAAGCTATGCAGGGGAAAAGGCCTGAGATGGGAAACAAAGGAGCAAAGGTATGAAGGGCAGAGAGGAGAAAGAGTGCTTGGGAAGCACAGGGGAGTAACAAGGACAGTGGTTCAGCACTTTTCCATCCTCTCATTTTGCCTGGGAGTTGTGCAGTAAATGTTCTTCTTTACTCGTGCCAGTAGTATGTGAAAACCACTTGGTTGCAGGCAACTGCTAAAAAGCAGTAACTCATTAGAATGGAAATGTTACTCCATGGCAAGAAGAAAATATTACTGGACCTTTTTAAGAAAAACCACCACAGAAATTAGGTTGCCAGTAGCACTTACAAGGATCAGAGAGATTCTGGGTCCGGAGTTTTCCAGGGCCTTTTTCAGCAGTCCTTTATAGAAGACTGTTTATTTTTACAATATACAAAAAAGTCCTACTTGGCTTTGAAGACCACTGAGAGATGAGGTATCTGTCCCAGAGGACTTGCAGAATAACTACAAACAGTGACACTCACAGATGTCCTCACACTTGTGTCCATGTGTTCTGCTCTATGTGTGTGTGAGTGTTTTCAACTGTGCCAAAGTGTAACCACACAAATCCTATTGAGCACAATGTGAGTTGTGTAGCTTAATTCTGTCTCGGGCTTTGAAAGCCCTGAGTTTAAATGAACAGTGTGTATTAACATACTTATGTTTGTAGGTTGGCGGAGCCTAAGCCATTATACTCACAGTACCTGGTCTCCACGCATGAAGTGAAGGACTTTGGAAGGAACTGACAGCTCCAGTGAGTCCACACCTGGCTGCACACCTGGTGTCAACAAGAATTGGACATTTATGACTATCCAGGTCACTCTGAGGACAAAGGCCTGCTAGGGAGAGATGGAATCCACATGAGAAAGTAGAGCAAAAGAGTCATTGCCAATAGGTTGACCAGCCTTGTAAAGAGAGCTAAACTAGGAAGGACAAGGGAGGGAGGTGGTGATGATGACCCAGTTGAGTAATGTAGCAATGTACAATGTCAAAAACAGAGGCTTCAGTGTGTTGGATGAAAGAAAGACTTCTCAAACGGTAAAACAAGGCAAAGGGACACTTGTCTCAAGTATAATTACACAAATACAGTCAGCCTGGAAAACTCTCAGGATGAACTTGAGCTCTGCCTGCAGCCAGAACACTACACCACCATTGATAGACATAGTGGGACAGTCTGCCCAAGAGGAGAGCTGTGATGGACTGATACAAGCTCAGGAAAGGGGCAGGGAAGATTAAAAAAAGGGATTATTGTCTATGTGAAGGAGCAGTCTGGATGTATGGGGCTCCTTTACCAGACTGACAACAGCCTGGTTGAAAGTTTATGGGATGGGACCACAAGAGAAGACTGTGTGACATCATGGTGGGAGTTTCTCACACACCAAGGTGAAGACGAATATGAAGTCTTTAAACAGTTTTAGGAAGTCTCTGAATCATAGATCCTCGTTCTCTCAGGGAACTTCAGCTTACCTAATGCCTACTGGAAAGACAGCTCAGCTGGACACAAGCAGAGAAGAAGATTTCTGGATGGTGTCAGAGATAATTCTTTTGCTCAGGTAACTTGACATACCAGCCAGGAATGATGCATAGCTGGATTTGCTACTCTCTGACAAGGAAGAACTGTTTTGGGATGTGATAGTGGTAGCCTTACTATTAATGACCATGAAATAGTGGAGTTTAAAATTCTGATGGGAGAGCAGCAGAATGCAGACTCTGGACAGCATGCAGGTCAGCAGAATTCAGATTAGTCAGGGATCTCCGGAAGGCAAAGGATCTCATAAAAGCTGGCATATCTGTAAGGACAGCATTCTCCCACCACAGGAACAGGTCATCCCAAAATCCACGAAAAAAGTAGACCAGGACATCAGCTTGGTAAAGTAGAAGACTCATGGTAGAGCTCCAGTACAAACAGGCAGCACACAGGAGGTGGAAGTACAGCCAGACCACAGGACTGACAGGCTGCATCCAAGGTTGATGTCCAAGGTTGATGAGAGTTCAGGACAACATGTCACATTTTACCCACCTAATCTGTGGGGCATTGATTTTTGTCTCTTGTTGAAGAAGCTGTGTGGTGCTAATCTACAGGAGTTACAATAGCACTTGTTTGTCCAGTGATCTCTAATCTCCTCTAAGAGCACTTTCAGATTTTGTGTGGTTTATCTTCTTCAAGAGGCTGAGAATGAAATAAATGAAACATGAGGAAGGATCAGGAGGGCAATGTCTTGATGAAAAAGTGATGCCTTCTCTGGGGGACCAAGAAAAGAATTAAAGCCAGAGCCTGCAACCAGGGTTGGTAAGAAGGTAGGAAAAGTAAGCAGGGAGGTGCAGAAGACAGGGACAGAAGGATTTATGTCCTGAAGTCAATGACATCAACACTGGTTCCCAGCCTGAGAGCTATGGTAGTAGTAGGCACAGTTTCCCAGTGAGGCTCCTTGGGCTATGGCAATGGGATAGGGTGTCCTCACAGGAGATGCATCCAGGTGTCAACAAATGTTTCTGCTCTGCTTTGCATCTCTAGGAACAGCAGACCCTGGACCTTCACCCAGCTGGATCCAAACCAAAACTTGTGGGTTTCATTACCCACTCACACAGGTAAAGGTGACTGGACTGACCAGAGGAAGAGCTTAAAAGCCCAGATATTGATGTCTGAGTGATCTGGGTTTAGTTCTTGGCTTGCTCCAAAACTCCACTGAGACCTGAAGTGAAATATATACCTTTTTTTTTTCTCCCTCATGGAGGAGAGGGAGGATAGAAATCTCAGCTTTTTCATCCTGTCGGTGGCTTTGTGATGCCTTATATTTTTAATGTGAGCTCCTTGAAGGAAGTCCCATTTCCTCAGCTATGTTCATGGAGCTCTTGGCTTACAGGAGTCCTAATCTTTGGTTGTTCCTCTGTAATGTCAATCATAAGAATGGTGCCTTGGTGAAGACTGCAGGATTTGCCCATCTAAAATATCCTTTAAACAAATAAATTCTTCCTGAACGGTGCTAAGTCATTTTTGATCTTGTCAAGAAATCCATTTAAGTGGATGCTTAATTTTCAATGTACACCGCTGTACTTCTTTACAGCCCTTGCTGTAAAATGTGTGTGTTTGCTGGTGAATATTTAACTGAAACATTTTTAGAAGACTACGTTTTTTAAGATACTCTCTTCCTTGGGCCCCAGATTCCTGATGATTTCAACTGGGCACAGGTACAACCCTTTGCCTGCTCTCACTGGCTGCCGTCTTTGGACTGCTGTTGGTCTATTACACCCAGAGGAGTAAGTATGAAGCTAATGACCAAGGGCAGGGAAGAGTTACACAAAAGACTGCTGAATAAAGCCTGTTACAAACCAAAAATAACCGGGGGGAGGCAAGGAGGGAAGGCGGGTTGTGCTGTGCGAGGCTCTAGGCCGGCGCTGTGTGCTGCATTACAACAACAGAGCCACAGGGACCAAGGAGAAGGTCCTCATCCTTATTTCATGTGTGGCACCAACCTGTGGCACACGGTTCTTGCCAGACGAAGGATCCTCCAGCTCCCTGCCCCAAGGACACCGTCTGGCCAGCTCAGCTAGGGGGATGATGTTTAATAAACTGGGAACCAGCATGGCTCTTCATTCCTACAGCACTTGTCCTGGTGGCCTTTTAAACCAATTCCTAAATAAACAGCACAAATAGTAAACACAGAGTAGCATCCTGGTTTAACCGGGCTGGAGGTGAAGATGGGGTCAAAAGCATTTATTTGTGTTTTAAAAGACTACTCAAAACCTCATTTTCAAGGATGAGTTAAGTAGCCTCATTGTCATGTCGTTATTGCCTTTTGAAGTTAAACAGCGCTGTGATCTATGAACTCAAATCACACAGTTAATTACCCCGCGTTCCCCCTCCTTGCTCCCCCTCCCCCGCCCTGCTTTGCTCTTGAAATACATTATATTTCTTTGACAGTCCGCCGAGAACAATGTCTGCTTTTGTGACAGCGACATTGCCAGTGGTGTAAAAATCTATGCGTCTGTCAGGTTTCCCCATGTGAAACATAATTGCTTAATTTCCATTTGAAAGTACATCCCTGACATTAGAACAACGTAGACACACCAAGGATAACAATGATTTCCTGACACCTACAATGGGGCATAATGCGGTAATAAATATGTGTGCAAAATGAATGCTCCGCACACAGAGGGAGCAGGTCTGAATTTACAGCTGCAGATGAAGTGTTCCTCAGGAAAAAAAAAAAAAAAATAAAAAAAATAAAAAGAAAGAAACCATCAGATTAGCATCAGTGTGAGTCTATGTCAACCAGATGGCTTGCTATGGAAAAAGAGCTTCCCTGCTTTATTCCAGTAACCCTGGCTAACAGGCTGAATGTCTGAGATGAGAAGAGAAAAATGATCTCATTCAGTTGGGTTGTTGTTTTTTTTTTTTCCTTCTTGCATACATACGGCTTAAGCTGGAGCAGACTAAAAGCTCTGAAAAGAGCACAGAAGTAGTCCCCTAACGGTGGTGTGTGATGGACCAGGAGAGCTCACGGACAGACCTGGGTTCAAGCACAGCGGAAAGCACTGCCAGCTGGGAGGAGGGGAGCCCTCAGGGGACAGCTGCTGATTCTAGCGAGGCATCTATGCTGCACACCTTGAAACGATGATGTGCTTTTTCCTCTGACTTTTCCCTCCCTTGTGTGGCCCCTAAAATGTTTAGAGCAGAGGTCATGTCCCCAGGCCCTAGTTCTTAGCATCCTTAAATGCTAACGTGATGCCAGATGGCATCCTATGAGGAGAGGCTGAGGGAGCTGGGGTTGTTCAGTCTGAGGAAGAGGAGACTGAGGGGAGACCTTATCACTCTCTACAACTACCTGAAAGGAGGCTGTAGAGAGGCGGGGGTTGGTCTCTTCTCCCAAGTTACAGATGATAGGACAAGGAGTAATGGCTTCAAGTTGCACCAGGGGAAGTTCAGGTTGGATATTAGGAAATATTTCTTTACTGAAAGGGTTATCAGGTATTGGAATGGGCTGCCCAGGGAGGTGGTTGAGGCACCATCCCTGGAGGTATTCAAGAGAGGAGTTGACATGGTGCTCAGGGATATGGATTAGTGTTGGGTGGTGTGGGTTGGTGTATTTTTTTGGTTTTTGGTTTTGTTTTCCATTGGTTGGACTAGATGATCTTAAAAAGTCCCTTCCAACCTAGGTAATTCTGTGATTCTGTGATTCTATGGCCAGGCATCTTGGTCCTGACCTACCGATGGATTTGGTAGCAGAGCACACAGAGCACACTTGCAAAGGCAACTACGCTGGGCTACTCTCTGGACCAGATGGCCTCACCTTATTTTAGGTATTTAACTGAATATTTGTTAGGAGCAGTTTCCTCCAGACTCACTAGAGACAGAAACTTGTCTTCACCTGAGTGCCACCTCAAGGTTTGGTGGTGCCTCTCTATAGATTATAGGGGTAAAAATCCTACTGTAATAAGACTGTCAACTTGGCCTGAAGTTAAATGGGATGAGTCCAGGCTGAGATGCCTACCTTCAGGGTGATGACTTCTCTCCTTTGCTGGAGCAGGTCAGAACATCCCCACCAGCAGACTACGTGAATTGCACATCATTTCTCCCTGGAGACACCATAGTTTGACAGCTACAAAAGGGATGTGTAACTGGCAGTTGGAAGAAGGCCAAGTGAAGGCTGTATCTTTGCAGGCTTTTGAGATTCAATACTAGTTTTATAGCAATGGCTTGCTGCTAAAGTATCACACCAAGAAAACTCTTGTACAATGCTCAGGCAATGTCTTTGGACAACGTGCTTTATACGGCAGGCAATTTGGCTTGGAGTTTCTGGATTCCACTGAGGATTGAGTGCATTTTAGTGACACTGAGATGAGAGTCATCCTATAAAGAGGTTGTAAAAGTAATTGGAGTGATTTGACCTCTCTTATCTGCAACAAATGATGAGTTGTGACTGTGCACCAAGAAATTGAAGGTGAGAGTCCTCCTTCTCATAGGAGAACGTGTGACACCATTTGTCAAGACCTGCTTTGAGGCTAGGGCACAATTCACAGGGCAAGAGCTGAAGAGTTATTTTTCGTTTTTCTTTGTTTAAATTCTGTACCCAATGGAAATTTCTCACAGTAAGAAAGGAGGAGGATGTTTAACTTTGATTGGGTCTATGGTAGAATTAATGTGCGTGGAATATCCAGTCCTTGATTCTTTGCTTGTCTTTGGCAGTGAATGAATGTCTGTCATTGCGAATGTCTACAAAATTACTGTTTTAATGACCTGTTTGCTTCAATTAAGGCCTGGCTATTATCTTTCCAAGAGGCAGAGGGTTGGGGAGGGGGAGATGGAGCAGGAGAAAAAAGCTGATCACTAGGACGTGTGAGTAGAACATTTAAGGGGCCAGCTGAAACTGAGAGTGGATTTGGAAAGGCTGTGTGATGAATCTGTGACATTGCAATATTTCAATCATCACATTTCAAATTCTGGTTCATGCATCATTTGCTATGAAAGTTTTGAGATTTTAATCAGTGTTTCAAGAGTAAATTGATACAGCCTAATCATTTAGAATCTCTGGCACAAGACCAAAGTGTATTATGTTAAGTGTATGTTATGTATTATAAAAGCTGCTTGCTGAAAATTAATTGAGTATTCCCGTGCTAGATAATGTTTCTCCATTCCCCAGAGCCCATCCCTTTGCGTGCGAGTGTTTTCCCAAGTGCAATGCAGATGCCAGAGAAAAGGTGAATATATAACATATGTAAAAGACTGGCTCGGTTAGACACAGCACAGTTTCAAGCCTGCTAACCTCCCTGGCTAGATTGTGGGGCTGTTTATTTGTCTGCATGATGTGTAAGAGGAAAACTGCCGGGTACAAAATTATTTAAAAAAAAAAAAAGTATTTTCCATAGAAGTAAAATATAAGAAAGCCTGTGCCGTGACTCTAACTCATGTAAAAAATTGGAAATGTGTTTGCCTTTCTCCTGATGACTTATCTGGACTTGGCAGAACAAGCAGCCCAAGTAAATGACATGGTTAGCAGCCAGTGAGTCTAGGTAATGAACATGCCATCATACTATGTATTCACAGGCTCTGTAAACTCCCATGTTAGGCTTGTCCTTCATTTTGTACCTGTGGCAATGCTAATAAAAATAATGCATTCAGAAATGAGGGGTCGGATGCCTTTAACTTGATGAAAGCCAACGTTGGGTGGCCACCAGTATTATTTATGCTTGGTGCTGACATTTCTGATACAAACCCTTTCCATCTGGAGGGGTTGGTTTCTCAGGGATACTTGGGCTTTTGCAAAGAGGGGTTGTTTTGGAGCTTCCTCTAACTACCTAGTACACAGGCAATCAGTTCAAATACTTTTGGCCCAAGTTCAAATACCACTACTGCCTAACTCACAGCTCTCTGCAGGGAGTCCCTAAATGTATTGACCCACCACCAGGATGTACTCCTCAGCATCCTTGTTGAAGCTTTTCTAAGTCATTCTCAGTCATTCTCAGTGTCAGGCCCAGCCAGGTGGGTGTTCACAACCTGTAGCTGGAGCTAGTTTCGTTCAGCTCCAGCTTCAAGTCCTCTTCATTATACATTTACTTCCTGTTGCCTGCACAGTTAGCATTTTCAGAAATTGGAATGATATCAGCACTCAGAGCACATGTCCATCTTCCCACCCTCTCATAACATGTCAATGCAAGTCCATTAGTCTGAACTTGGAATACCAAAGGTTTGAAGCCTGTTTATACACATCCCAGGCAAGACTCCCCACCCGTTCCTTAAGACCTTCAGCCACAAAGTGAGAAGAAAGTCAGCATTACTTGCAATAGCTTTGGCTGGGGCACGTAGCCTCTCCATCTGATTGTCTTTCTTTGCCTCTTGGCTTTTTTTAAAGCCTGAAGGCAGTGGAAGGAAAGCATTTGCTTTGGGTCACTTCAAATACTCCAGTCAGCCAGAATTAATTGTTTCATTCTGCTGAATATTGAGAATTTTTTTCTTTCTGTTTCAGTTCAATGCATAGCCTCCTCTGCAAAAGGAATATCAATAATTCTCAGTGGCCTTAATCAAAACAAACTCATTACCAAGCCTTTTAAGATCAGATATGGTCTGGAAGATCGAGGAGGGAGATATCTGGAAGGAGGTTGTCCTGATATCCTGAGGAGAGGACATCCCAAGGCACTCAAGAGACTCCTTTCTGCTCAGAAGGTTTGTAGTCCCTTGCCTCCGTGCAGGGCCTCGTTTGAGTAAGACCACGACAGAAGGATCAAGTGTACTTTTGCTGGGTCTACACATACTGTAACTCATTTACTGAGCAGGGAAATCCCCCATCTGGCTTCTCCCTCAGGGCCTTGTCATTCTTCAGTCTTAAATATGCAGTTGCACTCTATAGTACTCTCTGACCTCTCTTTCAAAGGACAGGCTGCTGGCCTCATCTGTCAGCAGCTGACTCGTCACCCAGTGGCCACAAAACAGCCAAGGGGGTGTCCCGTTGTTGTGTCCCCTGTTCCCAAAGGAGTCCTCTTGCATTCTAAGGCTGCAGCCTTTGCCCTGTTGCCTGACTATCTGACACGCTGTCTTTGATCACTGCAGAAGGTACTCAGGTGTCCTATGGGAGAGGTTTCATGATCATGGTCACAGGTGATGTAATGTTGCAAGGAAATGCAGCTTCTCTGCCCACACTTGTAATTAGGAGAAAATAATCCAAGCATTTAATAGCGATTTTTCTGTTCTTAGTGGCACCTTCTGGTGGGACAGTGAGTAGGAAATAGCAATGGGGTAGCCAAGAAGATAAAATACCCCCAGGCTTCAAAATCCATATCCCTCTTCAACCCTGGGGTTGAAAGTTCTTCCCTTTAGAAAGAAGGGAATGATTTGGTAACTATGAAATTCTTATCTTCTCCCTTTGTGTCATTTGAACACAGACAACATTCCTCCGAGGATACTCAAGCTCTTTTTTCCTAGATCAATAGGGCTCTTGAAGAACTTCCTTGGAATATCCATCAAAGATATTGTAGTCTCAACACTGGATGCACAAATGCTTCTGCTTCATTTAACACTTATGTGAAATGCCACAACCAGGCATAAAACCTGACAAAGAGCTAGAAGTTCTGGGCTGCTAGAGCTGAACCTCTCCTTTCGAAAGCTCAGAGTCCGTTGCTTCCTTCCTATCACTGGCTGCTTATTTACCATTTGGCTGTGACCATCCAACCACACCTGGTCCCATTTGCTGTTCCTTTCCAGGGGGAACTTGTGAGGTGTGATAGGTAAAAACAAGTAGCAATGAAGAATCCAAACAAATGAGCAAACTGTCTGCGCTGGGCCAGCTGGGTCACCTCAGAAAGCTTCTTTCTGAATTTCTTCCTCCCTTGGCCCATTAAGCTGGTCCATAACACAGGAATTTGTGTGGTCCACTCTAATACTGTTGACCAGTCATTTGTTTCTCCAGCCCCATCAGAGCCCATAAGTCCCCCTGCAATTTCTGTATTCCTCTCTTAGTTTATCTCTGCATCTCCCAGAAGCACAAAGCATCAAGACTTACCCTCTGTCTCCTATTCTCTGAATCCTTCCACCTGGGCTAAGTAAAGGCCTTGCTGCTGAATGCCCAGCCAAGTGCAGGCCAGGACATCTGTGAGAGTGTATGTGACATGACCTGCTGTGGACCTGGCTCTGCACGCCACTACTGGGGCACACAGCTCTGCAAGTTGTGTGAATGTGATTAACACAGCCAGTTAAAACAAGCCATAATAACCACAGCTCAGCACTGCCTTTGCTTGGTCAGGCTAGGGTGGAAGTGCACTCATGGAGGTAGGACATCATGAGTTAATGCTTGCCAGCTCTGCAGGAGCCATGAGCGCGATTGTGCTCTTATGTCTTCCAGGGACGGGTCTGGAAGTGCTTGTGGGACCTTTTCTATGGATGACCTAACAGAAAGGAAATGATCGTGGAGGGTAAGAGACCCAACTTTCTCTTGTTCACTTCCTGACCTTTGCTAAGTCATTTTGCCTTTCCGCATCTGCCTCCCTTTGATCAAAATCAAATGGTGCTTATGCAGCTTGGTGAGGCATCTGGTGCTCCTAGAATGAAGGGGCTAAATTGTGTGAAGGAGTATCCAAGCTACTGTGAGATGTTTATGGGGTCTAACTTGGGGAATGCCTGCAGCAGAAAAGGAAGAAGCCACAGGCAAAATATTCAGGTGGGTCTATGGAGACATCAAGGAGGGAGAGAGCCCATCACCATGAGAATCAAGCAGGTGTCAGGGCCAGAAATCACAGCTTTACTTACTTTTGTAAATTTATGGTTTCCAACTCTTTTCTTCCCTGTTTGCAGACCCTTAATTTTTATTTTTTTTTTATTTTTTTTTTTACTAAAGGAAGGGCATGTTGCTGTTTAGCAAATTTAACTCCACTAACAAGAGGCATTCCTGGTCTCCATAGGTCACAGAGACCCCAGGCTGAAAAGATCTCCTATAGCTGTAAGTAATAACTCTTAGGTACTTGCTGTTCCAGACCTTAGAGGACAACACAATCTTGGTTTCTTAGCCAAAGTATTACATGGGCCGCCTACTACCGGATCTCTGGCTCCCCGTGCTTAGCTTTATGCCGCGCTTCACTTGTGAATGAAATCGAGCATGGGGAGCCAAAGTCCTTTGTCAATGTTACCTCTGAATCTTCGGTATAGTGCAGAGGATTTGGATTATGGCTCCAGATCAAACTTGTAGATACCTGCCCTCATCCTGTATATTTTTTTTATTAAAATAGTCTCTCAGCGAATCTCTTATTAGCAAACCAAAGTTTTGGGGCTTTTTCCTGTTTTAAAGGGCAGTCACTGTTGTCATGACATTATATCTCATCATCACCTTTATATTAGCAGCCAAGGAGAAGGACTCTAGAGTGTATTTGATTTTTTAAAAGTAAGTAATAAAACTTCATCTTTTTTTTCATTTTGGGACTCAACAGCAAAAGCACCGAACACTTCTGTTTACCTTTTTTATTACACAATATTGGCATTCTTAAAGTCTGGACTGAAAACTCATCATCTTTTTTCATTAAAGTGCTCAATATCAGACTTTCTGCAATTTATTGTTCCTATTTTCCATGTATTATGACAAAACACTAAGCCTGGGATGTCTGTTGCCATTGCTAAAGCACTGCATCCTTGTCTGATTGGAAAGCCACTCTTCATTGTTCCTTTTTGCACGCCCTCCAACTGGCTTCGGCTGCTGGCAGATAACAAGTGAGAACAAAAAGAGGTGTTTAAAAAAAAGTGCCAAGAAAATCTCCAAGGAGTCCTCAGTGTGAACACATCTAGCTCGTTAGCCACCTCAGGAGAAATCTCTGGCGAAGTTGAGAAGCCTCTTAGATGGCTGCGCTGTTCCAGGAGACTTTACTTGTTCTCCTGGGCAGGGCTGGTTCATTGTGTCCGTCTCTGTCTGACAGAGATACTGCTTTGCTTCTGACTTCTGTTACCTGCCGTATGGCGAGTTCTACAGATTATGCAGTGAAATCCACTAAACCAAAAACCTCAGAACAGAAGTGTGCTAGAAACTTGCTTACAGGAGACAGAGTAAGGCAGGTGGGATGGAGCATAACAGGCACGGCAAATGCCCACGATGTGGCTTGAAGGAACATATCAGACCAAAGGAGTGGAATGCAAAGTCCTGAGAATAATCTTCTTCTGCTTTCTGTTACCCAGCAGAACAGAGGTGAGGATGACGGGCTGATGATGGATGATGAGCAACATTGTAGAAGCACAGCATGTCTACATTCTTATATCCACTTTTCTTCCTTGGAGCACTCATCCACCTTTGTTTCCCCATGAATGTCCCTGGGAGATTCCACCCTCTTCCAAACACTCTTAAGAACTCACTGATGAAGGTAACTTGTGATTTTGAAGTGAGGTTGCTGGAAGGCAAATTGTTATTGGAGGGGCAAGCAATTTGGCATCAGCAGGACTGGTTGCCAAAACAGCTTGGGCAGTGATGGCTTGTTCTACACAAACTAAATGACCCTGAAAGTAACTCATCATCAGCCCCTAACAGTGTGGTCTCTGCTGTGACCAGACCAATTAATACTGTATTTCATGGCAACAGCATTCAGAGTGATTAAGGCCAAATCATGTTATAAAACTGCTTCAATGTGTCTAAAAGGGTCCCACATAGTGCAAAATTTGAAATCTGGCTTTTAGCATGGTTCGTTGTGTTGGGAACCTACATAGCAACCTAGTGATGGCCTTTAGCTATGGTTAGGTTTAGCATTAACATAAATCCCTGCTGCCAAATCCCATTGCTTCTGTGCAGGTCCACCAGGCTGGAGTGTAACTTTCCACTGGCAATGGCCATCACGACTCATTGCCCTAGGAACAATCAGAGACCAGGTGCAAACCCAGGTCAGCAAACAAAGTCACCCTTTCCGTCAGCAACAATCAGAGGTACATTACTAGGGATGTGGGGACTACAGTAGCAAAGCCAAAGGAATAGATTTTAAAGGTCCTTTGTTGCTCTGTTCCCAGGGCAATTAGAAAGAGTGGAGCATGTAAATGCTGGGGGGGAGGGGGAAGAAATATATCTGTCCCTCAGGGTGCTATTTGCCATAGGAAGCAATTGAAGTATGACCTGGCTTTACTAGCCTCATCTGGATGATCCCCAGCACCTCCCCTTCTGTGAAATACAGTGTTAGACCCATTTTAAAATGAGCCTTTGACATACTCACTGCTAGCAGTGCTGCTTGTGGTAAGCAGCTGCTCGTCATCAGTGCACTCCATAGCAGTGACCACCTCTCTGCCTGGGCTTCCTACAGCATCTCTCTCCAGAAGGAGTTAGAGGAGGGAGAAAGCAGATGTAACAACACCTAGTTCCCCAAGGAGCCTGGAAACCAAGAACTCAAAAGAGGAGTGGGAAGCTTTTAAGGGCCAGGCTTTCTTTCACTTTATTTTTCTTTAATGAGCACAGTCTTGCTTGAATCCTCACATCCTCGCAAGGGTGTGTGTAGTTGCCAAGATGCGTTTGTTTGTGCAGCTATCAGAGCTATGGAGTAATGGGTCCAAAAAAGGGGTTATACAAATTCAGAGAGGGTAAGTCTGTGTTGGCTGTTAAACTTGGTGGTCTGGACAGAACCCCAGGCCTAGAGAGCCTTTAAGTTGCTGGTTGCTGGAAGCCAGGAGAGGATGCCAAGCGGAGCCTCAGTCTCTGCATTTCCCATTCTTAAGGATCTTCCCTAAGGATTTTCTACTGGCCCCTACTAGGATGCTGAGCTAGACGTGCTTTGATCTGGCCGTGTTCCTCTGCCTTCATGTTGTTACTCCCAGATGTAGTTTGGGCACAAAAGTGGGAAATGAGCTTAGCTGTACTCCTCTATCCCAACGCCATCCCCAACACATGTAGGCTCTGCACTCCTAGGGTGTGCTGGCTAAAGGCTGGCGGCTACATGCATCGAGGAGGAATTCATAAATCTGTTACTGTTTTCACTCTCCTGAGGTTCAAAACATTGTCTTTGCCAGAAACAATAGCCTTTTCGTCTCGCTAGATGGGAAGTGGGATCCTGCTGACTTGCTTTCTGCCATGGATGCTCCCGCTCTGTCAGTATTTCACTCCTTCTCTGTGGTGAGGTCCCATCCCTGCGTGGAGTGATATATGAGCCAACGAACAGGCAAAGTGTTTGCATCTGGCCGCTTCATGGAGTGCTGATGACGTTTGTTTTCTTTCTTTGCTGCAGGGTAGAGCAAACACCCCATCCACGGGCATTTCACAGACAAGCAGGTAAGCATATGTTGCCATGAAATCCCCTTCTCTCGGGGACAGAGGCACATTATTAACCGATTTTATCTGGCTCCTGCTCACAAAAGGTAGGGTGGTACTTAGAAACGTAGAATCAGAATGGTTAGAGTTGGAAAGGGGTCTAGTTCCAACCCCCTGCCATGGGAAGGGACACCTTCCACTAGACCAGGTTGCTCAAAGCCCCATCCAACCTGGCCTTTAACACCTCCAAGGATGGGGCAACCCCTTCCTGTGTCTCACCACCATCACACTAAAGAATTTATTCCTTATTTCTAATCTAAATCTGCCCTCTTTCTGTTTAAAACTGTTCTTCCCTGTCCTATCACTACACTCCCTCATAAAGAGTCACTTACAATCTCCTCTGTTGGCCCCCTTCAGGTACTGGAAGGCTACTATAAGGTCTCCCTGGAGCCTTCTCTTCTCTAGGCTGAACAACTCCAACTCTTTCAGCTTGTCTTCACAGGAGAGGTATTCCAGTTCTCTGATCATCTCTGTGGCCCTCCGCTGGACCCTTTCCAGCAGGACCATGTCCTTCTTATGCTGGGGACTCCAGAACTGGGCATAGTACTCTGGGTGGGGTCTCACAAGAGAAGAGTAGAGGGACAGAATCCACCTCCCTTAACCTGCTGGCCATGCTTCTTTTGAAGCAGCCCAGGAGACAGTTGGCTTTCTGGGCTGTGAGCACGACCCAAAGAGACACACCTTTCTGTGCAAGCATAGGCTGCTGCATGTGAAAGAATGGGGCAGCCCATATTCCAGGTCCAGAGTTAATTTTGTTCAGAAACAGGGCTCAAAAACAGCCACTTGAGTCATCTTTTTAAACATAAACCATGCCTCAAACTTCCCTTTTCCACACCCCAAGGAGACCTTCTATTTGTGCTCTGACCCTTTGCAATGCTTCCCCTCTGCTCTGTCGTCTTTCTGCATTTCTGTCTTCTGGTCTGCCCACACTGAACAGGACACTCCCCTGTTCCTGCCTCCAGGTGCTTTTTGGCTCTCCTTTCCCCCTTCCACTGACACTCTCCAAAAATATTAAAATAGCTGAGACAAAGAAAACTTTACTCTTTGTGTCATTTGATATCCTATTCACGTGGGTTTTGTGTCGTGTCCTCCAGTTCCAAGTGCTTGGTCACTATCTGTTTTGGGCCAGGGCAGTGTTTCCTTGTTTTATATGTATGACTTCCCAAGCATGAGGAGGCATAGGTTTAATTCTGTGTTTACTGCTTAAATTTTCCTCTCCATCTACTTTCAAAAGACAACCTGCTATCTCATTTTCATATCATTCGGTGTGCTCGCTGGCAGCCAACCAGAATGGCAAAAAGAAGGTACAGCTGGGC
>VZRU01016779.1:139747-198608 GCA_013398155.1 Pedionomus torquatus | reverse complement strand
AGGCTGAACAACTCCAACTCTTTCAGCTTGTCTTCACAGGAGAGGTATTCCAGTTCTCTGATCATCTCTGTGGCCCTCCGCTGGACCCTTTCCAGCAGGACCATGTCCTTCTTATGCTGGGGACTCCAGAACTGGGCATAGTACTCTGGGTGGGGTCTCACAAGAGAAGAGTAGAGGGACAGAATCCACCTCCCTTAACCTGCTGGCCACGCTTCTTTTGAAGCAGCCCAGGAGACAGTTGGCTTTCTGGGCTGTGAGCACGAGCCAAAGAGACACACCTTTCTGTGCAAGCATAGGCTGCTGCATGTGAAAGAATGGGGCAGCCCATATTCCAGGTCCAGAGTTAATTTTGTTCAGAAACAGGGCTCAAAAACAGCCACTTGAGTCATCTTTTTAAACATAAACCATGCCTCAAACTTCCCTTTTCCACACCCCAAGGAGACCTTCTATTTGTGCTCTGACCCTTTGCAATGCTTCCCCTCTGCTCTGTCGTCTTTCTGCATTTCTGTCTTCTGGTCTGCCCACACTGAACAGGACACTCCCCTGTTCCTGCCTCCAGGTGCTTTTTGGCTCTCCTTTCCCCCTTCCACTGACACTCTCCAAAAATATTAAAATAGCTGAGACAAAGAAAACTTTACTCTTTGTGTCATTTGATATCCTATTCACGTGGGTTTTGTGTCGTGTCCTCCAGTTCCAAGTGCTTGGTCACTATCTGTTTTGGGCCAGGGCAGTGTTTCCTTGTTTTATATGTATGACTTCCCAAGCATGAGGAGGCATAGGTTTAATTCTGTGTTTACTGCTTAAATTTTCCTCTCCATCTACTTTCAAAAGACAACCTGCTATCTCATTTTCATATCATTCGGTGTGCTCGCTGGCAGCCAACCAGAATGGCAAAAAGAAGGTACAGCTGGGCACTGTGATAGAAATTTAATTTCTTGAAGGATTTTCTTTGGGATTTAAAAGACACTTCAAAATAAACTGAGCTTGCTACCTTTTCCCAGAATTCAGAGCAACATTGTTTTATCTGTGTCTGGTACTGGGCTCTCCTGTTCAAGAAGGATGGGAAATTGCTGGAGAGGATACAGCAAAAGGCTACAAAGATGATTAGAGTACTAGAACATCTCCCTTATGAGGAAAGGCTGAGAGACTTGGGTCTGTTTAGTCTGGAGAAGACTGAGGGGGTATCTGATCAACAGCTAGAAATACTTCAAGGGTGGGTTTTGAGAGGATGGGACAGTCTTTTTTCAGTGGTGCCCAGTGATAGGACAAGAAGTAATGGGCACAAACTTGAACACAGGAAGTTCCATCCGAACATGAAGGAGGAACTTCTTTGCTTTGAGAGCAGCAGAGCACTGGAACAGGCTGCCCAGAGAGGTGGTGGAGTCTCTGTCTCTGGAGACATTCAAAACCCTCCTGGACACATTCTTGTGCAACCTGCTCTAGGTGGACCTGCTCTGGCTGGAGAGTTGGACTAGATGATCTCTGAAGGTCCCTTCCAACCCTATATCATTCTGGGATTCTGGGATCTGCTTTAAACTGTGCTAGCAAGTCCCCTGCATGTGCCATTCTGCTCAGCCTGGCTGCAGCGAGTCTTTGATTTTACCCTCAGTGGCATGCAGATTCTTGCTCAAATACATCATGGCCCTTTTCTCTTTTCACTTCCTCTTCAGTTTCTCTCCTTTCATCTGTTTCGATGTTTTGATTTGGTTGAGCTCTACACAAGACAAAATGTGGAAGTTAGGACAATGCCTACAACAACAATGGCGCCAAGAATCATCAAAAGGAAACTAAAAACTGAAACGACAGGGCAGCATCGTTAATAATGGTTACATTTTGATGGCCAGAACAATGTTACCCAAAGCAATACTTACTGTTCTGGGTGGGCTTGCCTGTGCTGCAATTTGTTCTGGGTGTAAACAGCTCTCTGTGTACTATGCCCTTTTATATAGCATTATATAAAAGTACCTAATAGTGTCAGACACAGTTGTCCAAGCAGTCAGTGTACCACAGATTGCTACTTTTGATAAAGATCTGTCTGGACTGGAAAAGATATCAAAAGCTCATTAATTTTGAGAAAGAAGACAACTTTAAAACAAACTGTATGGAGGGTGGGTTCTGTGGATATTAAATAGTCTTACAAATGAATTTAAACAGAAAGCTCCCCAAAAAACCTGGTTCATAATGTACAGCATGTGTGAATAGGCAGCTAAATCACATGGAGCTCTCCTGCTTTCCTCCCTGTACAGAGCGTAGCACTTTGCCCAAACATGTCATGTGGCAGGACTGGGACTCAGGGAAGCCTTCTGTAATGGCAGATTTCAATTAAGCACGCAATTTTCACACAAAAAGCAAACCAAGAAAACAGGAAAAATAAGCTTGTACAAAAAAATACAAACAAGAAAACAAACAAACAAACAAAAAGCAACCCAAACCCCAAAAAATCTAGCATGTGCGGGTCCGTACTTTTCACTTCTGATCTGATTTTGTCGGTTTTTACCAGGAAACCTTCTTCATGAGTGCAGCCAGCTCTGCAACCACTCGGCCTCTGCTCTTTTCTGGCTCATGCATCATCACCAGAAATAAAAAGTCCTGCAACTGGAACTTAACAATTCCACTGCGAGGCATGAATCAGAAAGGAATCCAGACTTCTCTCCTACAGCTCCATTAGCTCTGCAGTGCTAATAAAAATTATTTGTTGCTAGCAATTTTTTTTGAGCAGAAAAGAGCTTTGCAAGACTTTTCAGAAAGGGATCTGCTCTAGGTATTTAAGGCTTCATTTGCACACTTATTTTGCTGTTTGCTATTGCACTTTACAGTAGTTATTGATGGTGTGAAATATGTGAAGGTGTTATATGCAGAGCACAGCAAGTGGCATTTCGTGACTCTATTTAATGAGTATTTCTGTCTGTTCTCGTGGGAGCATGTGTCGGTAACACGCAATGCAAGTCAAAAAGACTCTGTGGCGCTCAACTCTTAAAAGTGCATTACAGGACCATTTTCTCTGCTTTATGTATGTAACAACAGGTAAATGTCTTAATCTCACAAGCCGGGCATTGTTTTTTTCCTGCAAATAAAACCAGAATCATTCTGGGTTGCACGGTACGAAGTGGTGCCCAAAGTGCCTAGAAGGTAAGATAGCCAGCTGAGACACAGCGGGCAGTACACAGTGGGCAGAGCAGACCAGCTTCAACACTCTCTGTCAGCACTGTGAGTGACAACTGCTGAGCAGATTTTAGATTACTCAGGCAAAAGTCCCATTAACACCAACGGAACTTTTGCCTGAGTGTGGAATGCAGAGTAGGAGTCTTTATTTGTTCACTAGGGGAGGAAGTAATGCCACAGTAAGAAAACTGTTCTTGTAAGTTATTTATTGCTGAGTTTGGGGTTGGTTAGGACTTGCGCCAAGTACTAAATCACTGCAGGTCATGGAAATTTTATTTTTAAGCGTTGCTCTTTTGGATGCCCCAAAAATTGCTTTAGCTGTGAATTATTCTGAAAGACCATGACCAATAAAAATGTGTGAACCATAAATCAGAACCAACACGTCCCTGCTGAAGAACCTGAGTATGAAATAGGAAACCAGAATCAGGAGTACTAGGAAACAGATTCCCTTTTCTTCTGCAGATACAGGAAAGTGTAAATACCAAGCCTAGGTTTTCATTATACTGCAAAATCTATAGGTACCTGCAAAAAAACCCAAAAATTATGTTTATATTTCCGAGCAACTTCCCTGCATCCTTTCTTCTCCCCTCTATTCCACACTCTCAGTTTATCGTGTATCCACAGAAAGCCTGTTTCCTGCTTATTTGTCCCACATTTAGCACTACTGTAATCCATTGATCTTGCAGAGCTCATTCCAAGCTGCCCTAGAGAGGACAAGATTGCAATGCTCAAGGACTCTGTAGAACCTTTACAGCTCAACTTTTGCAAGGGAAAGCCTGAATCGAAAAAAGAGGAGAAACTGCCAGCAAAAAAAAAAAAAAATCCAAACATAGAAGGCAGTGGATGCTATACCCTTTCCAAGTTATTACTTCACTCAGTGCACCCCATTGCTCTGAGCAGCCTTGAGCCCATGGAAACCTGTCCAGGCAGAGAAGCACGCTACTGCCGAGAGGTCTGGATCTGTCTGCCAACAATTGACTCTCGTGTGAGTAAAGTATTTGCTAGGATTTTTACAAGGTGAGGGTTAGGAGAATCTTGCTCCTTCATTTAAGCACCTGGATTTTAGATGGAAATATTAAGTAATGTGAAAGTAATTCTGTTCACGTGATGCGTGTCTGTGGGTGGCACTGTTCACACCTCCACTTACAGCTTCCCTTGATGTCTCTCTTAGGCTGGATTGTCTTCCTGAAGCACCTGCCATTTTCCACTGAGTCACATCTTGAACTGATCAATCGTAGAAACACCTCTCAAGTGAAATCTCCAAAGCAGACTGTTGTAGATAATACCAAACATCCCTTGTTGTATGACTGCTCTAGCAAGAGAAAGAAAACTTGCTCTCTACAAGAGAAAGAATATATTCAGGTTGACTTGTTCCATTTGTCACTTCTTTTTACCTGCCTTTTAAGCTACTGAGCTGAGGTGGATGCTACTGGGAAGACTGTGACCCTCCATCTGTGAAGCTGTTGGCCGTGTCTCCAAAAAAGTGGTACTTTGGAGTTTTCTCACCAACAGCTCCAGTCAGCACTGGTCCGGAGTGGATCCCAGCTCTAATCTGTTAGTATGAATCAAAAAGGAAATGTGATATCAGCTTTTCATTGTCACTACCTACAACATTTAGCCTTTCTTCTCAGAGAAGCATGCCATGCACAACCTTGAAGAGGCTGTTCCCCAATTACCATTCAAGGGACTGAATAACAACATACTCCTCTTCAGGAAATTGTGCTCTTGCTTGCAGAAACAAGGTCGTAGCCTTAGGCTGAAGACAGGGAGTGCATTGTTTGTAAGCAGAAGAAAATGATGATGTATAGCAGTTTAGCTCCTCTCTTATCTTGTGACGGTTGCACTGATGAAAATGATCAGAAGAAGGGATTACAGCTCCACTGTACTCGTGGCAAACATCACTTGGACATCTCTCCACTGGTCTGTTCTCTTCAATGCCCAGCACTCTAAATTCAGTGTTCTGTGTATGTACAATCAATGCAATGCTTTTGCAGTTAGCCAATAAAGAGTTGGAAAATTCCATATTTTTAACAATTTCATGCATGCCCTTGTATAAGCACCTTTTACAAGCAAGGAGCAAGTGCAAAGTAAATCAATTATTTTGTGCCTATGCACGAGTTACTAAATGACTTTCTAGTTATCCTGAAACAGAAACATGAATAAAGACAGAGTTTGTTTCTGAGTACCCTTCTCTGAATTGCCAGTTAATGGAATAATTGGTTATTGTTAAATGCACGGACTGTGAAGTTCCTCCTACTGCAAAATTAAAGCCCCACAGCCTGAATTAAGCATAACTTTTAACTTTAGTATTAACCTGAAATGCAAGTAGGTTGACTTTCACTAGAACTTGAGGTCTCACTTAAATATCTACCAATAGATAACATTTCAAAGCAAGAATTCAGTCATTCCTACATGAATGGTCTCCTCAGTTATGGAGTTCATAATCTCTTGGAGGGTAAGTCCCATACCAGAGATGGGCTATTCTTAGTGTATGGCTGGTGATGCAAACTGTGCCATCTCCAGCCACCAGGTATTCATCTCCTATTGTTTCATCATGACAGCAGAAAATTCTACAGTTGTAAAATGCTCAGTACCTGCAACTCTCCCAAGTCAAAGGAAAAGCCCCCATAGGTGTGAAACGGCCCAGCCTCATGAGGTGATAAGTGCTTCCATTTCTACTGAAGGCATGGATGTTCACCTGTTGAAAGGATAGAGAGTGACCCTTATAATGGATAAGCAAATAATTTTTTCAAGCATTTCCCGGTGACAAACTTTTAGTTTGGCTTTTTTCACATGGACAAGTGAAAGGGAAATTGAAAATATCTAAATTCTTATCTCAAAGCATTTTAAAGAATGAGAGTGTCACTTTACAGGAACTGATGGCTAAAGTTCTGAAGAAACTCTATCCACCACAAATTTTCAGCCAGTTTCACTCACTATGGCTACTGCTGGTTCTGTTTGGTTAGACAGAGGAAAGCTCATTAAAACCAAACCAGCCAATCTCCACCAAAAAAAAATCCCAAATACCAAAGAAAACAGTAATAGAAACACTCATTTTGTAAACTCTATGGACATTGCCTGATCAATCAGACTTAGGATACATGGAATTCAGCATGTTCACCATCTGGATGGGCTCACGTGCAGAGCAGACATTTGTGAATGTCACAACATCACTGAAAAGTACTGTGCAGGAACCCAGTTCTCCTGAGGAAGAAATTGGCTCTTAAATGTACATTTCTTCATAAAGGTTTCTATTCTTATTTGACTAAGTCAGTAACAGACTTCGACAACAGATTTCGGTAACTTGCCAAAATCCCATTAATTGCTTTAATAGCTGAAGAAAAGCTCCCTGTAAGCATAAGAAAGATTCCCTTCTTTCTCTCTTTGGTAGCTGAATTACACTGATGTGTAGTATGGACGCCTCTCTTCTTTAGACTACCAAGCCTGAGTATGCTAATGTCCTCAGCCACATAGGGAAGAATTTGAGACCTTTCTATTTTGCATCTGTTTATAAAGTCATTTCTTCCGATAGGATTTTTTTTCTGAAGTGCATGTCTCCAGAACCACAAAGCAGACCTCATGCTGAACAGCAGGATGGGACCAAAGGACACACAACCTGTGTTGTGTGTGGTGGAGTCATGGACTGACAAGTTGGAGACCTGCTAACAAGATACCTCAACTCCTTTCCCACTCAGACTTTTCCTGCCTATGGGAAGCAGTGAGCTGGGGCAGGGTGGGGAGCCAAAGGAGATGGTGCATTGTGGAACTGGGAAGGGTAAGGATACAGATCTGCACCCAGGAGTTTAGGATCACCCTTATGCCTCCCAGTTTAGCCATAATCAGAGAATCTCTCTGAACCCCTATTTTCCTTAAAGAACTCAAGATGCAAATTTGCAGAAGTAATGCCAAACTCATGGTCACCATTTTGGGCAGCCAAGTTTTGAAGCTCAGAGTTCTAACACAAATAAATACATGCAAAGTGACCAGCATAGTCTGTGTACTAAGACCTCTGACTGGAGTAGCTAAAAAGTTTTTGCTTAGCAAGTGTTGGATGGAACTTTGCTGAGTTGGTATATTCCAGATTGAAAACAAAGCAATACACATGCCACAAATGCCCTCCTTTCCTGCTCTGAGCTACATATCTACTTCTACTTCTACTTTTTCATAATAGCATTCTCTTTTGAAAAGCTTGTTATCGCTGTTACTCAGGCATGAATTTGTGATGCAAGTCTCATAGCTGGAGTTCTCAGGCAACGCCTGTTCTTCATGTGCAGCCACCTGTTCCCCATCATCGTAGATGTAAGGGTCCCTGATTGATGCTAGTATGCTCTGGGTATTGTAATTCATCACTTAGAGAAAAAGGACACCTTGGGACTGCTCTGTAACACTGTTACTCCCTCTGTTTCAGAGGGAGCTGCAAAGTTTATGACCAGATATACTAGAAAAATCATAAGCAGAGGAAAAGAAAGGAACCTGCAGTACCTGCATCCAACTGTTTCCCTTCTTTAAGCTGACTTCCTAAGCTGATATGCTTCAGCAGCATGGCATACACCAAATTCTGTGTCTTTTCTGTCTCCAAATTCTTGGAAAAGATCCTGAGCTCTTCCATTTGCCTCTCTGGCTAATTTGAAAACTCTGCCTCTGCCAGATGCCACTGGTTCATCAGATTAGAGTTTCTTGTCACATCATGAGGTGCAATGTTAGGGAACTGCATCTTCAGTTCCTCCAGTTACTCCAAGCTGCAGAACTTGGTGATGCTCAAGGACATCATGCATTGCATGGACTCCATCCAAATCATCCATCCTTTAAATAAAAGCATGGGCCAATGACGTTATCAACACACATATGTTTCTCCTTTACACCATCCCAATCCATAATCTGTGATATAAACAGCACAATCTAGCAACACTCAATATTTTTTAGACACATCCAGTAGTACGTCTCAACATACCGACACACTTGGGAAGGAAAGCTCCCATGATAGGCTACAATAAACAACTGAGTAAAGCCTCCTGCACAGGCTGAGGAATCATGAAGAACCATGGCTTCTTTTCATCACACTACCCCAGAGAGAGACACATACTTCATTCATCAGCCAGTTATGTTCTCTCGTTTCCATGCCCTAGATGCAGACAAACAGCTCACTAATGAATCTGGCTGTTGCATCTGGCCATGGAATAGGAGAAGACCACAGCTAGCCATCTAAGAAGAGCTCTGTACACCCAAAAGGCCTGCTAGGAAACATATCATGCCCTTTCTGCAATCAGTCATCTCCTGTCCCTACCCTATGACACAACAAATACAGGATTTGTTTCCTGGAGCAGAACCAAAAACACTTGGAAGGTTTTCCAGACATTTTAATAAACAACTGTCATCTTCATGGGGAGACAGACAAGGTGTTTCAAAAGAAACTGTTATGAACAAGGACAGAGCTAACATCATTGTAATGACAGATTAATCAAAAAGATTTTTGAATGTGTTCCCACCTTTGTTCCTGCTGATGTCAGCACTAAAGCTCTCACTGGGAGCAGCTATGACAATGCAGAGAGAATCTGATCATACTAGAATATGACATTTAGGAACTTGGGTGCTTGGGAATGGAGGGCACTAATAAGCGAAAATATCTCAAGAAGAGCTGATATTCTGTATCATATTTCTTTTTCTATAAAGCTTAAGTTGTTCACTTTTTGTTTCTTAGTTTTTGTTTGATTTGTTTGTTTATCTTCTTCACTCCCTGTTTTCATTCCACAAAGAAAGAAGTAGAAAGACACCTCTGAGCTTCAACATGGACTGTTTTCTCTGTGATTTAGATTAATTTTCTCCTTTTGCTTTGAGAACTAAAGTTGATGAAGTTTTTATCCTGCTGAAAATGGAAAAGGTAACTGTTAGAGGGATGATGGCAAAATATTTATCTAAACAGGTGAGTGGGTTCCATATTCCTGATATGAACTTCTGAATATTCATATTTACTTTTTTGATCAGCTCAGCTGAAGCAAGGAAGCAAAGTTATGAATAAAGATTTTTTTTTAAAAAAAGCCCTCTTTCAAAAAATCCATAAGATAATACCACAATATATTCAATATATGTCTGCAGATACATGTGGATGGGGGAGACAAGGGAAGACTGATACCCTGGTGCAAGAGGAAAACAAAATATTAGAAGATGGACACTGGATGATGTGCAACCCTCTTTCTCATCTCCACTTTGGGAGAAAGACCTGCTGCTACACTGTCTTGAGAAAAGGTCTCAGATGGGCAATGCTTATATCTGCGATGCTGATGCCAGATTAAGGTACTTAATGTAGGGACATCGTCACACTTAATGTAAGGACCCCATCACTCTAAGTTGCCTTTGTAGTCAAGGGGTAAAGACAGGCACTGTAGGAGCCTGATACGTGTTCTGAAACCTGAATCTCTGAAGCAAGGATTCAGATCTCCCCCTCACCACTGACTGTAGATTGTTCCTCAGCTGACCAAGCTTCTGTGCTTTGATTTCAGACAGATTTATGACTCCACATATGCCAGATTTCTGCTTAAGCCTCAGTATCTTCCCTTGGGAAACACTAATGATGAAGATAACAAAGCACGAGCCACCCAGTCCTGAAGTACCTCTCACTTTGGGAATGCTGATTGAGCTGGTTTTCATTTCCCAGGTATATTAACAAAAGCATCAAGTCAACAATGTGGTGTTCCTTGATTTCTAACATTAGGTGATAAAAAATCTGCAAAACCAAAACAAAATAAATAATCAGCCTATCTATCTGCATCAATTTCACAGTAAGCTGGGGCAATTTGTGCTAGGTAAGGAACCAGCCCATGGGTTTATTTACCTGAAATAAAGGTTTAGTTCCATGTTCAAATTAAGTATACTACCTTACTGCTTTGTCAAGCATAGCATAGGAAGGAAAGGCACAGCAGAATCTTCTGTCTTCAGCCCAAAGCTTCTCAGGATAAACAGGATTAAAGTTACTAGTTCTCTGTAAGAGAACATAACAAGAAAAAACACAGACACTAAGACCAAGGAGAGGCTTTTGAGATGCATAAGTGGTGCTGGAACAAAAAAGTCTTGCTGAAGGTGTTGGATGCCTTGCTGCTCTGTGCCTTCAGAAAACTTATTTATCTATGATAAACTGGTCTCAGTGCACCAATCAATTAACACAAAAATAGTTTTTTCTTCCACAAAACAAAGTACCTTAACAAAACTGATTTGTAGAAAATTGTCGAACTTTTCCAAGGGCTGATTTTTGTGGGAAAATAGAAAACAGTTTTGTTTACAGATTTTTAAGGAAGTTGGAACTATTTCAGTGAACCTTCATTTTAATCTGCCTGCAGAATTATTTTTGTTAAAGTTTTGATGAAAAGAATGAATGGAAAATGTGGCTAGCCATTTTATTCTGCTAAGGAAAGAAGCATAAGCTAATACAGTAGTTTGAAATATATGAAGCAGGCTGGAAGTGATTTTTTTTCAGTTCTTGTGATGATGTGCACATACATTGTCCTATTCTTGGTGAATTCAACCTTAACAAAGTAAAAGCAGCAGGTTCATACTAGTGTGCCAAGGGAAAGTCATAATACAGCACAAGGAAGATGAAATCGGCCTATGCGAACAAAGGTCACATGCGAATTAGCAATGATCAAATTCATTTTAATTTCCCAAAGTAGATATCAAAGCAAAATATCAGGAAACCTTAGTTACCATTTTGAAACTACTCTCCAATGTCAAGTTTCTGCCCACAACATGGCTTTATGAAGACTGTAGTAAGTCCAGAAAACAAGTTTTGTGAAAATGCAGCTAGAAAAGGATCCTGCGCATAATAATACCACATGGTTTTTATTGTGATACAAAATTCCTTTGCATAGCACTGGAGGCTACCTCAGTGACTTGCAAGATGAAGCTTTCTTCATTACAGATATTCTCATGAACACAGGAAAGCAATAGTTGCAGTTCATGTGGCTTGGTAGAAATGGTAGCAACTTGGCTGCCTCAGCCTATTGAAATCCTGTGGCTGACCAAAATGCAGTTAGTTTCTAATTGCCGGTGGAAGAGTTCAAAAAGAAGCCAGAGTCCTGAACAAATGTTGAACTGGAGCACATCTGGGAATGTATACGAATACATACTGTGTTTGAACTCTGTCGTGTTCTAGATCCATGATCCTTAATACTGAAATCCTGTCTTAGCTGCCGTATACGTGTGTGTGTGTATAAACACTAGTGGTGGTAGTAGACAGCCATCAGCCGTTCATATCTTAAAGCGGAGGAGTTATCATTCTCACAAAGAACGAACTGTTTCTTCCTCTTCATCATCCTTCCCACCACCAGTGTCCCAGCTGACACCACCTATCAAAGATGCGTTGCATTTTATTATTTTTTTTTTCTCTTCAAACATTTCTCGGGAAAACTAACTGAAAACAATTCTTGCCTCCTCCTCTGGTTGTATAAGCAACCACAGCAATTATATAACTGCTGAAAAACCGACCTCCTTTCACAACAAAATGTATACAAAATAATTGAAAGAATACATATCTTTCCTGAGCAGATAACCCAACGCACCCCACCGTACAAGTGAAAGTTGAACAAAGCTCTACTGCAATCAGAAAAGAAACTCACTGCCTATCATGGTCTGGCTGCATTTAGACAAGAAAACCTCTCCCACCAAATCCAAACTCTGCAATCCTTGCATAAATCAATGACATCATCTTTAGTGACTCACTGCCTACAATATTTGTATTCAGCAGGCTGT
Source organism: Pedionomus torquatus (assembly GCA_013398155.1). Classification (NCBI taxonomy): domain Eukaryota; kingdom Metazoa; phylum Chordata; class Aves; order Charadriiformes; family Pedionomidae; genus Pedionomus; species Pedionomus torquatus. The sequence goes on along the minus strand of VZRU01016779.1, from coordinate 186,707 downwards.
CTCCCTCATGGGAAAGCGTCTGTTCTGCTGAGACCCATAGCTCATTGTGGTCCTTCTACAGAAGGTAAAGAGGATGTTCTCCCACCTTGTCTTAATTTCACACACTTTGCACAATATCCCTGTAGGATTTCTTTTCTCAATTTCATGTCAACATTGAACAGTTCTTTGTCTCCTGAGAAGCTTCATCCTATGGTGTCTAGGGAATAGCATAGAGAAGAACATATGTGAGTGTGCTGATGTTCCTGTGTATGACATGAATCATCTTGGTAGACTGTTTTAACATGATGCACTCAGTTAACACGAAGACTGAAAGATAAGCACTTACTAAACATGAGATGGCAGTGGTGCATGCAATAATCATTTTGCCTCAGTCTGTGAGAGCGTGATGATGCATCCTTTCATTACATGCTCATGCACTCTTTCTCAAATATTCTCTTACACATTTTTGTTATGTTTTCCCATTATCTGAGTTGGTCATCCCAGGTTCCTTTTACAGTCAATAAGAAGAAACAGACATTTCTGCCGTGCAATTAATCTCATCTGAAAATAGGCATCTAAAATATGACAGCTGAATCACACTTGAGAAGTACCCTTAGGTCATTTGCACCTGTAAAATATAAAGCCACCTGGCTTGATTTAGCCCACAGACAATTGCCCAGCATGAATGACACAATAAAAGACACTCTAACTCATCCATCTCCATCCCTCTTTAAACTTCAAGGCTGTAATGTGTGTTATCTCTAAAATATTTCTGGTAGATAAAAAAACCCGTCCAAAGTGGCAGAGAAAATTGTAAGCAATTTTCTTCATTTCTGTAAACCATTGAATGCATCTCATTATCTTTATGAAAGGCTCCATTTTTTGGATTAGTGTCCATTCTTGTTTTCCTCTTTGGGCTGTTAAACTTGTGCAGCACAAACAATTCTATATACTTCTCTCCCCCTTTACACTCCTCTTCTTGATTAAAAATTTCCATTGTCACTTCACTGTTAAAGTATTCTGGCAACAGACTCTAGATTACCTGATTTAAAAGTAGTCACAGCTTCATATTGGGGTCTAATGGTTTAAGTAAATTACCCTATGTCAAATCCTTCCATTCTTTAAATTTATTGATGAAATATCTTTTCTATTCTCCCTCTCAACCTTTCTGCTGTTACCTAGCTCATCAGCAGGAGCATTTGATATAAAGCAGGCTGTTTAAGGGACAATTATACCCAGATTTAATAATGTTTTATGTTCCTGAAACTTTGTAAATCTGAAAGAATTTTAGTCAAGGCATAACAATTCCAGGTTTGCACCAGAAGAATTTAATTCAACATCTGGCTCAAACTGGGAAGGTTTTGTGTGCATGTGCTGGGGGAGGGGTGGAAAGTGCAAGAAAGTGGGTGTCCTTCTGAAATGGAAACACTCTGCAATTTTATAATTACATTACTAAAAGCTGGGAAAGCAGGTTGTGTCTCACACCCAACATAAAATTATAAACCCAAAAATACAATGTTCATCTGACACTTTAAATGCTATCTCAATTTTCTGTCTGTGGTATTTATAGAGTATCTGTCACTGCATGCAGGCACCAGCTGCATAACCACAGCTATTTGGATATGAGTACTACTAAGAGTAGCAACCATTAATTTCTATTATGACTCCCACTGTCCACAACAATGTGATGCTCACAGTAATGAATACATCTCTACAGGAAATAAATCCTTATCTTCAAATGAACAACTAGTGCTGTCTCTTAGCAAGTAGATAGGTCTTGAACATCATCGAAGAATACAGAATCATAGAATCATAAATAGTTTGGGTTGGAAGGGATCTTTAAAGGTCATCTAGTTCCAGCTCCCCTGCAATGAACAGGGACATCTCCAACTAGGTCAGGTTGCTCAGAGCCCCATTCAACCTGAACTTGAATGAGAAGTGGTGTCCATTTCTCCATTACTGTGTGGAGACAACCTCCAGTATGGCCTTGAAGGCATCTGAATTGACCTCTGCATGAATGAAAGAACAGAGTCTGTGGAGTTCCTCAGTTCTTGGAGGCAGATATGTACATCTGGTCAGCTGAATAACTGCAGACTCCGTTTGGTCCATTGACTAGATCTCTATTGTCTTCCATGGGAGCTTAGACATTTAACTTACGTGTGGACACCAACATATAGATCTCTGAACTTAAGCATCTATAGTCTGGGTCTGAATGGGGGCTACATGTCACTGCTTAGTTTTCACACACATGCTGATGCCCAGTGAAGCTTATTTGCAAGAAGACTGATTGGATCTAGTCATCATTTGGAGTGTTACTTTGACATCAGAGGGCAAGGTCTGGGACATAGTCTAATGCCAAGGTGGTGAGCAGAAGCAGAGTATACATGCATACCCTTTGCATGTCGTTTCACCAAACCCAGTTGAAAGATCCTGTCATCTGTAAGACAAAACCTCACAGGGCTTGTCCTGGATGGGAGATGATTCCCTCTCACCCTGAGAGATAGCTTACAGGTAGATTTGCCACAATCTGACATCTTTGTATAAGAGCAAGTTCTGCCAGAAGGCAATGGGATAAACCTCTGTGCTCTCTAAGCTACAGAGAAGTAGCAAACTTTCTTAACTTAGCATGTCACAGGCTTCTGAAATCAGTAACATCATCATACACAAGGTAAGTCATGAAGGTGTTTTTGACTCCTGTCTGGGTTCTGAAAAGAGTTCAAGTAACATACAAGGAAAACATCCCATCTAGTTGACTCTGAAAACGATTCTGTCAGTGGTAGGGCTGAACACTGGAGAACCAGAAAGCAGGACTCCACAATCTCTAAGATTTTTGTTTTTATAAAAACAATTTTCAAGGAACAATAAAAAAATTGAATCAATCCCTGCCAAGATGTCTTTGGAGTGGTGGGCTGAGGAGAATGAGGGGACATGCAGTAGTTCCTTTGTGCTCTCTCCAGGAGGTATGGTTCCTCAAAATGAGACACAAGTGTTAAAAAAAAAGCCATGTGAGAAAAAAAAAAAGTATTCCTTCAGCCCTATCTCTTTAGAGAGCCTTATCTCCTTATATTTGTTTATCCAAAGCATTTTCAGTCAATGCAGAGCTCTCTTCTCCTCTGCTCTAGATAAGAAAACTAGGCAGAAGGCCACAAACAAGAGTGTGTATGTAGCCTGTATCCCTCTGCATCTTCTGTATTTGAACAGCTTGCAAAGGGCTCAGACAAGCCCCTCGTCCTGGTGTGTAAGATGCTACAAAGACCTGCATAAGAAAGAATCTCTGGCCCAGCGGGAGCAGGGAAATGCTGAGAAGGAAAGATGGCATCAGTTTATCGTAGTGTTGACACCCAGGTTTCAAAAGTAGGTTTTAGACACCCAGATTGAAATACTTCAATGGACCCGACCACCAAGTTTTTTAGCTGAATACCTAAAGTCTCTAGAAGTTTTGGAAAACCTTGACCTATACCACTGTGTTATGACAAGCAATATTTCCCTCTACACAGGGAACATTCAGGATTGAATGCTCATCTCTTAGTGCCCTTCCCTACGTTAAATGTCACTCTTATCCACCCAGTGAAACTCCTCATAGAGACAGGTCCTGTCGTGGTTGCTTTCTAGATCTGAGATACTGATGGCATAAAGCAGCCATCAGTAAATTCTAGTATATTCCCAGCACAGATACTGAGGTTGATCTAATTTGCAATCCTTTTCTGGTGCCCCTGAAAGTGTCATCAAAGCAGCATAAAAACTGCAGAGGAAGGGAAAGAAGTATATTCAAGCTACCTACAGTGTGCTTAAGTATACGGCTCCTTTCCGCTTACAATCAAGAGCACTGAATTTAAGCAGGTCTAGGTAGCAGGCAGATTGAATGGCACATTGGGCAAAGATATTGTACGTGTTGCAAAGAAAAGGTTTGCAATCCATTTCACTTACCTTTGGGTTGCTTAAAGTCATGCATGTAGTCAGAAGCTAATTGCCTAGAGTCCTTTTATAGGCTATGAGAGAAAGATATTTTCAGCAGGTGATTCATCCTACCCATCCTACCCCTGAGAAGAATGTAGCCTGTATAAATGGCTGTCGGCCTCTGGTGAGTGTGCAGAGAGCCGAGGCATAGCTTATACTAGATGCAAAAGTCTTTAGCTGGTAAGAGTCATCCCAGTCAAAGTTACACAGGTGGAATGTGAGCCCGTGTACCCTGCTCAGAAGAGTTCACATCTATGTTTCTTTATATCTGACAGAAAATGCCTACATCGGTCTCTGCACCCTCTCATATTTTGGCTATACCTATCAGTAAATTTTTCTCCCTGTTCTCCTGACATTAATGCAATAAGGCCCTACTGGAGAAATACAGTTATACTGGGGGGAAAATAAGAAATACAACCACGCTGTGTGCAACCCCATTTCAGAGGCTGAGAGCAGAAAATCAGCGCACAGGCAGAACAGCCTGAGAGTTTCTGGCGTGCTTGCAGGCACAACACAAGTAAACATCTGAAAGACAAAACTACTATCAGCTCAGCATAGAAAGCAAGCTGCCAGATCCAGACAAAAATGAGTGTGAGGCCCAACCTAAGCATGTGTGTGCATGCCGAAGAGAGCCAGAAAATCTCTGCAAATGTCACCATCCACTCCGGGTTGATATACGGGCCCCAGAGGCCAAGAACTTGACTCTCAGATCTTTTTTTTTTTTTGTGCAAACTGTGACATCTCAGACTCACATCAAGAGCTTTCTATATGTTTTGGCTCAGTATCTGCTCCCAGTTATGCTGGTGGAAGGAACTTCACATTCACACCAACCTAACAGAGTTTATTTTGCCATCTGTCTGTGTTTAGTCTTCATATTAATAATTAAGGCAAGCAATGCAGATTGGGATGGAAATTTTTTCCCGAGGAACAGAGCTGTGTGCCGTGCAAACTACCTAGCAGCCACCAAAACGGTTGTTTCAAAAATGACTATTGAGAAAACTCACCATACATTTTTCCATAAGTACTGGCATTTCTAGGTTGTCCATTACCCTGCGCCTGTTATTTAAAATTTCTGCTGAACAAGACCATGCCCAAAAAGTAATGGGCTCAGTTAATAGCATGCTGTGAACTTTATGAGGGTTTTTTGAGCTATAAATGTACTTTCTGCGGTCTGTTAGCAAAATCATCCTTCCTGTTAATGAAACAGGGCCGCAGAGAGGCAAGTTGCATGAGGTTCCCCTGGTGGAGATTTTCCCAGCCCACGCCTCAGCCCAGGGTTATTTGCAGAGAGGCCCCTTCGCTGGCTCAGGAAACCCTTCCAGTCAACAGCCACCTCCCTCAAAAGGGTCGTAGGCATTCAGCATGGCCTTGGCTCACTGCTCTCCTCCACCCAAGAGAGAGGTGGTGAGTCACCAGCGAGCCAAGAGGGTCTCTGTCAGCCGTTCAGCGCTTTCTAAGGCAGGTTGCGACGGAGTGGGTCCAAACCAACGAGTCTGGTTCATGACACGCAATAAATGAAATCCCAGAGGGGAAAGGTGAACCTGGCCATAGGTAAAGGCGTTATTATTCTCACAGACAAATGCTTCTGTCACCGCTGATGGGGAGGTGTCTTTGCTTCTTCTGAGTTGTTTCCTGATTTACACTGAGCGCAAGCTGTACAACTTCTACGGGGATATGACTCAGCACTGAATTTTGGCACGGGCTGCTCAGAATTAATTGTAACAGTGAAGTGAAGAGCTGTGGGGGCCCCAATTCTATTGATAATCCTCCTTACCATGTAATCAGATTTTAACCCCCTTTGGCCCCATTACAGAAGTCCCCAACCAGAACTAGTGCTTCTCTTCTAGAGAATAAAATACTTACTCAAATTTTTTTCCCATGTCTCCTCACCGAAGTTCTCTGTAATAAGAGATTTCAGACAGGGGTTGATAAATCCATACTAAAGAGAGGGAAAACATTAACATATTATGCCTCGTGGAATAAAAGGGGAAAAACAGAGCTCTTGAAAAGCTAGTTAAAATGTAATGGCGAGCCTCTAAAGAAAACAACTATGCCCTCATTTTTGTTTATATTTGTTTTTTTAATAGCTCTGCTCATTTTGACCCCTGGTCCTGGATTCTTCACATCAGTTTCCATAAAGAAAACATAGTAAATTTTGAAGCCAGAATATAATTAAAGACAGTTACAAGAAAATAATCTCTGGGTAATTTAAATCCTTTTAGAACCAGTATAGCTAACCTATTGACAGAATAAAGAAGGGAAATAAATGGATCTCATATCAGACTTGAGTGAAAGGCAACTGTTTTGTTTGAGAAAACCACATGGCAATTGGCATTTAAATCTGATTTATAAAGCTTGATATTTTTTTTTAAAGTGTTCTCTCACCGCATATTTTAATCTGAAATAGGGATACTGAAGGAAGCTTACCATGATTTGGCTGTCTGCTTGCAAGGCAGGTGCTCTCAGCTCTTTGCAGCAACCAAGTTGCTCCTGCTTGTTGCTGTTCTGGCACACCAACTGTGAGTTTCTTTTCTTCTTCTTTTTTTTTTTTTCATCATAGTACATCAATTTTGAATGTCTAGAGCCCAGTCTAGTACACAGGATTGAGAGACCCACAGAGAAATATAAACCCTGGCATATGCTTTTCTATATATCCTTTCTGAGGACAGCAGGGCATACTGCAATGAAGAAAAAAAAGAGAAAAGTATTTTTGTTGGTCTGAGTCTGAACAGAGTGTTTAGGGAGAAAACATGAAGTTTCACAGGAGATGTGCGTGTGTGTGTGTGGCTATTTCTAATAGAGTAGCCTCAGTTTTGAAATCTATAAATTCTGGAAGTAGATTGATCACTTAGAGTGGTGATGTTAAGCCAGCTCAGATGCCATCCATCTGTACATGTCTCAGGGTATGTTTAGCCAGCCTTTGCCTGACCAGCCTTTCACCTAACCAGGGACTCTCCACAAGTTGCAGACCAACTGCACCTGGCAAGTCCTGCTGGACTTCGTCACCATAAGGCATCCTACCAGGTAAGAAGTAGAAAAACAAACTACTGTGTTTAAAAAGGCAATACTTGCACTGAATCTCTTCATACAGGGATCACTCCCAGGTTATTTTATTTCTTCCCATCTTCTGTTTCCCTTCAGCTCCTTGAAGTCAACAGACAATCTACTGCAATGAAGGAGATCAGATCTCCTTTCAGATCTCACTTCAGGGTAGAACAAGTCTGAAACCTTCTCCTGAGGAATGGTAAGTGTGGTAGGATGTGGCCGTAACAGCTTGTCTGTGATAAATGTCACATTGTCATGGCATTTTGTTGTCTGTCCCCTAGCAGAGGGGCAATTTTGCAAGAGCGAAATATTCACTTGTGTGAATATAAGAGAAGCAGCATTTGTCATATTCACACGGCATTCATAGAAATTCTGGTTCTGTGAGTAACTGCACTTCCAGGAACATTATCAACAAATCCTCAGGGCCCAAATCACATGGGAGCATCAGCAACAAGTAACAGCCCTGAAGAAAGACAGCAGCAAGGGCTGTGGAAATCTGACAGAGGTGCGGGAGAGTTCTTTCTTTCAGATTACACCACTCAAGGACTTAATGTTAGTGGGCTTAGAAGCAGCTGGAATGGGCTAATTCTGGACTTCTTGTGAGTCTAATTTAATTCCTAAAAGTGGAGCTGTGTCTGCTCAAGCTTGGCTCCAGACCATCTTTTCCACAAGCAGTCAGGCACCAGTGCAATTGTCGGAGTCACCTAACTCCCACTGATGCTAGTTACGTGCCTTTTGAAAATCCCACTAAGGGTGACTGCAAATCTGGCCCAGAGTATACTTGCTTCAGTTTATTCAGCTGTAATTATGGGTCAGCTCTGTTCACACTGGAGTCCTTCCACCGAACCGCTCACTTTCCTGGCACAGCAAAGACCTATATCATTGAGATGAGGCAGGCAAAAATTAATTCTGCATATTGGAAACTGAAAAGTGAAGCTATTGAAGGGTGAGAATGTCAGGAATCAGTTCTCTACAGTGGAGTGATACTAAAGTTAGCTCTAACTTAGGGACAGAACAGAGTATTTTATTGTTGATCGATCCCCTTCACCCTTTGTCATTACCCATATAATGTATGTTGAGATGAGGGTACTGTGTTGGTCAGTTAACAAGGACACAGTGTCACACATCAAACTGCAAGCAAACCAGACTAAGAACCTGCATCTGAGCAGTCCCAGCACTGATGTTATATCTGGGCCTTATTAATGCAGGGAACCTCATTAATGTGAACACTTTGGGACCATACAATCATCTAAATTAATGAAAGCACGCGTTGCTGATGTGTAGTCATAACCAGTGCAAAGACATAGTCTTTTTTTTTTTTTTTTTTTTTTCCTGTAAATGAGTATTTTGGCATAAAACAAAGGAAAAAAAGCTCAAGAAGTTTAGCGTGCATGCACTAAATATAAACATACCCCTGGAAGACACATGAGCAGCTGATGCAGAAGTAAGTTAGCTTTTGACTAACTGAGCTGCTTGGATTAGCAAATTCTGGAATAACAGCATTACAGGCCACAAGAAGCTGGAAACCTCATATATTGATTCTCCTGGGCCTTGGAAGGAACTTCAGAATCAGGTCAGAAACTTTTAGCTCAGGCCTATCTCAAGATTGAGCTTCTGAATCTTCAGCTCCTCTGCTCATTATTTTAAATACATCTTTGTATTTTTCGTGCCTAAGAGTGTATTGTTTCTGGCAATGACAATACTTTGTCCATTTGTTTCCAGACACAGTCGGAGGCAAGCGGTCAGCATCTCAGACATGATTTACCGAGGTCTCAGTGTTTCTTATGATGTCATGGTTATTTATCTCCTAAGGAAATCAGCTCCCTGGATGAATAAACTCATTTAAATAACTAATGTTAATTGGAATCTGCCAAACAAATGCTTGTGAATTAAGGATCTTAGAAGTGGATAAAAGATATACACACTGACCGTCTGTTGATGAAGCAGGATAAAACATTTCCCTTTCCCTTTTATCCACAGTTCTCTTGCTGATCAGAGAAATGGGAGGACTGCAGAATAGCTAGGAATGAACTGCCACCGTGTGGCCAAGGGACAGCTTTAACTACCTTTCTAGAAATCTCCTTCAAGAGCTGTTGCTCTAAGTGACAGTCCCCATCATGTATGAAAGTCTTCTGCTCAATCACACATGTCACTTTGGCAGCACTTACAGTGCTTCACTAGCAGTGGCCACAGGCTTCTGGTGAGATCTTACTCCCATCTCAGTCTCACTTTAATAAAAGAGTGGACCACATCACTTTTAATTCCACAACTTCTTTTAATATTTTCTCTAATAGGTCACCTCATCTTCTGAAAGGGGTCAGGGTACCATAATCACTGAGCCATTCAAGTGATGATGCCTGGTCTTGCCCTTATAAAGATGGAACACTTTTTAATATGACAAGACTGTTAGTAGAATACTTTTCACCATGCACTAAATTACAGCTAATCAAGTAACAAACTCTAGCTTCTGCTTTCTTAGGCTGGTCTAAACCAGCTGGGCTCATGTACTCTGGTTTGCCTTCAAACTCTTTCAGAACTACACGTTTTTCTAGCTATTAAACTCAAGTCAAAACTCATTCCACTAACAATGCAGCTTGGTTCCCCTTTACCATGGTCATAACTCAGAGCTATCGGGCCAAAAGGTGGCAGAAGTCTCCTGAATGCAGCCTGCTGTGACTGACCAGCTTTGTAATGCTTTTAGCTCCTTGGAGACCTGCTCTGCCATGAAAACACAAAGATGCTCTCCTGAATTTGCCCAAGCAGAACTACAAACTGGATTTACAGCTGTGAAAATTCTGAAGACATCCACTAGATGCTAATATAAGTTTTTTCATACACACCATTCAATCCAGAAGAGCAGATAGCTCTCTGGTTTTGCTGTGTACTACCTTGGAGGGCTTCCTGCATTACTTAATGCGCTGCTGACACCTTCTGCCTTCATTGTAACTTTATGGCACTGGAAGATTCAAAACAGAGTGAACATCTTGTCCAGCTGTCAACTTACCATTAGCTGCCTATATTTTTTCTGCTTCTGCCAAAGATACTTACAATTTCAGCTCGCTTTCATACATCATGATCACACTGAGGTGATCAACATAAAAGGAAAAAAATAATGATTTTGAAATGACATTAGGATGTCGTTTCTTTAACAGAGCTCATCTCTCTTCAGTTACTGAATTCTTGAACACGGCATCTTCAGTTTCTCATGGACAACTGTGGATGTGACAGCACAGAAATTAAAAGCCAGCAGTGCTCAGCAATGACACTTGCTAAAGGAACCTGAAATACCACAATACTTCAGCTCAGCCAGATTTGAAACAACAAGATAAGAGGTGCTCTTCTAAAAGTCCTCATTATTAATCCAATGCACTCTGGGAAAGAGCTTTTGGGGATCAATACTGCAGGGAATGCTTGCACACAGCAGCCTTGATCGATAGAGCTCTTAGTTGATGCGCTTCATTATCAGGGCCTGGGGGCACAACTGAGAGAGCTCACTAATAATCTCCGCAAGGCATCTAGGTCATACAGAGCTCTGCTGGTCATGAATAATTCTTCTGTGTGATTTGCATTGTCAGAGCACCTGTAGTAGGTGCTTAATTTCAACATTGCAGTTGCTGAAAATAACTGCATGTTACAGCAAGGTAATTTAGAGGGTCTACCCTCTAGGGAAAATAGAACCCCTTTAGCCTCGGCGTAGACAGCTCTGCCTCCAAAGGCCTTGGAGGAAGAATTCAGAGCAGACAAGGAGCATCTCTGTGGGGCAACCAAATGCTTCTGGAAACTGGGTAGAAGGCTGCCTAGAGTGAGTCAGTGTTAGGCAGGGTCATGGTTCTGTCTCAGGGCAATACAGAGTGTGCTGCCATCCTTCCTGCCCTCCTCTGAAGGGGCAGCTAACACATAGGATGGGAATACTTCCCTTTCCTCTCTCCTGCTCCCGCTCTGTTCAGCTGCCCCAGCTGTACTCCAGGTAGCACAAGACCCAGGTTCTGGGCTTGAACCCTCAGTTTCCCCAGGGAGTGGCCTAAAATGTTACGGCCACTCGCCATAGCCCTGTTGGAGCTGAGCCTTGTCCACTGAGGAGCTCACAAGGGCTAATATGCTAGGACAAGGAAGATACCTGCATTTATGGCATAGGAGGCAGAAAAAGGTCTCAGAGAAAAACTGCTTTATTTTACTTGCTTAATTAAAATTCCCTAAGAGGATAACAGGCTTGAAGTGAATTTTTAGAAAAGGGGAAAAAAATACCACAGAATCCAAATCGAAATTACAAGCTGTTTTTCCAGCCTCTGTCTCTTATTCATAAAAGCGAATGCATATTTCAAGTGTGAGTTTTTGTGTTGGACAGCAGGGGGACTCTTACCCTCTGTCATAGCAGATGACCAGAAATATCTCCAGTTTACAAGGACAGACAAGAAGTCACAGGGAAGGTCAAACATACTGAAGGAGACATGCACGCTTAAAGCAATAGCCAAAAGCTCAGCCACTCCAAGAAGTAAAACCTTGGCACTATGAACATGAAACACAGCCCAGGGTAGAACACTGTTGGAATCCTTCTCTTCTTCATTCGTCAGAATTGTAATTATGCACATATGTAGTTCTGTTATATTAACTCAAAAAGACAGTGAGGTCTTCTGTCAGCATCCACCTATGTTGCAGTTTCTAGTAACAAAAGGGTGACCACGCTCAGGAAAAATGTTCCTCGGCAACTTCAGTATGAGATTCTGCTTAGAGAGGGATTTCAAGGTGACAGAGTTGCCAAAAATGTGCATGTTTTGGCCTTAAATGATCATATGTCAAAGGCAGAACAGTTATAAAGACAGGATGTTCAGTTCAGGCCAGTTGGGACAGGACTGGGGAGGTACAAAGGCAGCAACACTATCTGTATAGAGAATACAGATTAATTGTGAGAAGCACCAACAGCAGGGAAGCAAAACCTACACCTTCATTTAAACTCTTCACAAAGATGCATCAATGATGCTGATTAAACTGGTCATTTTCTAAAAGGTTACAGACTAGGCAATGAATGGCAAGGAACCTCCAGAATTAGAGTGTTACAAAAACAATTCTTCCTTCTCCTTCATGAACACCACTAGAAAAAGAAAGAAAATACTTTAATCAAACAGGAGATGCCAGCTCTGAATGGAAGAACATATGTTAGTTTGGCACTCTCCTATCTCATGACAGAAAGTGTCCTCGACCAGTGAGATCTGAGAGAGGTACTTCTGCCTTGTGGCAGAAATCCTGGTTCAATAGCTCAGTCCCAAAGACTAGGAACACAAATCATCAAGAATTGCCACCTGTCAAATGTGGTGGGCACAAGGCTTATGGAGGTTATGATTTATCAAATGGGTTATATTGATGGCCATTGCCTTAGGAAATTTATCCAAACCTGTGGACACAAAAACTACTGAACACAGAAACAAGAAATCACCAGTGAATCGCCAGCTGGTCATACCCATCCTTCCATGATCCATCTGTCACAGTAAACCACTGACTGAACACCAGATTAAAAAAATCAGAGAAAGAAAAGGTTTGATCCCAAACATCTTCACAAATTCTTAAGACAAAGCATGAGCCGTGATACAAAATTATATTGTCCCATCTGAAGGGCCACCAGTCAGCATTTCCGTAGGGTTCCAGCTTCTTGTCACTTTCTACACATTTTTACATTGCTGCATGAGTGTAAAAAAAGGCAAAGCATGGGTCTTAGCCATTCCAAGTATCACGTGGAAGGTGTACCATCTCTAAGATGAAAGAGCCTGAAGAGGAACACTTCTAGGCTTTGTTCTTCCTCATGTATAGTCTTTAATGATGAAGTAGCAGAATTCCGAATACTAATCCTGATGCAGTGGATTTGTCTGCAAATTGTCTTCTGCCCTTGAGAACAACCTTTGCTCCAATTCATTCACGAAGTGTTCTACTCCAAGACATTACACTTTTCTAGTGTACATTGGGATGTCTAGATTCAGCAAATGGGTGTTAAAATAGATGAAAACTAACAAGCAATATAACCATATAATAAAATATTGTATGCATTTTTGCATGCAGTGGATCCCTTGGTGTTGTATCCCAGAACAGAACCATTCCCAATAGCAAACAGAGTACAAGATCGCTTATTTTTTTTCAAAACACACCAGAGCAATTCCTCAAAATAGAAGTTTCTAATGCTAATTTCTTCATTGTAGCTTTTTCTGTTTGTATCTCAGCCTGCTGGTACCTCCATGCTGATGTTTACTCTCAGATCACAATGTCAATGATGGCACATACAAATTTTCACACGCAAAAAAAAGAGATAAAATTCCATTTCACTGCTCTGAAGTTGGAAACACAGGTACAAAATGCTCGAACGTATCAGCTGAATTGCTTGAATTACGTTGTAGTACTGGAGTCAGAAGAAAAATTACCGTACCAAGCAATCTCGGAATCATTGCTTTCAATAACAGCACTAGAAAAAGAGGCTTGTCAAGCTGGAGTTCGCCCCAGGCCAAATGACAAAGCAGTATTGTTAGGCACAACGAACTCAATGAGTTAAACCCTCATATGAGTCCAATGTTGGAATAGCCATGGCTTAAAATATGTCCCACACAAAGAATCTTCAGTGACTGCACATACCACATCTGGAGTGTAAGAGGTGGGTTAGAGGTAACCAAAAAAAAAGGGCAAGTCTTACATGCCTTATTTCATATATTCTGTCTTCAGCTGAAGAGGGTATATTCTTTCAATAGTCTTTCTTACGTGTTTTGGGCTTAAATTTTAAAGTGCTATATGCCCCTTCCACAGCTTTGGGCAAGTACATGGGATATCTTTCCAACCTCTTCCTAGAGCCAGTGGTTCTCCGCTGACTGTTTCTTTGAGACTGGTTTGCAGCCTTTGATGGTTGGGCAGTATCTTCGGAATGTCTCCGGGGAGCACGAAGGATCCAGTTTGAATGTAAACTGTGTTCACTCGTGCTGGTAGCAACTGAAAGAGAGAAGATAATCTGGTGTCAACAGTTTGCCAGTGATACTTTTACATGCACAGTGAGAGAACAGGTGCCTGCTGGGTCCTTCCTGGAGGTAATGTTGAGAAACCAACCTGGTTTCTCTACGGGATGTTGCTTGGGATGGGATTCATCTTATCTAGTATTTCAATGTCTGCAGTGTAAATATGTATGTCAGAGCTAGTCCCATTATACACACTTTTAGGGCACAGCTAATTCAATTTGTTTCAGATATCCACCTTTGCATAAACCAAAGGAAAGGGATGCCTGTTTCTCTCCACTGATTGTACAGGACAAATAATGAGCTTAGATGGGCACATTAATTTAAAACGTTAATTCAATTGGGCAATTAAACATTCATTTAATAGGGCAATCCCATCTTTTCTGATAGAAATATACCTTCATTTAACTTAACCTCTAAATTTTTTGCTGGTTAGAGAGAAAATACCCAGCTATTTCTCAATAGAAAAATGAAAAACAGAGAAAAAAAATTATCTTTATATTTTTTTTTATAGTCTCCTCCAAAGACATCTCAGGGTACAGATGGAAGGGTGGAATTCAGCCCTGAGCAGAACACAAGCAGTATTCCAGCACTACACATGCTACATTTGTTCATGCAATGGTCACACATGAAATAGTTGTACCCTTTCAACAGGGAATAAGCAATGTATTACCATGGTTTCACATATTGCATTCAATGATCCTGTATTTGAGAAGCAAAACTTGGAGGAAATCTGTGTCCATTAAATAAGCAATCATTGTCTTACAATGCCACCCCTCCTTTTACCCTCTGCATGCCAAAAATAATCGTATTTTGGCTGGTTTACACTGTACCATCAAAATCAACATCCACATTTGGCAGATCCACGTCAGGAACTCTCCGCCACCTCTCTGAATCCAGGTCCGCAATAACTGAGTCAAAGAAAGCTATTGCTTCTCTTACATCTGAACTGGACTCTGTGCCTTTTCTCTCTGTGGATGCCTGTTGATCAGATATGGAGGAAAAAGAGTTAGAGAAGGGTAGGGCACAATGAATTCTTAATGAACAAACTATATAAGGAAGCTGCAAAAAACTGTATTTGATCCCAATATTCAAGCTGTCAGAAAATGACACAGGTCCAGACCACTCCACAGTTTGTAGGCATCAAAGAAAGCAGGACAGCAGTCAAACAAACTTCCATCTTGTTACATGCTCGACACCAAACATCTTCCACTTGGGCACTGATAACCAGGTATTATAAAATCCTTCAGAATCTCTGTATCAGGCTATTTAATTAGGTGGCTAAGTGACAGCTGGGCTTTGTGGTCAAATTTATTCTGCCTAGCAGTAGGCATCTAATGAGACACACGTTAGAAATGTAGTCATGCGGGGTTCCTTCTGTAATTAATGCAGGGCTCCAGTACATTCAGAAGATGAGTCAGACCTTAGGCAGGCTGAATTCCCCTCTGCAAGCAGCTCTTTCTCTTAGCTGCAAAGGGATTGTGGGGTAACTTGGATACTAATTTAAGCATCTCATTAAAATGCCTAGGTTAGGTGAAATGAATCCAGATCTAAATTGCTGAAGTCTTTTTGAAATGGAAAAGGACTGTGTGTGCTAAAATATGAGTCATTCAGCACTGTGATAATTCCCACAGGAAAGCCATGGGGTTTAAAATTAGGAGCCTGTCTTGATAAAAATCAAATGTCTGTCTATAAATGCTGAAGCAGTCATAAAGCCTTGGTTAGCAATTCTGCAGGTCCATGTGGGATGAATACTTCCTGCCAGGCTCTACCTAATGAAGGACTTTATATTTTCCTTGCCAGTCCAAGCTAAGTGTATTACCAGGCAGTGATACCAAGTCAGAAAATTACTACCTCGAGTCTCAAACATGCAAGCAAAGGATACATGCTGTATCACATCCCTGAAGGACCAGCTTGCTCCCTGTTCTGTGGGGGCAGAGAGAGATGAGCTAGCTGACTCCCCTCCTGACATTATGGGTTGAGTGACATCCTCAGAAGTGCTAAAAGATAGCTGCTATCACACATCTACTGAAAATACTGACAGCCATTATGACTAAGCCCTTATTGGTAGAAGGTATTTTAAAGAAATGCCTATGTACTTTGAGCATCTGACATGCCTCTCTTCTTTTCTCTCACTAGACCTAAGTGGCAAATTTTGAATCCACAAACATCCTGTCATCCAGGTCCCAGGGATCTTTGGATTAAACCTCCCATGAGGACAGGGTTGTCTGTGCAAAGTACCTTTGCATTAATCATGCAGCAGGTAGGAGAAAGAAGTGAATTTCCACCGACAAGTAGTTTAGCACAAACAGGTAGTTGGGGACAAAACCATTGATGTCTGGTGATAAGACAAACCTTGCAATCTGTGAACATAAAATTTGTAGTTAGGAAGCAGAGTACTTTGGCTATGCTAGAAGCCTTGTTCTCCTCTCCCTAATTTTTGCAAAGCCAGGACTGTGAGGCTTCAACCCTGCCATTTGTGTTGGCAAGAATGACCCATGAGGGTGGCACATCCTACTGATGTTCCTGTCTGCTTCTGAGGGAGCAGCTCATGACGACAGCATACCAGCTAGTACAAGGACTGTTCGTATGTAAGACCAAGCTGGCCACAGCCAGATAACAGCACTCAGCCTCAGCCTGTGGGAGATTCACTTGTTTGTGAAACCTAAGTTCAGCTTTAGGCACTTTTCTTAAGTGGTATTTTCAGTGGCAAATCTCAGAAACTGACAACCCAGCATGAAGCCTAGCTGTGAAGACTCTATCTCCCACCCTCCTGGTCTTAATACCTTTTTATGTTAATTTTTTTTTTTCCAACCTGGCTAATGACTAACTAGTCATGTACTACTCTGCTACATCACTGATCATCTCATCAGGGAACTAGCATACTGAAAATATCCCCTGCCTCAAGCCAATCTTTGTGTGACAGTGCACAAATTCAGTTCACAGACTGTATCTATAGTGCTGAGATTCATCTTCTGGCACCTGGCAGCATCAGGCCACTCTCCTGTACCTCAGTCACTCCCTTTGGATGTTTCCCTGGTTGTAAATAGCAATATCTTTACAAAATCTGTTTCTTGACTCCACTGAGCTGAGTATTGTTTCCCACTATAATTCCTGGCTTCTGAGAGTCACCACTCAAAGCACTGAATAGATAACATAAAGCCCAATAAAAACAAATCAAAAATTCCGACTGACTGAATGGGTATTAGATCAAAATGTAAAATTAGAAAATGCAGTATCTTGCCCAAACACGTGAGCCTTGTCCTTTGGTTAAGCAACGCCTGCAACAGAGCTCAACTTCAGCTGTTGACATTCTGCTGAGACAGAACATCTAAATGTGACAATAGCTTTTTTTTTTTTGTGAAGTCTACCTGGCCTAATCAGTAAGTCAGCCCTACTTCCTTTCCTCCCACCATCTCTGTTAGTATGCAGCTTAAAGACTACACTGGGTAATGTGTGAGTCTGCTGTCAAAGTCATGTTTGTGGTTGAGTTACCTAAATGGATTCTCACCTCCCCCCCATCTGCTGCAATCCTTTTCTTTGTCATCTCAGAATCGGGTCTAAAGTTATATTAATGATGGAACTATCTACTGACATGCAGTCTGTAAACGGCAAACAGAGGAAAGCTTTGCAATGCTTTTCTCTCTGGGACACAGAAATTTTCTGCACCAAAGATGACAATTCAGTTTTATTTTTGTGGTATTATTATGGTAAAGAGCGAGGAATTATAATGCCTCAAAAGGACCTTCCAACTTATTAATTCACAGAGAAAGGAACCTTTAAGAATTCCTCACGCCCTACATGCTATCAGTAGAGTTTACACTGATGCTAAATGTAGCACTGACAAACTGACCAATCAGAAAAAAAATAAATCCTATTTGTTTCAATGAATTTACAATTATTTTTTGTAAGTAATTTTATGCCAATAAAAAGCCTGCCAGTAAACCTGGGGATTCCTGTGCTTGTCAGTCATTAGCAGCCATAAATAACCATAGTGGAGAATTCTGAGGCATTTAAGTAGCCTATCAGAATATTGAGAGAATAGCTCTCTCTTTCATAACATGTTTTCAGGTACTACCCATAGTCTCACACCTCCTTCCTTCTCCTATTTTTTCTCCACACACATGGACTTACACATTTCTTTCTATGACCAGTCATTCATACTTAATTTCACACCACTCAAGAAGAATCTTACGGTATTTAGCAACATTTCAAATGATGTAACAGTAAAAAGACAACCAGCTGAGACCAATAAAGCAGAAAACCAACATAGGTCATACAGCTAATTGAGTCACAGCTTAAGACCAAGCACATGGCAAAAGCTTTTAGGAATTACCTTAGATGATTCTTTAGATGGAAGTGGAAGAAATGACTTCTTTCCAGTTTTGGATGATTTTGTGGACACTGGGGAGTCTGCAGCCATATGCATGGATTTCAAGTTATTGATGTTGTCAAGGTACTTTTTCCTCAAGGCTAACAGGTCCTGTAAGTATTTCAAGCAGTCTTGAGTCTTAGAGTACATCCAGTCTCTGTCCTCGTCTTTTGGCTGGAAGCAAGAGTCAATGCTAGCTGTACTTTTGCATTTTTTTAGGGGTTCACTAACATTTTCCGGCTCACCTCCAAGGACGTACATAGAAGTGCTGCGGATGAGTCTGACTGCAGAACCTGTGCCATCACAATAAGGGATGTCATCTGTCACGTTTCTTCGGTGGGAGTTGGGGTGGAATATGGAATGGATCTTTTTGAACATAGTGTGTCACTTCCTCCCCTTTATACTTTTTTTTTTTCTTTCAGCTCCTTAATTTAACCCTGGATCCGGTAATCAGCAGCTATTACTCCTGCCCTCAGCAGTTGGAAAATTTTGCCACTTACTGTAATGAGGAGAAAAAGAGCCCCTATTGCTGCTTTCAGTCTAACACATGGTGAAGAGCATGATGGTACAGCAGAAGCGCGTTCACTATTCCGCTTGTGTCGGCAAAAGAGCTTTGTCCTTTCCTCGGTTTAGAACGCAGCACGGGAGGCCCAATATCATGCTTTGACTTTTTACTTGGCTGCCGTTCCCTATAAAAAACCATCGGGGTGGAGGCGGCCGGTCCCCGCTCCGCCCTCCCTCCGCGCCGCGCTGTCCCCGCGGTGTCCGCCCCGCCGCCCCCGGCCCGCCGCTGACCGTGGTGCTGAAGCGCTCCCGCTCTCCGCCCGGCATCCACCCGCCTCCCCGGGGCGAGGGCCGGCAGCCGGGCAGGCCCCTGCCGGCCGGTTTTGGGGTTGAGCTTGCGGAGATCAGGCTCGGCAGGGAGGAGAAGGGTAGGTTCTGTCTGGTGGAGTTCAGCTGCTGAAAGAAGTCGCTCTGGGTTTCACCCAACGGTAACTGGGAGATGGCTATAGCTACCCGATACCATGGCACTACTAGGAACAAAGCGGATTCAGGTGTCAGGCTCCATTACACTCAATACAAAGATGCCCTGTATAAAGGATGCTGTAAAATAAAACACTCATCCAAACATTGCAGACAGAAACCAAGCATTTGTATCTTTCCACATTAGTTCTCCTCATAGATCAATGCAAGAACATTTAACACAGCAGTTTTGATGACTGGCTTTTGGCTGAAAGCTACTGAGAACATTGGCTATTACTGGCATATTTGAGAATTTTTTTGTATTAGTGACTGTGTGACAACGTATATATAGCTAAATTGGTCAGTTCTCACCACTAAGACAATCAACAACCTTTTAAAAGCAAGTAGGAACGTTCAGATTCACCATATTCGAACGGAGATTTCATAACTCATCCTACTCAAGCATTGGCTACTTGAGAAGATAATTATTTTGAAAGCCCATGGGTATCACCCTGCAGACTCTACTGAGCAAATTTCTCCTTATGCTACTGAAGTGCCAACTGAGTACTCCTAAAAGCTGTAGGATCTCAACGAGAAAGATTCCAATAGAAATTTTCATCCATTCTATCAGAAACTCTGATTTACTGGATACTAAACATATACCACAACCATCTTAAAACACACACTTTGTTCCTTTTACTTACAACTAAATTGGAAATGTCTTTATAAATAAAAATTGTGGCAAACTACCTTTTTTACCACTTTTTCAGCCTTCTAATACTATCATAGACATGATTCCCACTACAGCTGAGAGCAGCCTAAAGATTGTTCTGAAATAGCTGCTTGAGATCTAGTACTTGTATAGAGGTAAACCATTATTGATTATTTCCAAAGTCTTATTCAATCCCACAGCTATGTTAGCATAGACCATTAGAACTATGAAAAAAAGATGAGATGCCTCCCTAAAATTACATGTCTGAGATGGGGCAAGTTTCTAGTCATCAGTACTAGCATAGAAGAATAATGATTTCATTTTCAGAGCAAAAGGCCACAAGGGGATTTTCATTTCCAGTCCTGAAAGAGCGAGCTACATATCTGTCACAGTCATTCTAGACACGCTGTTTACTAACTAAGCTATGAAGGTGTGATTGTTCCAGAATAACCCTACTAAAAAATGCTTAGATTATCTACATGGGATACTGGTTTCTGATTATAGACATGATACAACACCAGTGAACCTCAGAGAGACACCCTAAGTGACCTCATAGTCACAAAACCTGTGATTCAAGAAAATCAGTGACAGCTCAAGGAATTATTGACAATCAGTAAGGTCAGTGGGACCTCAACTGAGCAACTGTTTATAGGATCAGACATTGTCTTTCAATAGCAGCTTGATTTCTAAGCTCATCCGGACTTACAAAGATCTATAGGGTAAAGCAAAAAAAACACCAACAAACCAACCAACCAACCAACCAACCAAGTAAAAAATCCACAAAGCACCTCAAACCCTGTTCATGAAAGCATAGAAAAAGATATATCTGTTAAAAGTAAATCTGATTACACACTTTGTGATTTTAAAATATTTCATAAGGGCCATAGGTTTTCTTATCCTGCTTCAACTAAGTACTTAAGACATATGCTGACATTTCATTGATTTTAAAAAAGCTTTCAGGCTCTTAAGAGGTTTCTCGATTTCAAGCATGTTAATTCCTAATTTTTAAAAAAGCTTGCTGGGCCATATTCATTCTGTGCCAACATATGTGTGATTCCCATTGTTCACGGTGGTGTTAAAATAAGGAAGGATTAATAAATGCATGAGACAATACAGTAGCTGCATTATGTACTAGATTTCATTTGGTGTAATAAAAAGTCTTTTGCAGTTGTCTTAGACATAAATATTTTATTCTATGCATTGTTTATGGGCAGTGGGAATACACAGGCTTCCTCTCCTGTTATAAAAATTAATATTAATTTGTTTTCTTCAGAGTATCTACTGTAATTTAAATAGCTCCATGGATTTAGAAAGTTAAAGGACAGAATAATGGATATACTTAAAGGTCACAAGTGTCTCTAGTGTGTTTTGTGAGGAATGCCCCCTGTCTTTTCATGATATTTTCCTATAAGGTATTTGCATTGAAACATATTTCCTGAATAATGCTTTTTTATTATTATTATTTACAGCCTAACTCTGGTCCCCTTGTACCTGGAACTGTCCCCATTTAAGTTAATAGGAGGACAACTATAATTCAGTCACCACAGATCACAGTTCTCTTCACCAGCGTTACTGACAGGGACTGAATATGCTACCGTTATCTAAGATGGCTGGTAATTAAAAACCAGGGTCTTATTCAATAATGATTTCCTTCTGCACAAAGACGCATCAAATGACAAATGTGGGTTGAAGAAGAATATTTAGTTTGTTTATTCAAAGTACCAAATTCCCAGGCAGCTATTCAATCATAAATAAAGACCTCCCAAAGAAGGAACTTGTGAGAAGCAGATCAAATAGACCACACTAATCAAATAGACTATACTAAATATTTAATGGCATCTAAGATTACTAAGTTTGACAAGGTAATGCTCATACCTTGTTTGTTAATTTGGCTACTTGAATCTGACATCACTTACTCAGTATGTTTTATTTTCAGTGACTTTTTTTTTCCTAATACTGTTTTCAGTGTTTCTGTTTCCTTTGTAGTTAGCAGAGTGATGGAGGTTCCATAGACAACCACCCAATCTCTCACAAAACTGCCTTTGTTATCCGGCCCTGGCATTCTAGCAATTCCTGAGCCATCACAACTAAGTAAGAAAATCAAGTCAGAAAATCCAAGATGTGTGTTCTGTTTAACTATATCAACTATACAATTGAACAAATCCACAAAAAATCAAATTTATAGGTAAATACAATTAACAGAAAATCACACATCTTTTAAGTTTTTCACAGTAACTTATTTGTCAAAATGCATTGTTACCTCCAGAATAACGTGATATCGTGCATACAATCTATCTACTTGATAGTTATAGTTCACCCATTATAAAAAAATTCTTTCTTATATCTTGTCTGTCTTCCCTCTTATTTTAAAGCCATTACCCCTTGTCCTATTACAACAGGCCCTGCTGAAAAGTTTGCCCCCTTATAAGTCTGTTAAGACCTCTTTAAGTACTGAAAAGTACTGCAATAAGGTCTCCTGGGAGCTTTCTCTTCTCCTGGCTGAAGAGCCCCAACTCTCTCAACCTGTCCTCATAGAAGAAGTGCTTGAGCACTCTGATAATTTTTATGGCCCTCCTCTCAACGCACTCCAACAGGTCCATGTCTTTCCTGTGCTGAGGACCCCAGAGCTGGATGCAGTACTCCAGGTGGGATCCCACCAGAGTGGAGTAGAGGGATAGAATCACATCCCTCGACCTCCTGTCCAAGCTTCATTTGATGTAACCCAGGATACAAATGACCTTCTGTGCTGCCAGAGCACCTTGTCAGGTCATGACACCGTTACCATGACACCGTTCTCATGACACCATTTCAAAGACCATATATGCTTGAAAAGATCAGATGATGGGGCATTCCCAAATCATAGATTAGGTGCTGATTGTCAGTGCTTTTGATGAGTGGCAAGAAACATCCACTAATATAGGTGCAATACCACAGGACATCTACCTTTCATTGACTAAAAGGGAAGATGGAAGAAGAATGGGTCTTGTTACCAAGCAAAAAACAGTCCTCAGGAATTGTTTCTTCTTTTTCAGCCCATGAAAGTGACAGTCTGAAAGAGTTCTGCCTCCCCAGAACTGCTATCAGCGACTGCTTGATATTCTTCCTCTTTTGGGAAGTTTTCAAAGTATGGGGAAGGTGAGCAATTCTGATACCATGCATTTGAAATAGCTACAATTGATTCACTGAGACATGAAACTGGAGAAATCAGTTTCCCAAGAAGGAAGATAAAGGTTTTCATTTGAGCTGATTTAGATGTAAATGCAGTGAAATCGAGATGTGTTGCCCATGTCACATTTAACAGTGATCTTTTTTTTGTTAAGGGTGCATACTTAAGTCATCCCGTTACCCAGGCAACACTGACCTGCAAATCCAGCTGAGTCAGAAAATCAAGGCTCCTGTCAGAGGATGAATAGAATTTTTTGTAGATCTGAAGCATCATCTTTCCACCGAATCTAAATTTGAATCTAAGTATCTCCATTTGACTTAGACCCTGCATATTCTCCATAAATTTTCACCACATGCACAATTTGCATTCACTGAATAGGTTTTGTTGCAGCATAAGCACTGACTGCAACCAACCAAAGCAGTGACTGCATCCCTATCAGGCATGCAAATATAAAGAAATGCCATTCACATACTGAGAAATGCTGAGGAAATGATTACTCAAACGTGATATCAGCCAATTTTTTTTTTCTTTGATTTGTTACCCTGGCATCACTGTTGGGAAAAGTTTTGTGCCTCCTATGACAAAACAATAAAATGCGCTCCAGTGAAACGCCCCACGCTTTAGAGCTATCTCTATAGCTGTTGCCTGGCAGCACTTTCAGAGGGTGAGAGGTTACCACACTTATCCCCTGCTATATCTTGGCTCCTCTTTCCCTTTGTTTCCTTGCATAACCCTGCTGTCATTAGAAACGCCATCTCTGTGACAAGCTTGACAAGGGAACTTTGTCTTGTCTTCTGTCACACAGGGTCAAGGGACAACCAGTTGGCCTCACTTGTTTCATTGGAAGAATTCGTGTCCTTCTAGCAGAAACATTGTTAGGACCTTTCAAAGCTTTGTTAGTCTTTGTTGAATTAGTTATTGTCTTGCCTCTTGAGTCTTTTGTTCCAAAGATGGCTGAAGAATTATCATGATGTCTAGCTTGTTGCCTGTCACATCCATCACACATTGATAAAGTCTTTGCCAGGAGAATGGGATAAATAGCTAAGATTCCTTCATGATCGCTCAATGAGGAATGGGTGCTGTAAGCAGCCCTTCTTCAAATTAGTTTATGGAAGACAAACATTTAAATGACTTGTCTGTCTTCATCTTTAACCGGATCATCTGTTTCTCATTCCAATTAAGTTCTAATACATTATTCATCCTTCTCACAAAGGAAGCCCATAGAAGGATTTATGACAGGGGACACTCCGAATCTTTTGGCAAGTCACAGATTTGTCAGAACGTATCAGTCATATCCAGGCAAGGCCCATTCATGATACCTAGAGACATTTTCACTTCCCGTTTCTATCTCTATCTGGTTTCTACTAACCCAGTCAAACTGGGAAAAAAATAATTAAACTGGAGCAGTGAAGAAGGAACAGTTTCACTGGGATATCTGAGAAAGAGAGACCAGTACAAGTGAGATATGAGCACTCAGGAGGATGGAAAGAAGGAGAAGAAATACATCTTGAGCAATTCCAAGTAGTGTTTTTGAACATATTAACTATTTTTCTGCTCAGACCACAATGTGTCTGGGAAAAAATATATCTGTATACAGCCTAACACACAGTGATCCTGCCTTGACCCTGACCCTGCTGCTATGACATAATTACGAAAAAGGAATTTTTCACTTTCCTACCTGCAGAAGCAGTTCCAGCTGGAGCAACTCTGGTCATGCTAAGGAATACAAGGAGCCAGTCAGGACCCTTTCAGCATATGCCAGTTACACCTGCAACGACACCCTACACAGAGTGAGTCCTACCATACCATCACTAGTAGGGGTGCACACAGCCAGTTGTCTGCTCCAATCACTGCTGCCATCACTCCATGCGCTGTCAGAGTGGAAGAGGTTTTAGTGATAAAAAACAAGCTCTCTGAAGGGGAGCAATCAAAATATGCAGAATGATTATTAACCAGGAATGGCATGAACAGTTTTTCTTGCCTCTCTCCGAGTGGTCAGTAAAGAAGTGGGAGAATTCAGACACTGTTCTTGCTCATTTGCCAGTTTCAACAGGAAATACTGGTTCTGGTAAGCATGAATACTTTCTCCTTGGCTAGTCTGACCTTCTGCCTCTACTCACTTCCCATCTACCCTTTCACTGCCCTTGTAAAGCAGCCTTGCTAGTCTGTTTTCAATAAGACACATTTAAAGTGTGGTCAAAGGAGGAAAAAAAAGTGGCTATCCAGCCTCGCCTACCGCTTTCAAGCCAAACTTCAAGAAGTATGTCCTTTATACACAACTGTGAACAGCCAAATCCTCCACACCTTAGAGCTGTGGCTATTTGCAGGGGCACAGGGAGCTCATTTATATCCTCCCAGGAATTTTCAACTGATTAACATCACCCTACAGAATAGCTGACCTATGTGAGGTCTAAATATAAGAAAAAAAGATCATTCTAAAGCAGTGGCTGGGCAGAAACTGTAAAGACACTCGTCACTGTCCTGTTGGGCACAATGTAGCTGCTGGTGGAACATTCAAAAAGGTTGCATGAAGCCCTTTGGCAACCTGCAAAAGTGGACACTTGAGGTGTCCCTGGAGCAGATACCACTTGTTTCAAAGTTTCAAGAAACTTTGAGATGGCTCACCAATAATGCTAAAGGAAGTTAAGACAAAAACAACTAAACCTTTATCTACTCATGTTCTTAAAGCAACCTGAAAAGTCTCAGGAAAGATACCTGGGTAGGACTTTGGCCAGGTCAGAAAAAAACACAAGGAGACAGAGGTGCAGGTGAGCATGTATGCTGAACTGGATTTGCAGTTTAGCAAGATGTTTGCAGTAATCTGCAAAGCCAAATGATTCTTTCCAGGCCAAGCTACTCGTTAAATTCACAAATCTTGCAAGTCAGTTTAGGCTGCACTCACAGGAACACGGAGATTAACCTCTGCACCCTGAAATTGGGCAGAACGTGCACCTTTGATCCAAGGTGGGCAAAATACAGAGGTGCTAAATATGGTTTTGCCTGAGACCTCTAGGTCAGGCAAGAGGGAAATAAAGCCAGGTTAACTGAAATGGAAGGAAATATTTACTTGAACTCTGGTGAACTGAAATAGCTGAGTCTTACAGGCCTGTAAGATGGGTATCAAACTGAAAGAGACCGCCAGGATGGAAAGGATTGAGGTAGCCAGCATTCCTCTTGTGACTTTTTCTAAAACCATTATTAAGAAAAAACGTCTCCAGGAAACTGTGGTAGTTACAGAAATGTACTGGCCAAAATAACAGATCGAATTGTGGCCAGAGCTGGCTGCAAGCAAAGGTCACTGCATTTCTGAGTCAAAACACAGTCAGCAAGGACTTCAGGGGGATCTTTCACACATCCACTGGAGCTAAGCAGATACAACAGGAACACCTAGAAGAATTTGCTATGGTGGAAATGAATGGCAATCTATCATTCATAATTCTTCCTGCATCAAGAGAAATCCAATTGTCTGAAAACACGAGGCAGCAGAAACTGAGTTGATATTTCAATTTAATTCGCTTCAGTTCACCTTATTGACTTCAACAGTATGCAGAACACTATCTTTTATCACCCAAATGTCACCATCCTTCTTTTTTTGCATAGTGAATATGGTTATGGCTATTGATGTACTTATGAAATATGCATACTCCATGGTGTGTCTGGGTTTGTGCTTGTGGATATTACGAATTGATCTGTGGCAGCTGGGTGTTTGGTTTGGGGGTTGTTCTGGGGCTTTTTTGGGGGGTGGGGCAGGGGGAAATGAGGTGGGCTAATTGTGCAAAAGCAACCTCCACGAGGTCACAGAACTCTCTTCACAGAGCTTGCTGCTGTTGCAGAGACAGTATTGTCATTACAGTTTCCAAGAAGGGTTCTATCTGCTCCATCTCTTTGGCATACCCTTGCAGAAGTGATTATGAGCCAGATTACAGTTCTAAAGCATATGAAAGAACAAAGATTATCGAGAGCTCTTGACAGGATGATCATAACCTGGAAAATATTGTTCTTCTCACCCTCCATGACAGCCACATATTTTTTTTCTGGGAAAAAAAAAAAAAAAANAATTTTTTTTTTTTGGGAAAAAAAAAAAAAAAAAAAAAGGAAAAAAAAAAAAGAAAAAAAAAAAGCAAAGAAAAAAAAAAGAAAGGTGAAAATATAGGTCACTGGGCAGAGACCAGACTTTGCTTTCTGCCATGCCTGAGGCTGTGGGTCAGGCTCACAGCTCATGCAGCACACCCAAATACTGCCAATACATCTGCAGAATGGCCTGCCTGGCTTTAGGTAAAAGACAGCACCCACCCCAGTGAACTGTATTCCCTACTTGCCTGAACTACATCGCTCCTCCCAAATCTCAGAGATGTTGCGGTTTGCCTCACTGCTTTTTCTTCTTTTTTTCTTTTTCTTTTTCTTTTTCTTTTTCTTTTTCTTTTTCTTTTTCTTTTTCTTTTTCTTTTTCTTTTATTTTTATTTTTATTTTTTTTCTTTTTCACCTTCTTTCATTTTCTTGCTCTTCTCCTCAGATACACTTTGGAAGAAGAAGGAGGATGCTCACAAGGACCTCAGCCCTCCTTATTCCTAGGATCTGTTCCTTTTGCACCTTTATGTTTTACCACTAGATGGAAGCCTTGACCTCCACAGTTGCTGCGTTAGATTCCTGGCCAGTCAGTTGCACACCCGAGCTTCTCGGTGAGGTGTTTATCTGCACTGAGTCAGATATTTAAGTGACAGTTCGCTGGGCTCAGACATTTCTGTAGCTCACTGATTTGTACATGGAAGGTATAAAACCGTATAAACTCCCATTCTCAGATAAAACTGTAGAGACTATTAGGACTATGCAAATCTTTACTGACAATATGGAGCTAGGTTGGATCAGCTGCAGGTAAGCAAAGGGATGACAGTGGGATTGCTGCTCCCCACCAGTTTCAGCGTAGGGGGTAGTCACCAGTGGCAGAGTTGGGGTTGCAAAGCCTGTTGAAGGCTACTCCCTTCAGCAGCACCAAGCTCCCCAGCACAGCCCCAAGGTCCCGGAACCCCGGTGACATAAAAACCAGTGGCTATATACTCTGAGTTTCCTACAACATTTCTGGTTGCAAGCACCCCATGAATGTAGAGAGAGTTTTCAGTTGTTACTATAAGAAATTACTCACCAAATACTTCCTGTGAATGAGTATTTTTTACATCTTATTTCCAAGCGGTGTACTCTGAATTTTTATGCTCAGCATTCAAGGTGTTTAGGACACATGGCTCTCATGGGATCATCCTCTCTCTGGGTGGGTAGCTCTTAGCAATGGGATTCAAACTGCTGAATACTCACAATTATGAACTCAGAATTCGCTTCTGAAGAAAACTCATGTTGGTTGTTAGCCAACACCAGTGAGATCAATGGGAGGTATTTCTGCTCCCGAGTGCCAAGTCGGATGCTGAGAACTCTACCATTTTAGCAAACAGCAGATTCATTTTAATATTTAGACAAAGCAAACAGGAAACACAACTTATAAAACTTTGCTCAAAAACTCAGAAGGCTATTCCTGAAAATAATTTCTAATTCTCACGCATCTTTAGTCCTTAGTACGCTCTAGGGCCTTTTGCCTTTGGGGTGAAGTTCCTTGTTTCTTCCTCTCCAATTACTTTTTGTGTCATTGTGCAAAAATCTGATGCAATCTTTCTGTTTATCCCTGTGATTGTTCTC
This sequence comes from Pedionomus torquatus, assembly GCA_013398155.1. Lineage (NCBI taxonomy): Eukaryota > Metazoa > Chordata > Aves > Charadriiformes > Pedionomidae > Pedionomus > Pedionomus torquatus. The sequence goes on along the minus strand of VZRU01016779.1, from coordinate 157,850 downwards.
ACACACAGCACAATGTTTATTTCTGTACTGTTATTGCACTGCAGAACAATTTAGATTAGATGGTGTGCATGCCAGCCAGTAGCACATGAGGCTACATCTGTACAGGTACATCAAACAGTGAAATGTCAATTCTCTGGCTCTGAGGGCAGTAGAGATAGAATGGTTTATGCCCACCTAAATAAATTCTCTTTTTCCCCCGGAATATCTGGCTTTGTCTTTAATGCCAGACAGGAAGATCTCTAGTCTGTGCTGTTGCCCAAATTGTGATGGGCACTGATTCATGGAGGTCTATTTGATACAAGCTAAAACTGCTGAAAAGCATGTAGTCAGTGGGGACAGTCGCAGGCTAGTCATGAGCCCAAGGTCCCATGGACCTGTCACATCTACCAGTATAAGCATAGCTCTTAAAGTCTAGGCTCTGAGCTGGTAGAGATAAGCTAATTAAATGGATTTACACAAATGTGGTGGAGTCAACAATTTGGTAGACACTAGCAAAGATCAGGTTAGGAAAAAATTAATCTATAGGTTTGTTTCTATTTGCCATTGCACAGACAGCAAATCCAACCCTGTGATGGGTTTCAAAGCCAGTTCTTTTCTCTTGGGCTCTGCTTGGGGTTAGGATTGTGCTGTCACTACTCTGGATGTCATTAATCCCTTCTGTTCACTTGAGTCAATCTGTTCCATAGTCCTGGTTGAGTTTCTTGAATGCATTTTTTGTGGACTGGGGCAGGAAAGGGAAGATGTACTGTCCTTGCGAGGCACTTGCATTGTAACAGGCAATACTATTGCTTGTTACAGAAAGGGTCATGCCTTATGTGCATGAGCTAGTCCACATCATATACATATTATCTCAGTGGGACAAACTCCTTAAAGTCTAAATGTAGGACATCTGAACCTCAAAAAGATACTGTAGAAGAATTACTGCAAAATTGTTTGTTTGGTGTTACCACAAGTAGCACTGGAGATTGTTATAATTGAAAGGAATGGACAATCTTGGGTTTGGGCATGGTTTCTTTTTGAAGACATTCCCATTCATTCTTTGTGGAGCATACACATAGGTTAGGGCAGGCAGGGTCCTGCACCCCCTGAAGTTTCTGGCTAAGCTCATCTCAACTTCAGCATTACAGGATGATAGTCTGAACTAATAGTATTAGCTTGTATACATCTCCTACGTAATAATGAAGGAGGGAAGAAGCTACAGTTGAATGCAAAACCCCCCAACAAAAGCATCAACTGACAGGAATCATGAGTGCCTGTGCTATCTGAAAGTAGTTTGAATTTGTTTCTGAAACCAAAGACATTTCAGGTGGCCCTTTAAGAAGTGCCTTTTAATGTCCAGGCCATTTGGATAGAAGAAGCAAAAGTCTCATTGATAATGGTAGCAGCATGAAATGAAGGACAGTGTCACTGTATTTCATCACTGCCTTCTGTGGTAGAGCTTGTGTTTATCAAATGGAAAACTGTAAATAATAAATATGTTGTAAGCTTCTATAAATAACACCTTTTTATTATACTAATAATTTTCAGTTTTCCATGATGTGCAGTGCCTGGAGTTTTACAAGCAGAAAATGCACATGGTCATACACCCTGCCTTATGGGAAGAAGTGAGAATGCCAGTCTGGTGGCTAAAATTTGAATTAATATTTGATTTGACTTTTATTTTAATCTACAGTTATAAAACAGCCATGTGAACATTAATTTTATGGGCCAACCTGCTTAAATATTTTCTTCCACTAATGAGCCAGCTGCTGCCTAGACATTCACCAAATTCAGTAGATTCATAATCTGTTCCTTAATCTAATTACTAATAAAGGTCTCCACAGAAAACTTTTTTGGATTGCTCAGTTTTACAAAGTTTCATGCAGTTTTACTAGTCAGAGATACAAGTCAAAGGCTGCACTGGTTCCAATGTCTGATATAATTAGGTTAATGGCATGAAGCCACTGGAGTGTAGAGATGCAGGCAGACTGCTTTCTGCCCAGGAGTCAGAGCCATGGTCATATTTGCCTTTGCTGTCAAAGAGAAGAGAACAGCAGTGACAACAGTGGCTAGAAGGATCTTTCTAGAAATAAAATCTGTCAGGCTTTCCTTGCATTCTCACACCCGTAGGCAGCTGTCCTATAAAGTACTCCCACTTCCTAGAAATTTCAGTGATTTTTTCCAAGCACAAACACAAAAAAACCACCTTCAAACAACTTGGTCTAGTGAAAGATGTGAACTGCTGTGCTCTTCAGGTCTGAGTAGGCAGTAGCATGGGAACATAAGGAGAGACCAGAATGAGGTCTCCCTGCAAGTGAGAACTCTTCTCATATTGCTTGAACAGCCCTGGAAAGTCCCTAACATGTTAAACTTCTTGCAGCAGCTTCCAAAGTACAGGATTTTTCTCCCCATTTTCTTCTGCTCTTTCCCTTCATTTTTTTGTGGAGCTTTTTTTCCTAGTTTCTATCAGTCCGCTTCCAAGCTATCTTTTAGGTCAACTGTATAAAATCAATACTGGAATGAATGGCATACTGTCCTCCTTGCCTATTGTTCTGCCTGTATAATGGCTTACCTAACTCACTCTTCAAGTTTGTGATCAAGATCAAAGATGCTGAGTTTGATGTCACATCTATACACTCCTTCCACAACTGTTTTTCTTCTACAGAGTCATAGATACAGGCCATTTCCACCTTGAAAAATACCCTCTGTCATTTGGACTTGCCTATGGAGGATACAAAAATTATTACCAAGTATTATTGAGAAAGAGGCTAGTTTGTAGAGACATGAAGCCTACTTTCATTAGGGCGGTCAGATTTCTATTACTTATAGACTGGTTCTAGGTTTTTCCCCATGGGATATAAAAAACCCAAACAACCCAAATTACTCTCATTCATAATCCTGTTCTTGTTTAAAAACAAGGAGGTGACTAGGAGGGGCTAGAGCAGATTAGGTGGAACATTATCATTAGTGAGACAAATGATCAACATGTGACCACCCATACAAAGGTCAGACTTTGATTTCTCCCTGACCCTGAGGGACAAATTATCCAGTCTGTTAGGGATGTGCTACACTGCATAAGCATGACTAAAAACAGAGATGTAAAGGTGCTAGCAAAGCTTGGAGAGAACCCCTTAACACAAACCAGAAGCTCTGTGAAGATGGAAGAATGGAAGAAAGGTACCTGGCTATGACACCTCTCAGGTCCCAAAGCAGTCTGTGTCCACATGGCACTGCACCCAGTTTCACAGTGCCATTGAGCCGTTGACCACAACCCTTTGAGTGCAGCCATCCAGCCAGTTCCTTATCCACTGAGTGGTCCGTCCATCGAACCCATGAATTTCCAATTTGGAGACTGGGATGTTGGCTGTCTCAAAATCACCTCCTTATTTTTCATGTGCCTTAGCAGAGATTCCAGGAGGATTTGCTCCATGATCTTGCCAGGCACAGAGGCGAGACTGCCTGGTCTATAGTTTCCTGGGTCCTCTTTTTTCCCTTTTTTGAATATTGGGGTTACGTTCCCCTTTTTCCAATCTGCAGGAATTTCACCAGATTGCCACGATTTCTCAAATATGATGGAAAGAGGCTCAGCAGCTGGGCCCACCAGCTCCCTCAGGACCCGTGGATGGATTTCATCAGGTCCCATGGACTTATGCATCTACAAGTTCCTCAGGTGGTCTCAAACCTGATCTTCTCCTACTGTGGGCAGTTCTCCATTCTCAGGGCTGCTAGTTTTGTCTTCTGCAACTTGGGCAGCGCGGTTAAAGCCCTTGCCAGTGAAGACTGAGGCAAAGAAGTCATTCAGTACCTCAGCCTTGTCCATATCCTGGGTGGCCACGTCTCCCATTTCCTTCCAGAGAGGGCCCACAGCCTCTCTAGTCTTGCCTTTTTCTCTGACACATCTATAGAAGTTTTTCCTACTGTCTTTGGTGTCCTTCGCCAGATTCACCTCTCTCTGGGCTTTCACCTGCCTCATATGGTTCCTGGCCGCTCAGACTGAGATTCAGTCAGCATTATTTGGGACATGAAATGGCATGTCCACATGGCTTGGGAGCTTCCCCCTCAGCTGGGGATTCTCAGGACTGTGCTCCATTCCCAGGTACAGACATCACTTCTGACATCTCCCCTCCACAGATATGGATGGGGAGATGTCAGACAAGGACCTCTGTCAGCACCACAAGAGTGGAGCTTACATTAAGGACATTTAATTGTAGAATGGGAAAAGAAGCTCTTGGCAGCTCTTGCCCATATCATTTGGAGAGAGATATTCTTACAAAAGAGCTGTTGAGCTACTGGAGATTTTTACTGTAACTTGAGTGCCTCCAGGAGTCTGGAGGCATAGGACTTCTAGAGATTTTATTGTAAAATAGAATTTGTATAAACATCAATAATACCTCATCACTCAGCATTTGCTTCCTTTGCAGCAGCTTTGTATTTGTCCTGATCACCCTGCAGGAACTGATCGATGACCCATGAAGATCAGTAAAAGATCATGTAATAACAGTATATATAGAACCCAGAAACCAAAAAACCTGCCTGTTTGGTTTTTGTCATCTAGATCTAAAATATATTAATTTGCTGGTTCAAGGCACAAAATCTCCTTGCAGGTACATAAACAGAATTTCACTGACTCTAAGTGGTAAAATTAGATGCCTAAGTAGGTATTTGCCTACTTGTGAAAAGTGTGCTGCCTAGTACTCTGAAAGAAACAAATTCCTCTGGAATTGACTCAGAATACCTATTTCTCTTCACTTCACTGTCTTTGAAGGAAGTCCAGAGAGAGAAGTTTCTCAGCCTGTGCGTCTAAACTTCAGCAGCTGGACCACTTGCCCATGAATCTTCTCCAAGAACCTCTGCTATATGGAAGTGAAGGACATCTCCTGGAGCACAGCCACAGTCCTCCAGCACCATGTCTCCAGTGCTGGGCAGGGCAGCAGACAGGCCACAGCTCGTGGCCAAGGACCTTACTGCACCAGCTGTAGTAGCACCCCATCCCCTGTCCCCTAGGCAGGGCACTCAGAACCAGAGGAGTTCCTTTCTGTGCAAGGGCTTTTTACTAACCTGTCATGCAGAGGAGTGAGGGCTGGGCCTTGCACAGTTTTTAACTGCATGGAAAAAGACACGGAAGCCAAGCTACAACTGAGGAGCATTCATTTCAATTCAAGCAATTATTTCAAAAATCAATGTGATGAATATCACATAAACGTTTCCTCTTATAACCAAAGAGTATACAAATAGTGAGAAAAGTGAATAGCAATGTCTCTCTGTTACAGGCTAAATAAATATTATGCTGCTAAGGATGCTGTTGAAAGTTGAGCTTACACTTAGCAAATAAAGAGATCCGATTAGCAGCAGGATTCGTTGCCTTCTAGACTTACTAACATATGCAAAACAACAAAGACAACAATTACAGCACTTACTATCTTCATAGCACTGTGCAAACTTTAGCTAGTCACATACCTCAACAAACCTCCACATCTTCTCAATAGCACAGCGAGACCAAGCTTTAACTAGACACCTGCTCTATAGGAAGATTGGCTTCCCTATGTGTCCAGCCTTTTGCCTCCCCTACAAGGTGGCTAGGTATGGCTATGGTCTTCTGTCACTCACGCTAGAAGAGGAAACCTACAGCAGATACACCACTGTATTAGTTACTGGACTATAAACCACTACTATTTTTTGTTGGCTGCTGAAATGATCCAGAGCCCACACTCCATTCCCAGAGCCATCTAATACCCTTTCCAAAGCCATTGCAAAATTAGTCACAAGCTATACCATAAGCTTCCACCATTATCACCCATTAAAATTCTTCCTTACTTACAGAATGTTTAAACATGTGTTATTATATCATGGCTGATATACTCATGGCTGACAATGTGGGTGGGGAAGTGAATAGACTTTTTTGGTCCATTTACTTCTTCCAGTGCCCAAAAGCTTTGCCAAAAATGCAAGAAAGGAAGCAATCACTCAAACAATCCCATAAACATTTTCTTCATGTGGGTGATCTCACGATACAGCAACCACAGTAACTATAATAGTTACTAAAAGAAACTTTTCTACCCCAGATAAATGATCTTATCCCACAAGAAATGTTTGTCTAGCAGAAATAGGCAGTACACTAAGATAGTTACATTATCTGCAGTTTATTGGTTAGTATTATAAAGCTCCTTCAAGAACGAAGGGTTTGGAGGCATCTGTCTATATAGGAGAATACTATCACAAGCCTGGACATAGTTTCCCTACCACCCACGTGTAGGCTTCTTTAATAGTGAAGATAGATACCACGCAAGGGGAATCACCCTGAGGGTGTCTGTCTTCTTCCATTGACTAAGGCAGGCAGATGGCTAGGTCAGCAAAGCTCCTCACCTAACAGCGCTCAGAAGAGTGACTAATATTAAGGAAAATTCATTCTGTCTGATACCAGTTTGGTATGGTCACTCTTCCCCTGGAATACAAAATGGAGCTGCACACAGGTCTTCATTCAGCAAACTGCTCCCTGCTTTCATGCATAGCCGGTCTCTGTTCTTCTCTTCCAAATCTTCTTTCAGACAAATAATTTCCTTTAAACCTTTTCCCCAAGTAGAGACTTTTCCTCTATCCTGTGCTTGTACTCTGGACTAGTGACTAATGCCTCTGGCTTTTTTTTTCTTTTTTTTACCTAGAAGTTAACACTGCTGAGTTCTCAGAGCAAAAATCTGTTTCTCTCATATGTTCAGCACAGACTTGCGTAGGGTGAGAGTGGAAGAGGATGACATAGCCCTTGTTTATAGTAGTACAGATTTTCCTGTATTCCTGTACTGCCTTATACTAAATACTCCCCAAACTCAACTGACTGAGGACAACAGGCAGATGCTAGAACTCAGAGGCATTTTCACTGTGGCTTCCTGACAGCACCAGGTAAAATGTGGATTTTTGAGTAAGGCAGAGAAGCAGGGTAGGGACTCTGAAGATGAGCTAACAGAGGTCAAAATGTGGCAGTTAAAAAAAAAGCTTCTAAAAAAATAAATTATCCCCTTTACACACATGAACCAAAAAAAGGGTCAAAGATGCCAATTTGTATGAAAATTGGAGCAAAATAAAGGGATGGTGTAACCTTGAACGGGTTAAGAGGATCCTCTGTTCCTCTATTAATCACTCCATCCCTTTCTTACATACTTGAAAGCTTCCTTACCCTCTGCAACCAACATTTAAACTAATGGCTCATATTCAGAGCAATGACAGAGATGTAGACTTTTTTAAAGACTGTTGAGTATCTGCATTGCCCATAGACATTAAGCTCTAAAAATCTTGTCAGTTTTACATGGGAATCTAAACACAGATGTAGATACCTAACTTTAAATGGACAGGCTTGAAAGTGATTGTCTAAATGTAGGATGGTATTTTATTTGATAAATCCCAGGTGAATAAACTTGGCATCTGAATCATTACTCCATGCACAGAACTTTTGGAGAGCAGTTATGGGAGCAAGTTCTGGGCAGGCAGAAGTAACTTGTAAAACTTCTTTTCACATTCTTTGAGGAAAGGCAAGTGTTTAAAATCACGTATTTTGCTTCTTCCTTTGACAGCCTTGGAATAAAACCTTTACAAGCTTTTAGACCTCTTTTTTTATTATTATTTTTACTCTTAAGTTTTTTCTTAAGGGTTTTTGTTGCTCTTACAGCTATAGCACTACCATGGAAAATAGCTGAAAAGGAGCTATTTATGAGATCAGTCCTGCAAATGCAGAATACTGCCCTTACTGCATATTCCAAAAATACTGTGTAGATCCATAACAGACTAAGCAGTAATAGACCATAGTAAATAGTCCCAGAAATGTCAACATGCACACACAATTATAAGGGTATAAAGGATGTATAAATTCAAAATGAAATTTAACACTTTTACATAGTAGTGCCATTAGCTGAACAGATAAAAACAATGAATAGTCTTGCCTTACAGTTAAGATTAACAGTGCATTTTCAGTCAATGAACATAACTGCTTCATTGGTTCCGTGCATTTCTGTTTTGCCCAGAATCCGTATCTAAACCATTTCATGAAAGTCACATACCATTTCTGTGAGCATAAACAACATTCCTCACTCACAGACAAGAACACGCTGATCAGCTTCCTTGAATAGGTAGTTAAAGGAGAGATGATGAATTTATTCCCCATTCTCTGTGGAGTGGCACTTTTTTACATGCTGCCATGCTGTGATGAGCACTCTGTGATGCATAGCTGACTGGCTCTAATACCACTTGATCCTTTATAAATTAAGAGGCAAGAGGCTGCAGCCTATCATGTAACTCCATTACTGGGATTTGGATTAGAGTGTCTTGTATGTGTTATTGTCTTTCTTTTAGCTGCTACATGTTGGCTGCCTTGAGAATAGCTTTTGGAAACCTTTTTCTCCAGTTGTCTTTTTACTGCCCATCTGGGCTCTTCAAAAGGATCTTTTTTCCAGAGAGCTGCATGGGCCCAAGTCTGGGGGAAAATCCAGTAATCAAGAGAGGAAAAGAGTAAGTTTAGAAAGAAATGTTTTCATTTCATTTCCATCTGCATCGCAAAACCTGTTCCTGGCTACTAGAGTAAGTGGGTTTATCTGTGTAATTATTTCTACGTTCATCCTATGAAGATTTGAACCATTATATGACAACAGTGACTGTTTTCCCAAGAGATCTCTTATAGTAGGTGTAACAATGGGTACAATAGAAGTTATGCCTTTTTCTTTCATCTTTGAGAGCTGGTGGGTTTTTAAAGTTTAAAGACAGCTCCCTTACTCCTGCATTCTCCTGGGGTATAGGGCTTCCAACTCCAGCTCACCCCTCCCACCCTGAGTCAAACAGCCCCTGTACACCCAGCAGATCAGCCACGTGGAATTTTATGGAAAGCAGTAAAATTAACGGGGAGGAGGGAAATGAGAGTTTAGAACCCCTCCTCCCATCTGCCACAGCAGAGAAGCCAGACTAGTGCCATTATTCCAGCTGTGGCCCAAGGGACACAAGGCAGAGGGCTGGTGGGACTTTCTTCTTCCTGAAAGGCAGAATGTTTAAATCCAGCTGAGTTTCTTTGCACTTGTGGACAGCTGGGCTCTGATTTGTGTATCAAAAAGCTTGGAGCTAAGAGGTGTGATTAGCAACTTTGATAGATGCTTTTTCTTGACATGTCTTCCATGATGATTGATACTGTTACCTCTATTCTTCCAGACAATCCTTTTCCTCTGCACTGGGTCTGCATGGCAAGAAAACACAATCCATCCCCCCATCAAACCCAACCAGCATACTCAGGGGATAAAACCACCCAGGATGACATCTATAAACCACAAGAGGCCAGCCCCAGGCAGTAGCACTGCCAGCCACCAGGGTAGAGATCACAGCAGATTCACCAAGTTTTTGCTCCATCACAGAACTCTGGCTGAAGCATATTAGGGCTGAGGACGACAACCGTTAAATGGTCTGTCACCTGCACAGTGGCAGCTTTCCAGGGGGAATGAAATTAGAGTAACTCCTGCCAAGACACCTTTTCTGTTTTGTTAAGACTTTTTTTCCCCCATCACTAGTTTTGGGATGCTACTAGAATGCTACTAGAATAAATCAGACACATATTTTCATAGTCAAACTGTTACCACAGCCAGACAGAGGTAGACTAAGCGTACCTATGCTCTGATCCATTAAATATCAAAGTTGCATCTTGAGATACCAGGGAAGTTGCCTTGTCCTTATGCTTTTCTTAAACACCTGGGGTTTGGCCACTGAATGAGATAGATGCTAGGCTAGATGGACCTTGGACATGGCCTAGTACGACCATTCTTTTAGTCTCTAATAAGATTGCAGAGCTGCCAGGGATTCCAAGAGGCACTGCTGTTCAAAGGGAAGGCACTCCACACTCCAGTGATGGGCAGCCATCCAAAATGCTAAGGTAGATGGATGGCAATAAACTCCAGAGATAAGCAGATGGCTCCCAAGCTGCAGACTGCGTTCACAACAACAAATACTAATGGTCTTAAGCCATTTTATGAACTTCTTGCAAAATGCCAGAGCCAGCTATTACATGTCTGAGCTTCTTAAACTTCAAAGCTGTTTTCTTAAAGTTGATTTATACAAGCCAAAAGAAGTTATGTAATTTTGAGTTAAAACTTGCAGACCACAGAAATAGCATCCAAATCTTTTTTCCTAATAATCTTTTCTGCCTAATGGAATTTTGGGCCAAGTTTCTGCCCTTCGTACTTTTATATAGCCCAGCTATAGTTCTGCAACTCTGTAGTTCTGCAAGAGTTCAAGAACAGCATCTGAAGTTAAATTGAATCTGGGCTGCTGTAGTCCCATCCTCTGGAGGAGCCATGCATGGCCAGCCACATAGTTGTGTCCCTCTGTTGTCTTACTGCTGGCATTTGTGCAAGTGGAAGGTGACTTTTTTTCCAGAAAACTAATTTGGCTGAAGAGGAAGTACTTCCATCTTTTGCTGGGCTGGTTTTCAGGCAAATCAGCTCCTTCAAATTCTCCAGGTAGTGTGGAGATGAGGAGGTGGGCATGTATGGTCAGGGACAGGAGAGAACATCAGGATTTGCAGTCTCACATTAATCATAGAATCATAGAATGGTTCGAGTTGGAAGGGACCTTCAAAATCATCAAGTTCCATCCCCCCTGCCATGGGCAGGGACACCTCCCACTAGAGCAGGTTGCTCAAAGCCCCATCCAGCCTGGCCTGAAACACTTCAGGGATGGAACATTCACAACTTCTCTGGGCAACTTGTTCCAGTGTCTTCACTATCCTCACAGGAAAGAGTTTCTTTCTGGTATCTAATCTAAAGCTCCCTTCTTCCAATTTAAAACTGTTACCCCTTGTCCTGTCGCTACACTTTCTGACAGAGTGTCTCTGGCTTTCCTGTAGGCTCCCTTTAGCTGCCTACAGGTGCTGAGGAGCTCTGCTGCTGGCAAAAGTGTGAGACACCCTAGTTCTGCAGGTCATGGGATGATGAAGTTTGCAGGTTTAGTTGGGACCTTTAATTTGATCCATAAGTTCTCAGAAAAGGCCACCCGGGTACAAATGGATCAACCAGAGAACTGGGATGGTTTACATTCTTTCAGTGCTTTGCCTGTTTCAAGAAAACATTAAAGAACCGCCTGGCCCATATGTTGGGGCAGTGTTTCTCCTCCTTCCAAGTCCCAGTGATGCTCTTTCTACAGTCCCTATACAAGACTCTGCTTTCATTCCTTGCCAATTTTTTAATAGAAGCACACATTTATATCAACTGCAATTTCTCTCTCGCACCTGCCTCCCCCCATGCTGATCATCAGCAGTGATGCCTCTGAAGCAAAACGCTCTTGACTCACAATTCACTGGCAATCATTGCCACCTAATATTCTCAGCACAGGCAGAGACATCATGTATACAAGGTTGCTCCTGCCGTGAGAGAAGGGATATTTTAACATTTCTTCTCTCACTATATCAGTGAAAGGAGTGTATTCAGCTTTAGTCTAATGAGGGAGAAGAAAGGAAGGCTGCACAAAGCTCCTGTTCAGAAGAGCTTCTACACTAGTCAGAGTAAATGGGACTTTAATATCTCCCTTTACACCAGTAAATCTACTCTTGTTTACAGATATCAGAAGTGGAAACAGAATCAAATTTCTTCTAGCGAAAAAATATTTAAGTTTTATTTCTCTGATCTACTTCACTATGTTTACCATGACTACAATTCTGCATAAAACAGGCTGTTCGTTTGATAAATCAACTGCTAAAACTCACAATTACTGCATGAAGAGTTTTAATAATAACATTTAAACCTAATAGGACCATCTGATTGTCAATCTTATGATTAAAAATTTATATCACAGGTAATTCAAAACTGGGTTTTTAAAAATGTGGTAGAACAATTAAGAAATAAAATCTCCCTTCAAGATCCAACAGTGTTTTAAAGGTAGCTGCTTTCCGGAGTAAAATGTTTTACTGTCACGGCCAGCTGCAAAGGAAAAACCTGAAGACCCTTTTCCCCTTCAGAAGAGTCTACACATAAAAGCTGCTATAATGTTTACTGCTGCTGCCATAGGAGTTTAATCCTTCTTCTTTGAACACTAGTGGGTGCAGGATTGTTCCTTGAAAATAAATGTTTCCTCTGCCTTGTAAAGGACACTATTTCATGAAAACCTTAATTTAATAGGAGTTGCCATGTTTACCATCATAGGAGTACTTTTGTGAACATGATGGTCATTCACTGAGTATATGTGAAGGGCTCAGGATGCTCACCAGAAGCCAGAACTGTCACACTGACCTCATAGGCAACACCAAGTCCAACGTCTGCTTTTCTAGTAAACTTTTCACACAGGTGGCACCACACAACACTTGCTAGAACTTCTGAAATGACAGCTGAAACACTTCCACTGTACTTTACCAGATGTGTCCCAATACACTCTTAACACTTCCATCAAGGGAGAAACCAAGCAAACACTTGAGCATCACCCAACTCGACAAGGCCACAGAGGAGAACTCCATCCATTGGCCAGCACAGATCAGAGTAACCTCTAGCCAAGTGAGTTAAAAGTACCTGGAAATATGTGCAAATTTGTAGGCCTATATCCAGCCACTGAGATCTTGAAAGCACCTCTCCAGTCCCAGTGGAGTCCCAGATGGGCTGGTTTGGATTGTGCTGGTGCACTCTCTCTTGAGGGGACCAGAGATGCAGTGTAACACCAGTAGCTGGTGACCAGAAAAGGGGGAACTCACCTGCATGACCTTCACATCCCTTCACATAACTGTGGCATGTAGCCCTTGTACATGAGGCTTTCTGCATTTAGGACTATCTAAACTCGTGTTAAGTTCTTCTAGGTTCCCTCACATCAGTGAGGGCTGGAGCAAGCTTTGGAGCAAAGGCTCACCTCTTACACTTTATCTGGGATGTCAGTACCATTCAGTCCACTCACAGAGCCTGAGGACTGATTCAGTATTGCTTGGCATAGAGCCAGCATCCTAAAGTCCAACCCTGGGTGCTGATCCTGGCACTTACACACAGCAAACTTACTGAAAAGATCTGGCTAAATGGGATCATTTGCAAGGTGAGGTCAACGGGAATTCCTTCAAGTCCATGACAGACTCACCTTGACTTTATGACCCCTGAGAAGGGCTTTCCATTACTCATCTCAGCTAGATGGCTGCACAGAGATGGGGTGTAGCTCTGCTCCCTCTTGTACTCCCATTGAGTTCTGGGCTTCAGGATGATACAGAAAGGGACTCCAAATACTCAAGGTTTTATAGCAGTTGTTACTGAGTGCTAGAAGTTTTCAATAAAAAATTTAATATACTAGAATTCAAGTAAAAAAAGAGCAATTTGCTTATAAAATACATATTTGCTGCACTGCACCATGAACTTTGGTAGGAGTGTGCATGCTAGGGTTTTCAAATGAAACTTAAAAGAGTGGGACCTGGGAACCAAACTCTCTGAAACTCCACTGAAAACCCCTGCCTCAGTGCTTTGAAGAAACAGCTTTTTATTGCATAGTTGTATTTTACCTCAAAATTGTAGAATTTTAGGAGGTTGGGTGTCTGGCTTGAGACCTACCACAAATGAAGCTGACCTCATCATAACCCTTAAAAAAACCCAACAACCCAGCAGCCTATGTGAGAAATTGCCACAAATATTTTGGCAACATTTACCAGTCTGAAAGTCAGCCTTTTAGGGCTGATCTAGCATGAAGACAGAACCACATGCCAAGCCGTAATTCCCCTCCTCCTTCCAAAACTGCAATTGTCTCAATTTTTTTTAAATCCACAACCCAGTGTCTTAAGTCCAGTAGTGAATATTAACAAAGTCTTGACCTGCAGAATGCTAATTTCCTCTGGGACCACTAAAGGAGGAAACCTTTTCTATAAATGCCAGATCCTGTAAACCGAGAAGTCCATCACTGTGACACCTAGAGTGGGATGGAAAGTACCAGGAATAGAATCCAGAACTGCTTATTAGGGGTGAGGTTCTGCCTCCAGAGTCAGGTAGCAGAGGACAGAGACAGCGTGATTATAGTCCACTTTGAAAAGTTTTAGTAAGGAATGAAAAATCCCATACTTTTGCATCTTTGCCTTTTTCCTCATCTACTGTCCTGAATCCTCTGCTAAGTCCCTGTTCCGACTCAAAAACTAGGACTTTACTGACAGTATAAAGCCAGAAGGAAATGCAGTTGCATCTGTCCCCTTTCTTTTGGAATTGCACTGGAAAAGGGAGAGATCCAAAATGCTGCATGAAAAGAACTGAATTAAGTACATTTTTTTTTTTTTCTCAGCAGCAAAATTTTACCACCACCAGAATTTCAGTTACATGAAAAGGGACGCAATTTCCTCCTCTCTCTCTACCCTACAGTGAAGCTCTGCCACTGTATAGGAAGAAATATAGAGGAAAGGCTAGACATATCCCATAAGTGATACCAGAATCGGTAGGACATTCACATGGGGCAAGGATCAAAGGAGCCACTTCTTTTCATTGCCTCCTCTTTGGGCTGGAAAGCCAGACTCACACTCTCCTGCTTAAACTCCATCCTCACAGCTGGTGTGGGAAAGATGATAGCCCAGCAGGCAGAACTCAGGGAGCAGAAGAGAGATTGAAATTTGAATCCGGGTGTGGATTCATCAGGGAAATTGATGCTCCTGCTTCCTCTTCTGTTTTGGCACACGTGTGATCTGGTGCAGTTCAGCTTTCAGCTTTCCACTCCGCCTTTCTTCAGCTGGAGGCTGCAGCTATCACTCTCCTGCCCTATGTTCTCAGTTACTAAAACCATCGTGTGAGGGATGAGGAGGAAGTTCTGCTGCCAGCATTCCCTTCTGTGAGGACAGGGGATATAGCAGCTGGAGGCTGCAGTGAGGTGGTACTTAAACTTACTGGTAAAAGCTAAAACAGTTAATCTTGTACACAACCTGGACATACAGCACCTCGCACATCTAAGGTTTCCTATGGAAGGTAGAAACCTCCTAATTAGACACTGTGTAGGACTTAACAGGTTAACAGGCTTGAAAACAGGCATAAAAGTTCACTTTACATCCTCTTCTAGGTACCTTAATTCCTATTTTAGATATGGCCCTAGAGCAACAAGAAGCAAGAGAACTTTCTGTGGAACTAGGGTTAATTTCATGTCCTTACTCTTAGTTTGGTTTCAACAACAGACTGGTTTACTCGCTTGTCTTCTTTGAAGATGTCTCCTGATGCTTTTGTGTCTGACAGTCCTTGTGACCCCAGCCACTAAATAGTATTAAATACTGCTATTAAACACTAAGTCTTGAAACTTGGGGAAATTTAACCTAGGAATATTTTCACCATATCCTTATCTTTAAACCAGTATCACAGTCTCATAAGTATAAGAAAGTAATTAAGACTTGACTTCTCTTTTCAGCAAACCCTATGGAGGAGCTAACATGAAGCTCAGGTAACAGAGAAAATCTAAGTAAAGGCCAGGACTTAGCACCTCATTCATTAAAATCTCTGAAATGCTTGGAATTCAATGAAGAGAAGTCTCCTTTTCACCATAATTATGTGAAAGAGCAGAATAAAACAGAGTTAAATGAGGCAAATATATAAATAAGAGAGCCTAGAGTTTGTGGTAGCTTTACTTACTATCTTAATTATATATTTCCTTCGAATGTTTCTTTTTTCCCTCCCTGGGACAGATGGAATAAATTAATCTTAAATGCAGCATAAAATCTGTTCCAGATCCTCTCATATGCCAGTGCTTAAACATAACTAACTAGAATAATAAAAGTCAGAGATGGAAAAGATCTATTAGCTGACCACCTAAAATTTTACATACGAAAATGTATCAATTTAACTAAACCTATTTCTAAATATTTAAGGAGGTTTAGTTACATCTTAAATCAGTTCAACAGTGTCTAGAGTCAATTTATTTCACTTTGAAATCACACTTTAAAGCAAACAGAAGTGACCTGCTTTTAAGCACTGTTGCATTAACTAGATAAATGCATGGGTGTAGACTAAGAATCAGAGCAAAGGTAAGGTCTGTCCAATCCTGGTATCGTCACTCTCTTTTGAGGGGCTTGGGATCCTCCACTTTTTTTTTTTACTCATTCCCAAAACAGAGGCCCAAGCTAGGAATCAAGGTATATTGAACTGATGTCTTTCTCTAGCCTTGGGCAAAGATCTTAACATCACATTATGTTTAAAAACACCTTAATGTCTCTTACCTGAATATCCTGATTCAGATATGAGCAAGCTGAGAACCACAGTTACTTTCCTAGGCAGGCACAGCATTTTGATCCTGGTCCTAAAAGCAATGATACACATTTAATTTTGTGAATAAACTGGTTTAGATGGCACTTTACTGGTCACAAAGGTCAGAAGGGTTTGTTTCTATATATTCTTAACTACCACTAAGTAGTATAGGTGCCCGTATAGGACTTTTTAGAGCATTTTGTCCAAACCAGCTTTTAGTAACTTGCTGGAGGAAAGATGAAAGAGGGATTGTAATTAAAGGGGTTTGTTCCATACCTAAAGCCTTGATTTATGGAAATGTGTGAGTTAAATCCTACACATAAAGTGAAAAATCATTTATACTGCTTTCAGAATTACATGCACACAAACCTAGACAGACATTCACAACTTAAATACCAACTTTCCTATATGATGATTTTTTTTCTAATTCTTGATGAATAGTAGAGGCTGAAAGTTTCTTTTGAAGATCACTGGAGACAAACGGTGGACTGATCTCCTGTGATACCAAGAGGCTGCAGGACTGCATACGAGTCCAGCCTCTCTCCATGGAAAAGCAGTGGGAATTCACCAGTTTCATAGTCAGCATTTTGGGGTTGGTGTCTGCTCATTGTTCCTACAATATGCTAACAACACCCTGACAGCTCTTCCCAAGGTGTTCTCCTTCCCTTTGATTTTACAAACATCCTACCCACATCCAGATTATTTTGGAGAATCGTGGCCATACACTGTCAGAGACAACAGTGGCATGAACTACACCCAATGTGACCTTATGTTATATAATGTTAGATGTTACTCCTGTCTGCCTATATGCTGCTTAATGTACTACTCACAAGTATGAACGTATCTTGAAATGAAGGAATTCAATGCCATGGAATGCAGACACAGCTAAAAAACTACTGGTGGAAAATTAAACCAGCTTAGCACTCCTTATGTTAATGCAAAATTGCTTTGTGTGGTATATTTTTTCATTATTTTGTGTCTCAAATATTGAGATTTTCACTGTTTTTCTTCTTTCTTATAAGGCACAAATAGTAAAAAGTAGAAGAAAATAATATAGTTTTTTTAAAAAAAAAACATTTTTTTTCTTCTGATGGGGCCAATCTTTTCTTCTGAGTGGCCAATGGCTCCTGCAGCTGATAGTAGTTAGTTGGAGAATTTTGAAGAGAAAATTTCAATTCATAAAACCTGATATTTTCCACAAAGCACTAATGGAAGAGGTTTCCCAGTTCTGGCATAGATTTAGTTTTTTAATCGTCGTATCTAGATCTTGTGGGGAGCACAGAACACCACCTCTCATTCCTGTGCTTGAACCTGATCCAGAAGAGACATAAGCGCTGGTCTCCCAGCTTGGAGACACAAGCTAACAAGTCAATTCTGTCCACTTCTTTTGTCACCTGCTACAACCTGAATGAGTAAGTGGATTAAAGGAAGACTAATTATTTGTCTGAGTGAGAGATTGGTTTCCACCTATGTGGGTGAGTATTGCACAGAGAAACAGAGAGGTTTTCACCTTCAAATACCTAACAGGCAAGCAAGGCATGATGTGCACAGGATACAGGAGTTTATCCATAACTTTTCACCGCACTCTCACATTATTGAATTTGACTGCCCCACTGCCAGTAGCCTTTCCTACATCAGCATTTCTTCACAGGCAGTATTCAAAACACTCCTTTTGCATCCCACCATTTGTGTGTGTGTGTGTGATTCTTTCAGAAATTCTCTTTCTGGGGTGGAAAACCACCCGCTGCCTGCGTCTGTGTGTAATTTCAAAAGGATTATATTTGATGTAATAAGCAAGTGCCAGGCAGCGCTAAGGGAGACCAGAGAAAGCTCCACTCGGCGCAAGCCTTCAAATAAAAGGCTGCGAGAGTGGATACTCCAAAAACAGATGGGTAGCGAGGATGCCCATCCAACAGGCTCTCTTAACTTTCCCTGGATATGGAGATCGG
>VZRU01016779.1:91164-129118 GCA_013398155.1 Pedionomus torquatus | reverse complement strand
ACATAAGCCTTTGAGGTTTATTATCCTTTTTTTTTTTTTTTTAATTTTGTATGTCAGTTATGCAACAAACAGGAATTAAATATTAGCTCGAACCATATTAGAATTACAAAAAAAAACCCAATACAATTCTAAAGCCTATTAAAATGTGTCTGTGCAATTAGTCTCCAAGCACACTGTTGTCTCCTCCTTTCTCACTCCCCATCTTTTTATTTTTCCCCTTGTCTCGTTTTTCATGTCCTGCCTGTACGAAGGCTGCCACTTCCTCGGTTCAGGACTCATTAATTTTCCATGTCCTGTAATGTGCCTGCAGCACTTTGGGGTAATAAAATAACAGTGTGAAGTAATAGCAAGCTGCTTCTGCTTGCAGTAAGCAAAAGGCAGAATGTTGTCTTGCCTCTGTCTGAAATAGAAGCAGTGCAGATTCATATTGAATTAGCCGCCAACTGCTGAACGAAGATACATTGAAGGGCAGCCCCAGGCTGTTTTCAAACAGAAGTGCAGGCTAAATTAAGCCTGCTTGGGATGCTTGGAGGCAGCTGGATGTATATTGCTTGCCTCTGGGCTTGTGAAGAGTGACACCTTACAGAGTTTTCTCACCCTTCCAAATATATAGGGTGCCAAAAAATGATAACCGACACGACTTGCTTCTGAAAATACCGTGCAGCTCTGTGGTCTGCACAGCGCTACTCAGCCAAACCCTGGGATTGCTTCCCCTTCTCCTGCCGGGAGCTGGGCTGGTGGTGTTGTAGTGGTTTTGATCAATCAGAATGACAGATGATGGCCCCTCCTTCCCTCCTCTAAGAAGAAGAGAGGAGAGGAAGAGATTTAGGAGTTTAGAAAAAACTAAACTACTTTAATGAAAATATAAATAAATAATGAAAGAATAAATAATANACAGTGTATATGAAATATAACAGGCTCCCAGGATAAGGGTCATGTCACCAATGGGTGTTGGAAAAAGTCCCAGACTGTACTCACTGACCAACAGGAGCTGGATTCCAGATCTGGAGTCAGGAACGCTCGCATCACAATCAAAGGCAGACACACAGACAAGGTTCAGACATCGTCCATCGAAGAAAGAGAGTTGACCCTTTGATCCCTCAGCTTTTATACTGAGCATGATATGGATGGGATGGAAAACCCCAGTTGGTCAGTTTTGGGTCACCTGTCCTGTCTGCTTCTCCTTGAAAGTGTGACGCCTCTGTGCTTTTCTGCTTCTGACCCTCCAATGGGGCAAATACGGAAATTACCTGGGCCTCTTTGCATACCACTCCTTGGTATAATCAGGTCTTATCACTGTGAGAGTGAACAGTTTTCTCACCAATGTGCTGTTAATTTCCGAGTTCAGTTCGTTAGAAGAAGCCCAGCTAGAAATGTAAAATTGTAAAACAGAAAATTGATTCTTTTTACCTCATACCAGGACAGGTGTGTACATGGCCCAGAAGAAGGAAGAAAGAGGTCTCCTCCTCTTCTCATGTCATTACTGCCTTTGCCTTTCCCAGTTATACAAGGATCCTGGAGGAGGTTGGTTGGGGGACAGCATTTTGTTCATGGAGGAGGTGCTATGCAGCAGGTACATACGGGGTGGCTGAGAGGGGCTGCTAATGACCTAATCCTGTGGTCTCTGCCATGTGTGACAAAGATGTTTCCTTCCTCCTTGGCATTACAGAAGTGGTTGGGGATACAGGCTTTAGTAAAGGGGAGAGAGTGAGAGACTGCTGCAACCCCCCACCAGCAGCTCTCTCCCTGCCATTGCACAGACCTTTTCAAAAGCTATGATAACCTCGAGGTGCTTGATGATACTGGCAGATTTTTTATTTTTTTTTTCAATTAATATTGTGGAAAATTCACATTGTATCAGCTTTCACCAGTCCTGCAGGATTGGCAAGAAGAGATGGGGGTAGTTCTTCATGGTCTTTGTCACCTACACCAGCAGTCTTAGCATCTGATGTGCAGAATAGCAAAGGGTAAACACGGGGCTCTGAAATACGGTGATGACTGTAATTGCTTTGATTTTTCTGCAGAGATATGCCCATATTACAACTGAAAGCAGCCACTAGAATTCTGTGGGGTTGATGTTCTTTAACCCCTTGGATACCTGAGACCATAGAGTGTGAAGATACCCTGACCATAACTTAGGTGGTATCTGTTTCCAGACAGATAGCTTAAGAGTCAAGGCTCACATGTTGGTTTTTTTTTGGTTTTGGTTTTGGTTTTTTTTTGGTTGGTTGGTTGGTTTTTGTTTTGTTTTGTTTTGTTTTTTGTTTTGTTTTGGTTTTTTGTTTTGTTTTGTTTTGGTTTGGTTTGGTTTGGTTTTTTGTTTTGTTTTGTTTTGTTTTTTAATTTAAAGCAATATTACAACCTTGGTGCAATTATTTATATAAAACAAGCATTTAGGTTTGGATCCAGGAACTGTGTGGTGGCTCCCCAAACTGTTTGCTTGTTAGGTTCAGGGCACTGCAGGGCATACATGGGAGCTGTTATTTGTGGCAGAGAGCTCTGGTGAGTGGGGCCTGTTCTTGGAACAGTTAAGTTCACTTGGGGGAGTGAAGGCTATATGACTATGAACTCCAAAACCAAACACTCAGAAGTCACAGGTAGGGCCTCAAAAGTAGAAATGATTTTTTTTTTTTTCTGATATTCAGTGATGGCATATTTGCTTTACCTTAGTATTTCTGAATCTTTAGGACATAACTGGGCCATGTTTATGAGTTCTAATCAGTCCAGAATGGAGTTTTGGGGAGTCTGGAGTTACATGCAGCTGCAAAATTAATTGCACTGATGCTGAAAATATTTAATTGCTCTGACATTCTTATGGATGATTCATTGTCGTGGTCTAACCCCAACACACAGCTGAGACCATGCAACCACTTATGCAGTTCTCTTCTTTCACCCCTAAAAGGGCAGAGAGAAAAGGGGAAAAAAAGGAGGAGAAAGGAAAGGAAAAAAACAAACTCAAGGGTTGAGATAAAGACAGTTTAATAGAACAATATCAGAAGATGAAAAGATCAATAATAACAATAAGAAAAATGACACAGGTCATCTCACCACCTGGTGAAATTGGTACCTCCATGAGCAGCGATTGTGGATTCTCACCCCCCAGCCAACCCCCATTTACATACTAAGCATGATATCCATGATACAGAATATTCCTTTGTCCAGCTTGTTCTGTCTATGCTTCTTCACAACTTCTATGGGAAGGTGAAAAAAGTCCCTGAATACTTATAAATGTCACCTAGCAACAACTAAAACTAACAAAAAGAACCAAAAAGCATTATTGACATTTCATATTTGACATACCAAATCTGAAACTGTAGCAGCCATTAGAAAGAAAATTATCCCAGCTGAAACCAGGACATCCAGTATGCCCTGTAGTAGAATCAGCGGGCCTATAGTTTTACTGAAAGATGTCATAGAATCATTTAGGTTGGAAAGGACCCTTAGGATCATCGAGTTCAACCATCAGCTCCACCCATCTAAACGACTCCTAAACACATTCAGGGATGGTGACTCGACCCTGGGCAGCCTATTCCAGCGTCTGACCGTTCTTTCTGTGAAAAATTCTTTCCTAATGTTCAGCCTAATCTTACCCTGTTTCAGGTTGAAGCCATTCCCTCTTGTTCTATCACTAATTACCTGTGAGAAGAGACCAGCACCAGCCTCTCTATAACATCCTTTCAAGTAATTGTAGACAGTGATGAGGTCTCCCCTCAGCCTCCTCTTCGTCAAACTAAACAATCCCAGCTCCCCCAATTGCTCTTCATAAGATTTATTCTCCAGGCCCTTCACCAGCTTCATTGCCCTCCTCTGCGTTTGCTGCAGCACCTCAATATCCTTCTTGTGTTGAGGTGACCAGAACTGAACACAAAACTCAAAGTGTGGCCTCACCAGTGCTGAGCACAGGGGGACAATCACCTCCCTGCTTCTGCTGGTCACACTATCTCTTACATTATAATTTCTTACATTATTCTTATATATAGATGCCATTGGCCTTCTTGGCCACCTGGGCATGCTGATGGCTCATATTCAGCTGCTTGTCAACCAGAACCCCCGGGTCCTTTTCTGCCTTTTCAGCCAGACTTCCCCAAGCCTGTAGCCATGCATGGGGTTGTTGTAGCCCAAACAACAATATGTCTTGAAGAGGAGAAGGGTTCCCTATAGCAAAAAGCTTTGTCATCTAGATATTTATATTTCAGTACTTGTTTTGTGTCTTCACTGCTAGTTGTGACCAAAGGACAATAAAAATTATGCTCTGGATAGAGTTCTCGTAAAAGTAGGAAAAAAAAGCCCACAAAGCCGCTTTTAGAAGACATCAGGTGAGGAAGATGAGCATAGTCAAAATCTAGTAGATTTCTGCTCCTATCCTGTTTTTGAAGCAGACTATTTTTTCATTGTAGAGAGTCTCCTGAGCTTTAATTTTCACTCCTAAGGTTAGGTAGCATAAATAGCCCCTAGATACAACCCTACTTGCTTTACTCACATATGTAGGGGCTTTCAAAATACATGTGAGCTGCCAGTTTTTCTGATGCCATATTTAAAGCCTGTTCCAGTTATTACCTTAGCACAAAAATGATGCTAAATGAGCATTAAGCTATCTTACTATGTAATGTGAGTTAGATTTGGTACTTTTTTCATTATCTCTATTAGATTTAATATGGTCTAACTAAGATCTTTGTCTTGCAGGTCTGAGTACAGCCGTATGTCCTCTACCAGCAGTGAGTATAACTTTGAGATTTTTTTTTCAAATTGTTTCTTATATTTTCACTTTGCTGCTTGCCAGTATTTATTAACATCAACCTAGTGTTCTGATGGAATTAGCTTTGACACAGTAAAGTCCCCCTATTCCTTCTCCTCTTGGTTCTATATCTAGAAAGAGTATAGAAAATTAAACTGATTAGATGTTTACAACTAAAATATGAGCCTTGTGTAAAGTCATAAATATTGGAGCTCGCAAGAATGCAAGGCAAAATGAGAACAAAATCTGTAGACAAGATGTAGCCAGTGTGAATGAGTCCTTGGCTAAATGAGTTTGCAGTGATGAATGCAATTAGAACTGGGGGGGAAATTGAATGCTTATTGTGAGCTGATGCCAAGGAAGCACTTGAGAGGAAATTCTGTGAAGCATTTCTTTGATTTCAGAAATGATAGAGGCTCTAGTAAGTGTCACGGTCTTTCTAGATGTTTACAGCAACCAGGTGAATTTCAGCTTATCCAGCTGATGAAAGATGAATCCCAGTGTCTGGCTTATTGTTTCTTTCATCAATGCAAAATGACTTTTTTTTTTTTTTGTAAGGAACAAGGAGGGCTTTTTTGGTCCTCTCTTTACCCACTCCAACCATTTTAGTTTTAGGACATACCGTATTCCACAGCACTCTGAAATGCAATAATGCCTATTCATGCAGAGCTACTAGTATCTCTCCCTAGTCAAAGTGCAGGGAGATGCCTGTCTCCCTGATTCACACCTAGACGTGAGCTGTATTTGTGCCAAGCGAGCAGATAAAAAATTCACAGATGACTAATTGTGTTTTATAAATTGGGTCTTTACATGCCATGAAAATCAGAGGGGAAGAAAGCTGTCAGTTTTTTTTTTCTCATTCACACTTTCTGGCTGAAGCGTGGAGAGGGTTATTTTCCATCTCCCATGGTCTTTAGCGCAGTGCTTTTATTGATTTCAACAAGAGCTGGATCAGACAGTGTTTGTAATGTCTGGCTCCTGAGCTGATGTGACTAGCAGGGAGCTCGCTGTCTTTCCTCCATCTGCTCAGTGTGCGTATGTATCTTAGAAAGGGAGAATTCAGTACAGCTTTTTCCTAACTTCAGTTGTTTCAATAGATTTCTGGTTTTCCGCTGTCAGGTGTGATTCTTGAAATGATTGGGAGGCAGAATCCAGGCAATCAGCTTTACACTGATAGTAAAAACATGCTGGATTTCCACCACCCTCTCAGCTCACCATTTGGGATGATGGCATGGGGAATAAGCTGCCAGTGGTGGCAGGTGATTATTTGCCTAGTAGAAGTGTCTATTTGGCAGCTAAGTTCAGAAGACAAAATGTAAGCAAAGTATTTCTCATCTTAAAATGTGGGGTTAATCCCTTAACAACTTCCTCTGAGTGCTGCACCTCTTACAAACAAAGGTAACAACTTACATCCTTGTTTTTATTAAATGAGCTGTTTGTAAGGGTAAGTTTTGGTTGTGTGGCAGCTCCACTGTATGATGCTTGCTGCAGTCACCTCAGTGTCTCGCTGGCCACAGCTGTCCAGAATATGTGGGCATTACAGTTGTGTTTCAACACCAGTAATTTGTCAGTACAAGGAGGTATTATCATTCCAGCAAAGACACAAAAGTTCAGGAAACAGGACAGTCTCCTCCTTTCTCTTTTCTGCTTCCAAGGCAAATTACATTGATAGAGCTTCACAAGCAGCAGTATTTAACTTCACATATTGTGTGGTCAGTTTGGTCAGACAGTGCAAGAGAAACAGCTACAAAAATGGATTTCAGTAAAATAGAAATGCTTTCATGTCTGAGGCTGGCGGTCAGGGCGTGTACAATGCATTTGAAGAAAAGATTCTTGGGGAAGAGATATTAGGAAAAATAGGTGATTTGGCCATTTTAATTTCTGTGGTGAAAAGCTTCAGCGATTGGTATCATTTGTAGTACTCAGAGCAGTCTAATCAATGATTCTGTTAGACCCTAACGTAACACAAAGTAAGGTGTTGAAAATTAAAAAGCAAAGAATCTCCATTACCTACAGCTGCTTCATCTGAAGATCCTGTTCTAATGAAGTGGAGTTTATCTAAACCAGAGGGATTACAAGCTAATTTGGTTTTACAGGGGTCTTAGTGGTACCAATCAGGCTCCTATTTCAGTGTTTCATAAATGAATGATGTTCTAAATTTCTGGATGGACTCCACTGGACAGCGGTTTTCCACAGACACACCAAGAAAAAGATAAGAAAGATTTAGCAGATAAATTAACTACAGATGCCTATATCACTTGCTGTGACGACAGCAGCTGAACAAACTGCAGAATTTTGCACTGAGAGAAAAGTATATAGGAAACCTAGACACCCTCCTCCCCCCTCCTCAAGTCAGAAGTCACATCTCATCAGCTGCTGTATGGCAATGCAAGGATCACACTGTACATGCATTATTTCCAGTATTTCTTTCCCCTGAGCGTGTAGCAGCACTTATCATGGGCGACACTATTTCAGCAGTTCAAAGCCCTGCCTGGTAGGCTGGTTGGACCTTGGATCTTCTGCAGCATCTCAATTCTTTTCTTCTTTGCCCTTGTGTCTCAGCTTTGGGTAACCCCAGAATGCTTTTTACTGGCAGCATTCTAACATTTGTGGGTTTGCAGAGCAAGTACTTTGGGAAAGAGTACAAAAGTTTGCAAAGTGTGGGTTTTTTCTGCAAGAAAATGCAGCAGTTATCTGCCGTGCGGGCGCTGGCTGTTGTCAGGGTGATTGTGTGCCACTTTGCCTTTTTGGATTGAGCAGAGTAAATAGGCCACACAAAGCTGTCTGCTTGATGCTGGGGTTTGAGGTATTACAGCTTTGAAAGGTTCAGCAGTGCGATTTCAAGGAAGAGAAGTGCTGAATTAATTTGGACATTTTTTTCCTCTGAATTCTGGTGTGTATAGCCACTTTTCCCTTTGTTCTTTAGCAGGAGGTGTACTTTGTCTGATTAGGATGTTTCGCCCATCGGTGTGTTCTTCATTAATCTAGAAAATGTATTAAGCTTCTTTTTGTTTGTATTTTCAATTAAGTTTTCAATTGCGGTCTTCAATTATCATTAGGGATCACTAATCATATATGAGAGGGAATTGTGCTTGACACTTTACATAGGCAGAAGAGGCCTCTACTACAAATATGTGGTACAAAAATATAAACACCATAGGTGGCATGTGGATACAGACAGTTGGAATCACAATGAAATTATTAATTAGTTGTTGGTCAAAACAATAAACAACAGTGTCTGCACATCAACATTTTAATTATCTTCAAATTGCTTTGAGCTATGTGTTTCAGGGATGATTTCCAACCAGGGAGGAGGAGTTTTGATGGAGGCTGCTTATTTTCTCCTCTGCATAATCTTTCCATTTATAATAATGGCTCTTCAGAAAGACTCAAGCCAGAAATGGGCATTTTGAAGCAAGACCTTTGTGATTTGGAACATTTGAAATATTCCATACCTAGTCAGCTCTGGTGCCAATTTAACAATGTTGTCATAGAAATAATTGTGGAAGTGAGTTCTTTTCTTTTCCCCTGGCATTTTTCAGCTAAGCAATCAGTCGGGAGCTGCCTGGATACACATTTGTAATGTTCCAGCTAAGTCAGTAAATGAAACATAGAAGGGGCCCTATGGGATGAGATGCACGTTTGTGGCAGATTTTAGAGCATTTGAGATAGTAAAACCTTGCAGCACGTGGTGGTTCATCTTGCACTTCTCGATGAGGTAAAGGGTTTGTCACTCACCCTGCTTTGCAGATGGAAAGCTGGTAATTTGCCTTCCCCTTCCTTTCCTGCGGTAGCTAGGGAATGGCTGAGTCCTTCTGGGCTGTTTTTAGGTTGTTCTTATTCTTCCCTGGTAAACCCGAGAGCTGGGATATGAAAATTTTATTTTGGTGTTGTGCATACTTCCCAACCCATGGAATTTCACCCACTTTCTGGTTCTAAAAATTAAGTGGAAGACAGTTTCTTTTGGCAGACATACAAATACGTGAGTTAGCAAGCGCATTTCTTTTTTTAATAAAATTTACCTTTAAGATATTTTCTGTTTGGTACTCTGTTCCTATGGTAGTATAAATTCAGATCTTTGGGGATTTGCTCAATGATTTGTCAGTGTCATCTGCACCAGCTTCCTGGGGCTGATTGTGGAGGCTGCTTTTCTCTACAAGTGGCAAGGGTCCTCTCTTTATCGAGGGCTCCTAAGGGCAAGGTTTCTCTTATTCTTGATTCCAGAGGCAGGGTGAAGTTCTAAGTTCTAATCTTACCTCCATGCAGCAGCTGTGTGTGTTGAAATAGGCTGCCCTAATAGTAGATTCTAGATGGTAGATTTTAATTCCCAAGTGCTGCTTGCTCTTTGTGCTGGATCTGGCCATGAGGAATGGGAAGTCAGCAGTACTACAGAACTGACTGTTTACAAAAAAGCTCCTTGAAACATTGTGTTTGTATATGTACCTTGAATTAGACCAAGATGACATGCCCTCTTTGACATCCTTTTTCTTTCAGACTTATTTCCAGTTGATTTAAGACACCTAGCAATTCTCATTTAAGACATTAAAAGCAAGTTAATGGCATGTAGTCAAGTGACGTAATTAAAATAAGAAAAAAAAAATGGTTGCCCAAAAGAAAGTGCAAAATATACCTGAATTTGAAGTAAACCTTTCTATTATTTACTGAAGCGGTGTTACCTTTTTTGCTGCTTCAGTGCTGTATTTATCTGCTCTCAGTTTGAGTATCTCTGTTTACTTTGAAGCCAGCTGTGAGGTTAGGGAGCTGCTGCACCCAGTGCCAACCTTAGAAGTATAAATTACATGTTTGTATGCACTGTCATTCTGAAGACCCATCAAAATCTGCTCAGGTGCAGATGTAGCCCATCAGGTAGGCTGCCAGGGGTCAGTGTTAGGCCACCTGGCCCATCCATGCTCAGAGCTGGCCAAGGCACAGTTACATGATCACATCGTATCCATACCTTTTGCGTGTAATGTTATTCTGTCTTGTTATTTTGCTCTTTGTCTTTTGTCTTTTTGTCTTTTGTCTCTTTTTCCTTCTCTCTCTGTTTTCCTTTTGTTTTGTTTGGTTTTTTTTCTTTTTTTTCTCTCCACCATCTACTTCTTGATATTACCTGGCAAGAATCTTCCTCTTCTCGCTCTGTTTGAGTTATTAGATTGTAAGCGTTGTTGGAAGGAAATGTGAAGAGGAAAATGTATCCCTGAAAAAAAGAGTCAGATTCAGCCTGAGCACTAGGTCCTTTATAGTAGAGACCAAAGTCAACACCTCCAAAAATTCTCCCATTTTGAACTCTTAAGAATTGTTGTTACCAAACACTTGAGAGACTGAGGGATCACATCTGTCAGAATGGGCACTAGAGGAGCTTTTGACAAAAAAAAAAAAAAAAAAAAAAAAAAAGGAGATGTACCCTTCCTGGTTGCAGAGTTAACAGGAGCTATAGGAGCATGAGGATCTCTAGTATTATGCAGATGTATAGGTGCCTCGTAAAGATAGCATATGGAAAAATGCTTATCGTTTCAAAATCTGACTTCACTTAACTGTTAAAAGTAATGAAAACTAACCAGGAGCTGGAAGGGAGCTGGGTTTGATTTGGGCTTTCCAAAATCTGTCACAAAGCTAAAATTTCATAATACAGTTGCCTACTTTAAGTTAGGTTAGTTCCAACTGAGTTCTGACTGAGGTGCTACTGGAGTGGGTATCTTCTAAGTATATTACTCCAAACAATGTAATTTAATAAGCTTAAGGATATAATTCTATTCTTTTACTGCTATACAAAGATACACCATAGTATATTGTTTCTTATTTCCATAGAGAACTGAGATGCTTTTGCAACGGCTGGCAACGAGCTGTATTAAATACAATTGCAGAAACAATTTACAGTGAGCTTGCCAGCATCATGCTGCATTTCCAGAAGGTGTTATTATAAAAGGAAGACTAATTTAAGTAAGAGGAAAAATGGAAGAGGAAATTGGACCCAAATCATGTAGAGCTCTTAGCCTGCAGCATCTGTCAAAGTTGCAAATTCAGGTGTTGTGTACAGTAGTGAAATCTGAAGTGTCAGCTCCTCTGGAAAAATATAGTGAGCATCTTCTGCTTATCTTGCCTGGCCTGTGCTATGGTGCTAGAGGTAAAGAGCAATGCTTTTTCCCATTGTGGTTGTGTGAAGGAAAATGCCATTGCTACCTACTGCCTAGCAGTCTTTAGCTATGCAAAACATGATTATGTAGCTGCTTCTCATCAATTTCCACCACGATGAAGGAACAAATGTTTATGTACAGGGTAGGAAAATATAATACTGAGCCACAGAAAATTGAGGTTGGAAGGAGATCGTCTGGTCCAAGCCCTTTGCTGAAAGCAGGGTCCGTGAGAGAAGATTGCTCAGGGCAACATCTTATCATGTTTTGAGTATCCCCACAGCTTTGCTGTGCATCGTCTTCCAGTGAGTGACCACTCTCAAAGTAAAAAAGTTTCTTATGTTTAAACAGAATTTCCTGTATTTCAGTTTGAATCGTAAGCCTAGAGCAATATCAGCAGGCCCTGTTGCTCTCCAGTCCCTAATTTTCCATCTCAGCTGCATAATTTTTAATCAACTTTTTTCTGTCTTGCTGTGGTATGAGATCACACAGCACCAACCCCCTCTCAGCTCCACCAGTATTCCAATCTCATCCACAAACATCCATAGACGATGCATCCTGATTTTCAGGGGACCCTTACCTACGTAAGGAACAGCATGAAGTTATCACTGCTGCTGAGCACCATTGCCTGGAAACCATACTGGAGGTGTTGATACTCAGTTAACATTGATATTTGCACTTTTACCGGTCAAGAAATTGAGGTTAGGATGCTGTTCTAGTAGTGAGATAGCATCTTGAGGTTGGACTTTCTGCACACGGTTGTTTAGAAGCATAAGGAGTAGAAAGGAAGCATGCCCTTAGAGATACGACTAAAGATGGACAGCTGCCAGAAAAAGAAGATGAAAAAGAAATGAGGCACGGTTATGAGTAAGGACATGCACAAACAAATGTGTAACTGTGCTTGAAATCAAATCTAGATTTGGGTTTTGCATGCCGAGTGTGTGGCATTAACCACAAGTTTGCCCTCCCCCTTGTAAAGACTGAGTTCCTGTTTAAATGTATTTAGCTTGGAGTAACTCATGTAGCTTTGTTCTTTGTTAAAAACAGTTTCACTCTTTGGGATCATTTAGCACACACCAAACTGTGCATCCCATGGTTAAATTACTTCCTCCTGGCATTGGGCTACCTTGGGATTTCTGTAATAATTTGTATAAGTGTACCCTAAACTGTTGCAGGACCAGGAGTATCAAAACTCTGGTTATTTTTGTTTTGTATATTGTCCTCTGACTGCGTCCAGTCAGGGTGTTTTTTTTTCCTGTTGTATAGATGCAGCAGGTAAAAACTGGATTAGTTGTTAAAAAATAATAATAATAATTTGGGTATGAATGAGAGCCTGCATGTTTTTCCTAGCTCCTTTCTTAAGCACACATAGTCATAATCAAAACCACATAGGCATTTCCTCTTTCCCATTATCAAGCATGATTCAGAAGCATAGGAAATCTTTGATAGACACCGACCAATTGAGTGCCCCACTACTGTAGTAAAACTTTACAAGAAAGATTTTAGAGGGAGTTAAATTGGATTATGAGGTGATGTGGGTCGGGTTTCCCTCTGTGGAAGCATTGCTGCTGTTGTCGCAGAAAACCATAAGAAGCCTCAGCAGCCATTTAGGAGGTCTTTTACCCTGAGTAATGGGTTGCAGGAAAGGTCTTGGCGTTTCAAGTTCACCTGGTACAGAGATGAGAATGATCTGGAAGTTGTGGTGACGTCTGTCTGAATTGTTAAAGCCCAAAGAAGGAAGCTTAAAAAATAAATCTGTTCTGTGGCAACTCCTGACTCAGAGGCACCAGTTGTGGTAGAATGGGAGACTCAGTGAGTCAAATGGCAAAACACTTGTGAAGGCTGAAGTCACGAAGGCAGTTTCTCCTAAATACATACTGGTTTGACAATGCCAACAATTAGTTTCCTCATTCTATGGCCACAGTGCGTTATCTTTCAATTGAACTTTTAAAAATAAATGAAACCTATTTATGCAAGTTCGTGGAGAATTTAGACATTTGGTGATTGGTGCATGCCGCATTCTAGAGCAGTAGAGGTCTCCTTTTTTTGTTTATTAGGATTTGTTTATTATTTGTTTATTAGTAGTTTCATACTTGTTTATTAGTAGTTTCAGAAAGAGATCTTGTATCTGTAATTTCTAAAAGTTTCATGAAATATTTGCCAGGTGACTCTCGGCTGCCACCGTGTTGGGACCGACAAGCACCGACAGCAAAGCATGCTTTCTATTACTGCTTCCCTTTTCCATCAGCTGGTTTGGGGTAGGTCTTTTGAAATGCACACTGATGTCAGCTGAAGGGATTATGAGATTCAAAATAGTTTTTCACTATTGTCAAGTCCCAATGACTCCTTTGCTGTAATGCTAATATTGTTGGTTTTCTACAGAGACACAAAAATGGCTGTGTCTCAGGGTCTGATACCATATTTTCTTTAGATGTGTGCTGTGTGTAGATGCTTTGTCATGGCTTCTGCCTTTTCTCTGACTAGGGTTCCCTGCCACCTTTTCGTGATACCGGGAAGGTTTGTGCAAAATCTCAAACTGGTTAAAAGAAGAGGTCTGCCTGAAAATTAACATTTTTAGCCAGATCAGCTCTCTGACTGCCACCAGAAGGCACAGTGCTGATTCCTCCTTGTCTGAGGGCTTCTTTTCAGTCTGTTCAGCAAGCTGTTTCAGCCTGCACCTAGACCTGACGCGTGGGAAGCACTGGAAACGCTTAGCTGGGAGCAGTAGGGGAAAGAATGCCAGCACTGAAGTTTTAAATTGTCTTAAGCCCATCATAAAATCACACTCTCAGTTAACTAGAGTACACTGTGTGAGGTATGGAGCTCATTGTTGGACCAAGTTTGTCAGCTGCTCAAGTGTACAGCATTTCATGGTGGGGGTTTTTAAGGCAGCGTTCTTTCTGCCCTTTTATAAAAAACATATTTTTGAGAATCTCAGCTTTACATAGGAGTCAGATTTTAAGAAAATACGATGCTTGTAATGAAAGGACTTCGAACAGTATGCTGCTGGATGCAGTTTGAATGCTGATATGCATTGTACAGCTTTTGATTTACTGGTGATTACTTATGGGAGTTTTTCGTGAATTACTACACATTGCAGCTCTGTCCAGAATCTGATATTAATACTGACTCTGATCGGTGCCTGGGATCTTGCCAAGTACAACGATCTGTATCTTTCTTTAAGCAAATTTTATGATTGGGAAAGACATGCAACTTTGCAAAGCTTAACTCTTCTAAAGTGGAAATCTGCAGCCATTTGGAGTACTGCTCTCTCTGTGTTTTAGTTTCAGGCCCTCTTCCCTTCCCTCACCCTCTAAAAAGTGAGGCAACTTTTTTTTCCTTTTTTAATTATACATGCAACATAAAATAACAATAAAATAAATTAACAGAATAGTTGAGCATTAATAATTACTGTACCCTCCCTGTATTTCTCCACTGAGCTGAATTTAGCAGCAATATAGGTACATGAAGTCCCGTGCCTTACCCTGATAGCCCATGCCCAGTTTGGTAGCATCACCAAACTCACTGGGGCAAATCTTGTGAGCAGCAGCTCCCCATTGTGCTTCAGTTCCACTCAGGGGTTTCTGATTCCTGGTTCTTCTTGTGTGTTTCTGAAAGACACAGAGTGACAATTACCAGCTGTTTTCCACAGATAAGGAGTGCTTTTCAGGATATGAAAAAAAAAAAAAAAAATTGCCTTACTGTTTCTCTTAAGAGTATTGGGTCTCCTGTAAGAATTAATCTCTGTGTGATGAAGCCATTCAAGCTCCTAGATGGACAAATAAGAGGTAGATTGTAGCTTTTGAGTAAAGACAGCTAAGCCAATGAACACTGTTTGAAGATGCCAAATCGCGTGAATCTGTTTTATGACATGGACACATGTGCAGACAGAGACTCCAAGACAGCTCTCAAATTGTGGTGAACTGTGTGGGAGGGAAGAGGGGAAACGACAACAGATGACAACCAGGAGAATATCCCTGAAGGTATATGAGTACACCAGCATTTGGGGGTTCTTGCTTTTCAGCAATTTAGTAGCTAAATCTGTGGTTGAGTATTGAAGTAAGACTCCAGTGTTGCCCTGAGAAAAAGTAGATGATCATGATTTTTTTTTTTTTAACTAAAGTTCTGGTTATTTCTGACACTGCTGTTGCCAATGTAACATATGGTGTCAGCAGCACATTTTGAGGGAGGAGAACATCATGTTTCAAGAGCACCATGCAGCAAGAATGAAGAGCTCACAGAGAAGACCACAGCATTGGCAGAAATATCCTTATCTTGTGGGGTATTTCTGAGGAACTGCCAGGAAGTTTGCTTGCTTGTAACTATGGTGTGAAAACACCCACTATGGGTTCCTACAGTTTGTCTGCATGAAGATTCGACACACAACCTTCTCAGAGTTGTGGGTCTTTTTTTGCTGGCTGCTTAATGTACAAGCACAGACTCTGCTTTCACATGCCTATAGGCTCCTTAAAGCCTAGGTAGAAAACAGAAACAGCAAGGAGAAAGCTGTAGTGTCAGGAATGTGGGATTACACAGCCAGAAACTCAATGTGGTATTCCCGTCCCTTTATCTTTAGCCTGTCTTTGAGAGGAAACATGATGTGAACATGTGCTCTCTTTCTTCACAGAGACACTAACTTCCCACAGGTGTTATGGGAACTGGATGAAAGGCAGTGGGAGAAACTTTTTTTTTGTCTCCATGAAATAAAAAAGGCTGGCATGTGAATTCAAGTCACCTCTTCTCCTAACCTACAGCTGGACAGTCAGTCCACAGGCAGCACACGTACTTTTCTTTATAGCAAGTGTGAACTGCTTCTTGTCTGGCAGGTAGTTAAGGAATAAGTGATAAAGCTGCAGTGCTGTGAATGAGGAGATGAGGGAAATAGGGACTGAAAGTATATCTGTCCCCTAAGGAGTCCCTGACTCTTTGCCTTGCTGAGAGCAGTCAGCAGTCTGACTAAAGGAGTGGGGGAAATCGGTTTTGGAAGATGTAAGAGAAGACATGACAGTCACATAGTTCACGAGCATTTCTTGCATAACTCTTATCACAAAAGCACATCTCATTTGTTGACAAAGTGGTAGAGCACGATAAGATACTACAACAAGAATGGTCTTCAAGGTAAGCATACAGGTCCACAAACTTTCCCTCCAATTTTAGTTGTGTAGTTGGGGTGCCTAAAGATGGGAGTTCCTTAGTTCCCACTACACTTATGGACAGTGGAGAGTGATGCGCCTTATCTGAGATTTGATTCTGTCTCTCGCCAGAGACTAGAAAAGGAGCCCATGACATCCAGCCTCCTGCTGGAGGGACACCTGTTGGGTACCTCATCTTCCATGGGATGACTCTGGGACATAATGGTTGTGTTTTCTATGAAGAAGATGAGAGTCACGTAGTTCTGAAAGCAAGCCAAGGCGGCAATCATAGACTGTGTTACTACAAACCATAAACTGTAGGACTACAAACTGGAGAGCATCAGGTTGCAGCAGCATGATCTACTTAAGTCAAGTATCCAGGCCAACATACGGGAGTGAACAGGAGTGTGTGGAGATGTGATAGGTGTGAGATGGAGTAAGATGGTCCCTTTCAACAGCAGCTTAAGTTCATCGTGAAAGATTACCCTTAGGCAGGTCAGAGGAATGTACCTGGTGGGGGACGGATGAGAATTCACTGGAGACTGTAGCTCAGTGGGGAATTTCAGCAATTGCTGCACCATCCTATAGCAAAAGTACCACATGATGAGATCTGCCATTGCTTTTGCTTGGTCATGCAGGGCCTCTGTGGGTATTAAGTATCACTTTGAGATAAGGTTCATTCCCGCAGAGTTGGCTGCATGCCAGCTGAGGGCGAGAACACCTTGTAAGACTGTTCACACTAATGTACCACAGAAAACTTTANGAGAGTCTATAACATGTGCCTATCTGGAGGAGCAGATTGACCATTTTGCCATGGTTGTCAGTATGCTGGTCTGCTGTTCATTGTCGATACTGCCTTAGTATGGATGGACGAGTGAGCATCCTGGCAACATTATCTCCATTAGAGAACGTTCAGCTGCAGATCCGCAGGAAAATGCTGCTCTGATGGGAGCATGAAAGAGGTTTCTCCACTTGTCACCATGCTCTGTAGAATATCCCTCTTTTTATTGCTTCTGAGCATCCTTCATGGGTTTGAGGTGGTGTGCAAAGTCCGGCATGCTGAGAAGCACATTATCCTGCAGCCCTGCATTTGTCAGATGCTATTAAACAGCAGGGAAAGAGACTGGCAGAGCTGGTGAATCTGTCACATCCTGCTTGTTCAAAAGATTATTGATGCTGCATAATTCATCAAAGCATGACCTAGCAGTGGGTTCTGCTGCCAGAGGTGGCAAGTATGCACTTCTGTTGCAGCTGCCCAGAAAGCAATGTTCCTTGTTTATGAAAATAGCCTCGGTCTTTGTGTCTGCCCATGAGCCTTTTGATTAATACACCTAAAATGGGCAGTCTTGCCTTGAACTCAGATGAAATGTGAAGGCCCTGCTCAGTGAGAAATGCTACTGTTTTGACATTTCTTTGTGTTTTGGAATGGGGTTGAAATAGTGAAATATTGACACTTTGTGTGCAACAGAAATCTCAGGAAGATTCAACTAGGAAATATTATAGTCCTTTTTTTTTTCTGACAGTATTTATGCAATGATTATTGTTTGGTTTTTTAGATTCCCACAATTGAAATATTCTGATTTATTAACAATGAAAAATTTATGCTGGTCTGTAATGTTCAGTTTTGAATCATTTCATTATCTCCTGTTAGCAATTATTTCCTGATAATGAAGCACTGCTTGATGGGAGTTGCAGTTCAAGAGATTTTTGAGCCTCTCCCATTCCCTGATTTACATCTCCTGTACTGCATCATGAAGTTTGGTCAGAATGAAACATGAAATGTGAAATCTTAATGCCTGATGTAGTGATAAAGGAATCTAGTCTGTATGGTGTCAGGGAGGTCCAGGCATTGGTTCCCATGAAGCAGCATGCCAAAGCAGGAAAATGAAAGTTTGCGTTCCAGTGTTCAGATTTTCAATGCAACTAAAAAACCATATACTTACGTCAAGTACTTACACTTTGGATACTTCCTCTGATTTTCTCAGATAAAAGATTGAAAATTTGGGTGGCTGGAAAATTGAAAATACCTGCCATGGTTTGGAAATGCATTTTTCCAAGCACAAACTGGGCCAGGATCCAGTCTACCTGAAATCTCTCTTTGACATAGACTCCACCCCAGTTCACATACTTACCAGGTTTGTCTAACTCTGTAGGTAACTCTTCATTAAATATCTCCTGGTGAGTCTGAGAGATCTTTGGGTCCATATCTTGATTCACCAACAGAGGGTTGGGAGAGAAATGTTTCAGGGAGACAGGTACTTCCTGAGCTCTGCTGTGGGCTGGCTTTACACAGACAGTGGATTTCCAGCCATGTCTGCTGGAGAACCCTGGAAAAGCAGGTGTCATCAAGACTGCTGAAGGTAGTGATTTCTTCTGAAATTAAATAAATAAATAAAAATTAAAAAAAAAAAAAAAAGGTGGTAGGAGCACTGCTCCAAGAAGGGACAGGTCCTCATGAAGGGCAACTCCAGGGGGAATGCAGCCTGGGCCTCTCACAGAGTAGAAGATGGACCAGCTGGCCAGGTCACATCCAGATAACCCAGTAATCGTTCTGCTGGAATCAGGGGTGCAGGATTCCCAGTGTCAAAAACCAAAACAAGAGGGACACTTCTCTGACCTAGTGTTATTCAGGTGGCATGGGAGAAAACTCTGCTCAGTTCTTCTAGGGTCATTTCACCTCTTGTGTGGCTTAATGTAAAATACATGCATACTCCAGGGAGGAGACATAGCTCCAGTTCCCTGTACCTTCAGATGACCCTAGCTGCTTCCCAGCTGCTAGGGTTGGTGACCTGAAGCAACAACTGCTTGTGCCAAGAGCTTTCCCAGCCAGCTGCAGCAAGGATGGTGTTATGGGATACCTGGGTCTTTATGTCACCTCTCAGGGGTGGTGTGTCTTCCCCAACCCAAGGCAGCAGAGCACTTAACCCATTGCTTCCCACTTCACCCATGGATGTTTGTGTCGTTAGATCACAGCTGTTGTCACAGCTTTCCCTCTAGGCACCTCTGGCCAGGGGGGGACTGGGCAGCTCTGGATGCCAAGAGGGTTGTCCTATGCAGGCACTTATAGAGTGAAGGGGGAGGAAAGGAATTAGGAAGGCAAGATTGTCATCCCCAAGTTTTTCAGAGGCAGCAGCCTCTCTCCACACACTCAGTGGGGGACATAGGCAAGTGGGCTAGACAGAGAGGTACCTGTCCTGTCTGTCCCCAAGAAAGGCAGCTTGAATTTTAGTGAAGTTGTACCAAAATGAGGCAGCTGGCACAGACATATGTGACAGCACCTACTGCTTTCTGTCAGGTTGTCTTTCTGATGAAAAGATCCTGGTTTCTGGGCAGGGAGAGGAGGGGAAGAAGGAACCACAGGGAAAGAGTGGCATTCTGCTTTGCAGGACTTTCTTTTTTTCTCCAATCAGCAACAAAATAAAAATAACAAGTAGAGGAGGACCCATCCAAAGCTCAATCATAAAATATCAGGCTGCTGTCAGCTCCCAGCTTTGGGACATCAAATATGACAGCCCCCTGGCATTTGGGCTGACTGTTTGCTTTAACCTCTCATGGATGGTTAATGCTACCTAACAGAGGAGTAAAAAGTTGAGAATTGTGAAATACTCTTTCAATCCTGGTAGTAATTACCTCTTAGCAATGTTAGTGCTTTGCCAACTCAAAGAGAACTAATCCCCTTCTGTCATAGGAAAGAAAAAAAATGTAATAGCTGTGAGAACTGTGGGGCTTATTTTCAAATAGATGCCTCAGCATTTTGATATTTTCTGTGGGATTAACTAGTAACACAGGAAGACTAATACATATGCAGAGCTTTCATTTGCTTCTGTGACAATTTGCCGAGGGCAAATTGAACTGTGTCATGAGAAACGGTGTTGTTTCCCCCCCCTTTCTTGTCAGTTGAATCAGAAAGACTTTTTAAGTAACATAGAAACAATTTGCAACTTATCATCAGTTCAGGGGAAAGTTTCTCTTAGCTCTTTGCCTCCTATTACTGCTTTTCTTATGTTTCGCTTTTTCTTACCAGAAAGGAAAGGGCTGCCATTTTATAAGCGCAGAAACGACGTAACAAAAGGTGTAAAAGTGTTGCAGTAAAAGCCTCTTTGCTAATGTGAAATAGATACTGAAGCTCTCTCTGAACTGATTTGTTACATTTTTCCCCCTGCAGCATAGTTGCTTTTAACTAAAAAATGAATAAATAATAAAATAAAATAAAATAAAATAAAATAAAATAAAATAAAATAAAATAAAATAAAATAAAATAAAATAAAATAAAATAATAATAATAATAAAGAAAAAGAAACAATGATTTGCTGTGCTGTACATACAATCCTAGCTCCTAACGATGGCTTTGTGCCGGGCTTTGGTGGCCTTCTGAGGCTGGCTCTGAGCATCTGGTGCTGATGGGCACAGGCAGCGATGGCTGCAGAATACTAATGCCGGGGCTGGCTCCCACAAGGTTCCACTTTTGAAAAATGCTTCAGCCATTCAGTATCCGTGCACCATGCTGAGCAACAGGGGAGGCAGAAAAGCCATGCTCAGGGATCTTTCTGATTTTTTTTTAATTTTTTTTTTTTTTTCAATGCAGAGCAAGAAGCCGACAGGAACGATGTCTCTTTGCTACGCATTGTTGTGCCCAGGCTTCTTTCAGAGCTGCAGTCATTTATATGCATAAATATCAAGCCTGTCACTTGTTGCAGGCTTTGATAGCATTTGTGTAACAAAGGAAACAGAGGGAGAAAAGAGCTGAACATCTTCTCTTCCAGTCTTAGAAAATGAATGACTGCGTAGCTATGGCGATTACTTTCTTTCTGGTTTTATTAGATCGCTGTCCTCTGCAATTTGTTTTCTTTCCTGTCCTGCTGTCCCATGTAAAGGACCACGGGACAACCTCCCCCAACACTCACTTTGTTTTTCTCCCACACTCTGACTATCCACAGCGCGTATCTCAAAGAAGTACCTACCAGTAAAAATAGCCACAGCAAAGCCTCTGACACAGATTTTTTTATTATTATTATTTTATTTTTGCTTCAATGTTTTTCTTCCATTAACCATCTGACAGAATCACTCCACATCACCAAATTCATGCAGAGATACAAGAACTCTGCTGTAATTGTATTTTTGATGATTGACTTGAGTTTTCTGTGTCTGCCCAAGGCAAAATGCATGTTTGCTGTTTACTCTGCACATCATATCTTTCTGCAGCTTCTAAATTGAGCCTGATGGTATATTTACTGGTCATCTCTGGAAGGCTATGCATTTACATCTAGCTTTTCTCTGGGTCTTGCAACTATCCTGTATTGAAAGACCACTTAAATACACTACTTGTATAATACTGTTTTTCCATTAAAGCAATTGCTGAAGTATCACAGGAATGTTATTCTGATGCCAGGAGGGAGGAGGTAGAGATTCATTCTGATTGCCAATAGGAGGGGAAGCAGTCTGTGAGACAATCCCCCTATTAAATGTGGTCTGTGCAGTGAAAAGTTTGGGAAGCCTTTCTTAGGCTTTGCACATTTGGGCTTTGTGCCCAGGCTTGGGGTCTCAGTTTCAGAACACCACACGAGGGGAACCATTTAAGCAAAAATATCCAGATTACCTGGATAATTTATTAAACTCTCTTGGATCTCCATTCACGTGCATCTTTATTGGCATGTGACTCCAGCAGAACAGAAGTGATCATTTCTCCCCTCCCCTCCAACCAGCCGTTGCTCTGCTTCAGAGCTGTCAAAGAGGTTTCAGGGACAAGAACCGGGACAGTCCTTGTGAACATTCCCAAGGCTAACTAGAGGTTTCTCTTTTCCCCTGAGCAAGTGTAACTTTTTGTGCTTCCTGATTTTAACCAGTCTTCCCTAATCTTATAAAAACCTTGAAGCAGTAGTACTATAGTCTTGATGGTCTGAAGATATAAACAGAGCAGGATTTGTAAGGACAAGTAATATCTTTTCCTGAAGAAGGACTTGTGTGCCTGAAGGCTTGTCTGTTTGGTTTTTTTTTGTTGTTGTTGTTGGTTTTTTTTTTTTTTCCCAGCTGTATCAGTTGGTCTAATAAAAGATATTACATCTCCCTACAAACTTTGTCTGACTTATTAAAAGAGTTGCCTCCAGGATACAGAACATTCTTAACCAGGTAGAAAACTCCAACGTCAAGGTGATAAGAGTGGAGTTCAGTGGTGTGATTTCTATGCCTTGAGCCAACTGGCATAAATTGAAACAAGGTGGGATGAACACTGTCCACCCTAATTGTTCTGCACATCATTAGTGTCCCTTTCAGTCACACTCTACATCAGTATTTGTGTCTTTCCTATCTCTCAGCTGTGTGGGGCAACTGTTTTCTAACACAGAAATGCACATAAGGTAACATCTCTTGGATGCTACCTCAGTAGAAACAGCAACTCTTACAGTATGCTCAATGAAACTTCCCTGTCTTCTGATTATTTTATTGGTTGCTACATCTCAGTATGTTATTTGTAGTTTACTGCAGGCGAGCTTGAGAGAGACGAAAAAGAAGCCTGGTGTGACTGAGGAGACTGTTTCTCCTGTAAGGATCACCTAAATGTTGACAACTTGGTTACGAAACTTAAAGCATTTTTTTTCTTCTTATGCTCTCAGGTGAACTTTCTGTGGAAGGCATACAAGACCCATTTCTTGTTAGTGTACATATTATCACAGACCCGGGTGAATCCAAGACTCTCCAGCAAGCCATCGATAAACTTCTAGCCTGGATCCATCCAGACCTCCAGCTGTTTCGAGTCTCAGAAAGACGAGTGCCCAAGAAACGTAGGAAGCCTGGTAAGGCTGGTGTTTCTCAGCCAGCCCTTGCCATCATTCTGTTTCTGCAGGAGGAATATGGAGAAGAACCCATCTTGCAGCTCCATGAAACCTTTCAGCGGCCGCCTTGGCATTACCACCACACGGAGCGAGTGCATGGGAAGTTCTTGCCTTACATGCCATGCAGCCAAGACTTTTACACTTTAGCTCCAGAGACTCCTCTGTGGGCCATTCGCCCAGTGCACTACGGGAAAGAAATTATCCGCTTCACTATATACTGCAGGAGCGAAAACTTTGTCGACATTTTGAAATTGTATGAGTTAATACTGAAAAGACCAGTGTGCCAGAAAAAAGCGGACTTTTGTGTTTTTCCTATCTATTCTAACATGGAAATAGACATTCAGTTTTCTTTAAAAAAACTTCCAAAGGGCCAGGTGCCAATGCCGACAGAGTCAGCAGTGCTGGAGTTCAGAGTGAAAGACGTGGGGCAGCTTGTGCCTCTCTTGCCCAACCCTTGCAGCCCCATCAGTGAAGACAGGTGGCAGACAGAAGACCATGATGGAAACAGGATCCTTTTGCAGGTGAGTTCAGTACACAGGGAAACAGAACCATACTTATTTGGTTTGTGCAGGAAAGCTTAACCTATGATGGCATCCAGAAAAGGAGACTTTTTTAGTTTGGGGTTGGTTTGGTTTTTTTTTTTTTTCCTCTATCCTAGAAGAAGGAACCAGGACAGTAATACTAAAGAGGATTTGAAACCCCTTGCTGTGTGTGTAACTAATCAAGAAGGCAGTGGATGATACTATCCAGATATCAGTCAACCCCAATTTATGCAGAGTGATGTGAGATGAGATAGTTGTTTAAAAGTATGAGGAGAGAAGGAATTATGAGCTTGAGTGGACAAATGATGGCTGATGGGTGTAGTTTTATAAGAAATATAGGCACAGAACTGACAGGGGTTCATAAAATAGCTCTCAGTTATGAGATTTTTATGGAAGACAAGCAGAATTCCTGATGGTACTCATTATTTTCTAGCATCACAGAGTGACAAACTGCATTTCTCTTTTGCACAGTGATTATTAGGATGGGGAGAGAGGTGGTGAAGGAAACAAAATGCACCCTGAAGAGCAGCCTGAGACAGACAGTCCCACAGACTCTTTTTGTGAACTAATCTCAAGTGCTCATAACCAAGTCCAGAAGGAGAGTTTATTTATTAGGACATCTGTAGGCACTACATCTGGGCAATGCACCAGTGTGCTCTGCTTCATGACGTCACATCCAAGGGAGATAAAGGGGATAAAAAGCAGCAAGCTTTTAATAGCTGCCTGCCCTGCAGAGGGGGTATCCGTGGCAATCTGGAGCCAGGTCAATGTGCATTCCTACATTGCAGAGGTCTTTATTGCTGCTTACCATTCAAATTGAGGAGCACAAACCCTCACCTTTGGAAGACTGTTGCCTAGATTTCGAAGCTGGGTGCTCTTTTAGGGAGTTGCATTCCGGAAGCTTGTCAAGTTGTTCAACCTTGTTTCTGTGGGAACCATCTTCCCACTGTATGGGCCTCCCCGCTTGCAGAGAGATGTGTTCACCTCCCCGTTGCACAGTGCCTCTGAGTTTGTAGCTCCTGTGACTGAGAATCCAGGTGCATGGGGCATCTGGGCTCTGGTGAGTCACATCCAGTTAGTGGTGAAAAAACCTTCTGATGCTGCTTTGCAGATGCTGCCCACAGACACCCTGTGCCAGCTCTGAACAGCACATGTGTAGGGCTCAGGAGGCAATTCAGCTTCCTTGACCATCTGCCAAGGTAGTCACCGATTTGCCAGTTCCCCTGCTTGCACTGTAGTCCTATCTGTGTTAGCCTGAGGTAACTTGTGAACTTAAGCTTACAAGAGCCATCACAAAACTTCTTGCACAGCAGCCACACTCACCTATGTCCCCTTTCCCCTGTTCTTTTTCAGGAGGTTTCTGCTATGTAATACTACTTTGGTTTATGGGATCTTGCACCAGTTTCAAGCAAATTGCAGGGAAAGGTAGGAAAGGAAACAAACCAAAAAACCCAATAAGACTCTTAAATAAGCCAATAAGGCTTCTTCCAACTTCAAAACAGATTTTCATAAATAACAGGTGTCAGACAGTACAGATGTAAAGTGGGACTTGNGGGAAGAAAAAAAAAAAGAAAAAAAAAGGAAACAAACCAAAAAACCCAATAAGACTCTTAAATAAGCCAATAAGGCTTCTTCCAACTTCAAAACAGATTTTCATAAATAACAGGTGTCAGACAGTACAGATGTAAAGTGGGACTTGCCAAACGGCAGCATGAGGTAAACCCTACAAAGAAAAAAAAAAAAAAAATAAACAAAAAAACCCCCACATCATACAATCACAGAATTGCCTAGGTTGAAGGGGACCTTTCAGATCATCTAGTCCAACCATAAGCCCCAAAAGAGAAAAGTGAAAGCCTGCTAAGCACGGCCTCCAAGTGCAATTAATCTTCACTTCTGTTTTCAGTAAGGATGTTGATACTGAGTAGGAGGGCAAAATGGTGAATGAGAACGAAGTTACAGAAATGGAAATTATGACATTGGAAGTGTGGTGAAGCAAAAGAAGTCTACTATATGCAAAATGCAGGGAAAACAGGGACTTGGGACCTAACTTAGGCAATTGTAAAGTCATGAAGGCCAAGTCCTGTTAGGTTTTAAACAAGTCTATACCATCAGAAGTGGAGCTCTATGACTGAATCAATGAGGAAATGTCTTGTTTGTACTCAGATGATTATAAACCACCAATGTAACATGGTCATGAAAAGTGCAGTTCCTGGTGTGTATCAGAGTTATTATCCCCCAAGGAGCATGGGAGGTGCTTGTGCCATTGCACAAGGTCACCCAGGCTTCATCTGTCTTCAGCCCTGGGCTCCAGAAAGGTGACTTCAGAGAGGTGTGGGCACAGGGAAGGGCTCTCACCCCATGCAGAGGAATGGAGAAACTGTCTTACAAATGGGAAGTGGAAGAGCAAGGTAATCTGAGCCCAGCCAAAGGAAGTCTGGAGGGAGCTAAGTCTGTTCTCAGAAAATGTACCACAAGATAAATGGCAGGAATGGGAAAAGGCCATTTCAGTAAATACTCTTTTGGCACAGGAACAAAAAACTCTCGATAAATAGATTTAAGTTGGTAGTTGTACATATTGATGGCCAACTACATGACAGCCACCCACAGATTAATACCCTAATTCAAGACAGCATGGTCAGTTGAAGAAAAGAGATTATATGATGGAGCATGGGTTTTAAGAAACGCTGGATTTGGTGATCCATGGACTCCTTATATTCATTTAACACATTCTGAGTTCAAAACAATATAGGATCTACCTTGTAAAGTAGCAGGACTACTTTTTGACTTCTCATAGAGTGCTGTTATTAATGCCATAGCATTGATAACTTTCACTTCTTCTCAGTGATATGAATACAAATGATGACCGCCTCGTATTTTTCTGCCTGCACACCAGTTTGTAGTTAGCAATCATCGGAATATTTTTGCTTCATATAGA
The DNA here is from genome assembly GCA_013398155.1 of Pedionomus torquatus. NCBI lineage: Eukaryota > Metazoa > Chordata > Aves > Charadriiformes > Pedionomidae > Pedionomus > Pedionomus torquatus. Next base: position 102,816 of record VZRU01016779.1, on the reverse strand, counting down.
TACTGCACCTTTTTACAGATTAAAATTACCAATTACACCCAAAATGGTAAATTAATATCCCTGTTAAGTTACAGGCAGTGCTTAAAGTTTGAAGTTTGAATATACCTCCACTATTAGACTAACAAGATGTGACCCATCTGTTTTTCTTGGTGTGCTTACAGGGACTTGAGTGCCTGCCAGCCAGATTGACCCATGTTCTTAACCCACTTTGTAAATGCAATTACCAAGGGGCTTAGATAAAGTCAGTGCAGGAGAAAATAAAGTTATTTGTGGGCAAGATAAGTCTGTTTAATACCACAGAAACTATTCTTTCATTTGCAAAGAAGCCCTTCAAAATTGTTTTGTCACAGTAGCTTTTCCACATTGGCAAGTTAGCTCCAGTGTTGCAGCTATATACCTGCTGAGACAAAGGGTAAGCTTCAGGTGGCTTTATCAGGAGCAAGGCTTAGAAACATGTTTGTACCCTGTGGGAAGACACCCACAGTCCTTCACCCAGGCTAAGTCCAGAAGCAGGATCTCTGGGGACCTCTTGTCATAGCAGTGGGAAGGATATGTAAATAAGAATACACCATATATTGGCGTACTGAATATACTGCCAGTTGTATAGGTCTTGTCCAAATTCCTGGTTGCCTCTGGGCATAACCTGCACAGAGAGAGACAAATGGCAAATGAACTTGCACGGCTGGCAGTGCAATGTGGGGAGCAGGTATGGTTAATAACTGATAGGCTGGCTTGGCCATCAATGTTTGGGAAGCAAGGAGAGAAGAAAGTACACAGATAGCTTCTTTAAATTACAAGAATATCTTCGGATAGGGTAGAAAGGTACATAAAAACAGCATTTTGGCAGAATTTAGAATCACAGCATCATAGAATGGTTGGAAGGCACCTCAAAGATCATCCAGTTCCAAGCCCCCTGCCATGGACAGGGACACCTCCCACTAGAGCAGGTTGCTCAAATTCCCATCCAGCCTGGACTTGACATCCACAACTTCTCTGGACAACCTGTTCCAGTGCCAATTTCCTAGCTACTCGGCATGACGGGGGACATGCAGACATGCGTGGGAGGAAGGTGGATGGCAACAAATTAATATGTCAGCTAGGTGACTCAGCACTTAAGCAGAAGATCTGCTGGCATTCTACATGCCAAAGGGTATCTGCAACATCCTGAGGTCTCCTGGCAGATTAGATTCAGTATCTGCAGAAGGGCTTGTGCCCTCCTGGAGTGCCAGGGCGGCACCCTAGTAGATGCCAAAATGAACCAAACACCAGTGTTCAGGGAACTGTGATAATGAATTTCTTGCTGAAATTCCTCTCTCTCTACCACTTCTAGCACCAAGAAAGAAGCAGACAACATTGTCAGAAAGCCAAGATAAATAAAAATCCCAAGAAATGTGTGGTTTGTGATGAATCTTTGCTAATCATGCCTGAAACAAGGTAGTGAGATCTGACATTTAAGGTTCTTATGGCAATTATCATGCTAATGACCCTATACTGTTAATGGAGTTGCTATTTTCTGCCTAGTGTTGTTTTATAGAGCACCTCTGAAATAATAGTTCAAATGTTCACTGATTACAGCTTTTAGCTAGATTTTTGAGACTATTTGCTGAGATAATTGGCCAATGTTCATCTTACCTATACCAGGCAGACAATCTTGAATTCAGAAGTGGTGAAATCCTATTTAGGAAACATGGTTTATTAACTGAAGCTTCAGTTCTGCGAAAAAATTGCCTGTGGACCCGTCCATTAAGTCTCATTAACCTGCTGCTATGTTACCTGCAAGGTCAGATCTCTGCTACCTTGGGGAATTCTCTGTCATTTGATGTACAAAATGAGTACTCTACATCTATGGCCAGGCAGTAGTCATCCCCTAATGGTTTTGTGACATCAGCTTCAGTCATTTATGTACAAGATCAGTTGTTACCGTTGAATACATCCTTGGAGATTCCAGAATTCAGTCTAGAGGTGCAGATGTCTGCCAGATGCGTGCATAAAGGTGTTCTGTGCTAGGCATCTGCAGTGCAAAATGCTGGAAGACAGGAAGCAGCATGAAGGTTACTTGCCTATGTGGATATCAGCAAATATGTTACACAATAAAAAGAACCAAAAGCTTATAGCCAGAAACCTCTTTATTTATTCAATGCAGTATATATGGGTGTCTGTTAGATTCTAGACCTTGTCTCTTCATCCCCTTTTATCTGGGACTGCGAGGAGAACAAAAGTGCCTTTATTTCCCTCAACTTATTTAAAACATATAAGTTTCTGCATGAAAAGTATGTTTGTAGTGAAACCTCACATTCAGGAACAGAGAAAACAGAGATTTTTCCATGATGCACAACCAAGCCAATGTGTTATAGGCAGAGGAGGGAACAGAGACAGTGCCTTCTTACAGAGTGCTGGAGACTGGCCACAACTGAAGCTCAGTGAAATGACCCAGGAAATATAGAAAATACCCTCTCTTAGATATACAGGCAGCAGGAGTAGGTACTGCTGAGCTGCTGAGGTCAAAATAATTACAAGATCTGAGATTAGGACAAAGCTTTTCCTTTTCTTCTCCCAGCCCCAACTGAGATTAGGGGAAATACTTTGCTTTGCAGCAGAAGGAATGGTCTCAAATTTACCTTGGCTCAGGAGAGGCAAATCTTGGAGGCTCAGGGTCCACTTTTGTTGAGAGGTTTAAGACACAAATCAGTGTAGTCATGGTAGCACTTGCTTCAGCTGACTCACCATTCCCTGCCATACGTCACCTGAGTTGCCTTTCATCTCTGCAACAGAGAGCAATGTTCCTTCTCCTCCTCTTAGTTTCCAGTTTGGGTGCCTTGGTGGTCCTCTAGCATTAGTACGATGTTGATAAAACATGTAAATAGTCTAGGAGCATTAGTCAGTCTGCTAATATTTTAGGGGCCTTGGGCTTTTTGGCACTTCTGTCTTATGCCCCTGCCTAAAGCATAGAGCAATTTAGTCTCCTGAAAACTGAAATGCTTTCATCTGCCTGAAGTGTCAGCAGGCTCAATAAAGAAATGGCTCAGTGATTTGTAAAATGATGAACATGAGGTCAGCCTGGGTGATATAATGTACCCTTGTAGTCTTAAATTCACTTAAATCATCTTGTCCCCGTTGCTCAAAACCATCACCAACTATAAGCACTGGGAAATAAAGAGAAGAAAGTGCAGTCCCACTACTGCGGTCTTGAGTCACTGCAGTTAAGTAGAAGAGAGAAGGGTGAGCAAGGAAGCGGAGAAGAGAAAGAGGAAAGACAAAAACAGGCAAAGGGCACTTTGGCAGAGAACAGTTTGATCTAGAAGAAGGAAAACAGAGGTGAGAAAAGAACTTCAAGCTTGCTTGAATTAATAGTGCAGATAGAGCAGGTCTGAACACAAAAAGGAAGAAAGGCAAGAAGAACATCAAGAACTAGCAAGGATGTATAAAAAGCACCTTTGAAAAAATTACTGTAATTTCTGTTGAAAGTGGTGAAAATGAGAGTCTTTTGGATTAAAAATTGACTCAGTCAAGGGAGGTGCTTTAAGCTAATTTAATTAATTCGTAAGCCTAATGCGAACCTTCTGTTTTTAAAAATATGCCACTCTGTTTTTCCTTTCCTTTTAATGACTTAGGTGTTTGATTCTTCTTAGTGTTAATGATTTGGTTTGGTGGTGACAACTGAATCAGCCACTAGCTCCAATAGGAGATGATTTTTCAGTTGTTTTTCTTTATCTCTAGGTACATTGTCTTGGCTGTTAATACAATTAACTTTTGGGGCATAGTAAGATCTCCAATGACTACATACCTCATCAAAAACTCTTGAGAATGAATATATTTAACATTACAAGACACTTATCTGTTCTAGTTGTACAAACACAGTGCACACCCCTTCTCAAATACATTCAACACAGTTTTAAATTCAATTTCTGTATCTCACCTTTTAATATTCTGCCCTTGGGAATAGATTTTGCCTTTCAAGTAAGACTTACTATAGTGATACTGAGGACTAATCTCCATTATTTTTTCCTCAAGTTGATTCATTTTTATTATTATTTCTAGATCAATCTCACTAGTTTCAATACAATTAAATGAACACTGTGGCACTCCTGTTGAGCAAGGCAGGCAAAGTCTGGGCTGGAGATGGTGATGCCGTTGCCGTTTGGCAATGGCTGTTTGGCTGGGTTCTGACCTCAGCGGAGCCCTGCCGGCAGTGCTTAATACAGATAACGCATAATGAGATAACTATTGCTTTCTTAAAAAGCAGATAACTTAAAATAGACTGCAGAACCACTTGTGGATTATTTTGTGTCAGGTGTAAGTAGCCCAAGTGAAGTTGAAAGTGCATTTCTGCGAGGTTCCCCCCAATTTGTTTCTGGCATTCCTGGATATTCGTCATGAAATTCTTCTGCAGCCCATTGTAATACACAAAGACTCTAAATCCCTCCAGGCTTCACAAAGATTTGTGCAGAGATTATAAATGAGCAGCAGATTAGCACCAGATGAAAAAATCTGTTCTGCTAGAGAGCTAATCTGTTCAATCAATGGCCAGTTTTGTTGTGTCTTTATGGCAAGGTCTGACAGCTTTCTCTCTCGGTGTTTGGAATTTTGGTCAAAATCAACGTGTGGGTTTGTTTCGAGCCTTTGTCCTCTCAGATGACTGGCCCCCTCTCCAGCATCTTTGCCGCGCTACTGCCTGAGGCAGGCAGCCTGGCTGTACCAGGCAGGGCTCTGCCGGGCTGCAGCCAGGTATTCAGGCAGCGCAAAAAGCAAACTGTGAGAAGGCTGAAGAAGATGAGGACTTAAAAAAGAAAATAATTCAGAAAAAATCCAACGCAGATCCAACAGCTTCCAAAGCCAAGGGAAGAGCTAGGGAGGAGGGAGAAGGCTGTTCTGCTGAAAAGGGTAGCTGCATGGGCATCACCCTGTCCTCAAGGTACAGAAATAAGTCTTGCTGCTTCCAGCATCCCACGGCCCAAACGGCAGCAGGAGACCAGCATATCTCATTTGCCTGTCGTGGTTTCTCCCAAGAGCAGTCACACGTGGAAACCCAGCTTGAACTTTGTGGGACTGTCAGATGCTGTGAGGTTAAAATGAAGAGCAATGATCCCACCAATGCACCAGCTGCCTGCAGCTCTCCCTTGTGCCCTGCCAGGGTGGTACGAAGAAGCACAGTCAACGGCCTTGACCCAGGACTAGGAGCTAATTTTGCCTGAATTTTAATCCTGACTAAATCATTGAATCCCCTCTGTGATCTCTGACAAGCAACACAATGTAGATGCAGAAAAGTCTTATTAGTACACATAATCCAGTTCTCTACAACACAGGATTAGCCTGTAATCTTTATTTACTAGTATTTCATGAGATGGAGCTTCTGACACTCTACTTATAGTATGGTTGTGCAGTCCAGTATTCTCACAGTCAGGAAAGTTTTCAATTGTGTTGCTTTAAGACGAAAACATTTGAAAAATCTCCCCTTAGTATTTCCCCTTCCTGGCCAAGTCATGAAGGGCAGCATGGGAAAGTGAAGCGAACCTTCTAAATCATAATACATCTAAACAAGAAATGATCAAGGGGAACAATCCTTCCTATAAAGAGAGCTGTTCAGAAATAAGCTGTGTTATTGATATCTCTTGGCCTGCCCTGCAGGCAGCCATTCTCGGGCAGGCTTTATTTGTCCCCTTTTCCTCTCTGATGTACCATTACCTCCTGCCAGACCAACTGAGCTTGACCAGCAGCTGTGACCCAGTAGCAGGAATAACAGCAAATACCTTGTGTTTCGGTCTGTCCATAGGACCATTAAAAGAACTAGGAAAAAATGTTTAAAATGACAGAAAAAATGACAGAACCAGTTACTTACCTGAAGTAGATTTTTCTTGTTAGTGTAAGTATGTTCCAGTTAGTCTGGGTACTTAAAGCTATTTGGCTGCCCAGGGCAGGTTGCCCTTTCCAAGTGCTCCCATGTAGTGGTGCATTTCCCCTTTCCTTTGAGTCTCGACTTTTTATCTGCACATTGGTTGGAAAGTTCCTACATGAGAGCCCCAGGGGTTTTGAGCAGGGGTATATCCTCTCACCTCGTCCTTTATCCTGGCGTTGCCCTCTGATCCACACCCTCATCCTGTTAAATACTGGCAATTCGGTTGCACCTGTAGTCATCGTGTTGTGGAGCTACAATCCAAAACTAACACAGGCTGATTTAAATTGGAGTGTTAGTAAATACTAGAAAAAGCTCAAACCAGCTATTTTCATGTCTGTGCTTTATTCTCAAAATGCTTAAGACTTAACCTGTATTAATAAATTAAATGTGCCCAGGAACGTTCCCAGGCACTGAAGGACCTGATACGGAGTGGCCTGTGCGTGTGCTTGTGGGCCAGGCAGGATTACAGCAGGTAGCTGTACCAATTAGACGACCAAATCAGACCCAGTATCTCTCACTAATGGTGACCCAAGAGACCAAATTAAATTACTTTTTTCTTTGGAACACGTCAGATGTTATGTCAATAAATAAGAATAACAAATTATTACGGTCATCTAAATGCATGAGACTTTTACTAGTGTGCAAAGTATCTCCTCTATATACCAAAGCAAAATGAACACATGGGAATTATCTCTGCAGGATTCGGCTGATCTCCAGACTGTAGACACCTAAAACTTGTCTCTAACTGCAGGTATTTTTTGTGTGAGCTACACTGTGTTCTCGCTGTAGTTGATGGGTATGTTTGTAGTAGAGGACCTGAGGACCTAGACAACAATTCAGCTAGCCAGACACAGGAATTTGCCTTTAGGAAAAACTGAATTGCTCCCCAGACTCCATTGGCTGTATTAATTCGACAACTAAATCCTGCATGTGATGTCTGTAGGCTCTGTCTTATATACATATAGATGGATAGTATGGTCTGCGTGAGGCCAAGGCAAGGCTTCCATCCTCCCCACGGAACTTTCCCCCATGCAAGTATCAGGTCTGTCCCCAAAAGCCTTGTGTTTTCAGGTGCAGTTTTGTCCCAGTTATTACCAGTGCTTGGATCCTTGGCATGCCAAATTATCAATGAAGTCTAAAAAAAACACAAGAATATAGCACAAGAACCAGCTATGGTCAAGCAACCCACCATCTTCTCTCTGAGAGGTTTGCAAAGCATCCTGGGGGGGGCTTCAGTTGATTCAGCAAGCATGGAGTCTGTGTAGCATACCTGGTACCAGAGATACTGAACAGAAAAAAAATAGTACTTTTGCTTAGTGCAAACAGCAATATAATTAGGCGTGTTTTCCTGAAAAAAAGTCATCAAAAGAGTGCGGTGATTTGTTTGTGTATTTTCAGGATGTCATAATGTCTCTGCTGGGTTATCCAGAAATGTTTTCAGTTAAGAAACAGCTGGTATTTTATTCATGGACACAAACCTTTTATCTTGCTGAGTAATTTTTTAAACAAATTAGCTCACCTATTGCATAAATAACATCATGTTGCATGTGAAGGTCTGAAGTGATGTCTGGTTAATGTTTTGTTGACAATCTGACTTACTTCATTTGACTCTCATGTACTCAATTTCTTATCAGTTAATGAAGCTGCTACACTACTGTGGTTAATTTACCCATTAATTCATTTAATTCTTTGTGGCATTAAGGAAAACAGCTTATTATATTATACAGAAACGGGTTATGAATTAATATAACTCATTACATATGCACTGGTGTGTATATAGATTTTCATCTACAATACCTAAGTTAACTCCTATGGTTTGGCTGTCCTATACATCACCTCTAGCTAGATGATCATGAATGCACAAAACATTTTTTGCAGATGTGAAAAACCTTTTTTTGCCTTTAAAATCACTGCAATAAAAAAACAGGAGATGGTTATGACAGATCTGGGTCACTAAGACAATGTGATGTGCACTAGCAAGTTGTTAGCAGCAGCAATGTACGGATTGCTTTTAGAGACAGCAGATACAAAGGATCTCCCTGGTTGCCAGGTCTCATCCCTTTCTACCACGTCATGTGATCTCTTTGGTGGAATGATCAAGATCCATCTTCTGCTGTGATTAGAAATCTTTTGTTAGTTTTTGGTTCGGTTTTTTTAATGGATAGTTCATCTTTGGGGTGGTGCGTGTGGTGTTCTGCCTGCACTGCATCTTTTTCCATTTGAATTTATTCTTTCTCACACAGGCACAATTTCAGTCATGTGCAGCATTCTTAAAGAGGCCATAGCAGTGTTGGACACAGCATAGTAATAATGCCTTTTTGACTCACCTGAGACTGTCCAGAATTGTGTTTGTCACAGCCTTGTCAGTTTAACGGCACATAGTGACCAAGATACCTGGTACCTTCTCCTCTGTTGTTTCCAACTGACAAGTCCCATAGCCGAGATTAATGTTTATACTCAAGGGGATGATCTGGCACTTTGACCAACTGTCCCTTTTGGGACAGAAATCTAGCATTTTGTGTTATGTGAGAAATTTCAGTAAGGAGAATTTAAATAAAACTTTTTAAAATGTGAACTTAGTGGGACGATTAAAAACTTTGATTGTTCAGACAACAGGGGCGCAGTTGAGTTACCCACAAATCAGTGTCTAATCCCATAGGAAGGCCACCTGGCCTCCAGCAGCTTCTTGAGAGGGACATTTTCTCCCTATTTGTCACAGCTGCTGTCACTGTGCAAGCACTCAAATATCTGGCAGGTAGACAACTGAATCCTCCTCTAGGGATGAGATTCAGGTCCAGACCCAGATCATAACCTCCACATTAAATCTTCAGTCTACATGTCTTTAGACACTCAGATGTCCAAAGCTGTCCTTAAAGTCATTAGGAGCTAGATAAAAGAGTGAATGGCTTCTAGTGTGCACAGTTCAACTAACCAGAGGTAAAAGAGAAAATGTGAAAGAGTTGAAAGTGGTAGTAAATTCCCATTGAAACAACAGAGAATAAGGTTGCTTGCTAAAGCCTTTTTGATGTTTCAGATGAAAAAATAAAGACCTTTGCACCACAGTAAGGAAGAAATGAGAACTGATATTGATGGTAACATACATCTCCCATTTCTTCATTTTGTTCTTTAGCTGTCCACTAAGGCAGTAGTGTTGGAAGACAGGATGTGAATGAATCTGAACAAGTCAATAGTAAGTGGGAATTTCAAGTTAGTGTAATTCAGCCCACAAGGCAGGGCTCCTCTACCATTTATTCTTGTTGTCTTCAAGGCTCGTTATGTAAATATTTGGGATTTTGGCAGGGTGCTTCCTCTTTGTTATTGAAGTGAAACATTTGCTGCAAGCACACTGAATAAAGTCTGCTTTGTAATTATTTGCTGTAACAACTCAGCAATGGAGACTTACGGTTGTAAGACTGCCAATTCTGTATTAATGTGATCTTCTTTTTTCCCTCTCCTGGCTGCAGCAAGCACGCGGTTGGTGTAGGAAGTCTGCAAAGCAGAACAAACAACCGTGTCCATCTGTGTCAACAGATTCCCACTTCACCACTCTGCCAGCCTTTCTTCCTCAGAGCCGCCGATCTGTCCCTGACCAACCGAAAGAAATGGGTCAGAACAAGGTACATCATGCAAATGGCCTTGGTCATCATCTTGGTTTCTCCCAGCAGGACTTGAGACACAGTGAACAAGGAGACTTCACACGCAGATCCAGCAGTGCCTCCAGCATTTCATGGTCATTTAAACGAAGCAAGTCTCTGTTCTGCTTGCCCACTGTGAACTCCTCCTCAGCCTCAGAGACTTCTCATTTCGGTGGACCGTTTCAGTTTTTAAATATTGGGTCACCTGCAACCAGGTTAAAAACCTGGAGATGCAGCCCCAGGCTTAACATTGATGACTTGGAGGGTGCCCAGGAGACCAATGTAGACACAGGGATGAAGCTGTCCTTCTCAGACCTTTCTGTAGTCTCTGCATACTCTGCCCTTAATGGATTTTGCAGTGACTTGGAAGCCTCTCTTCCCCCACAGAAGCAAGCTAACAGTAAGACTAAACAGGCAGCCACCAGTGGAAGGCCTGTGTCAACTGTGTGCAATACATTTGAGTCAGTTGATGGTTCACTGCCTTCTCTCTCTGAGAGAAGCTCACTCACATCAGCATCTCTCTCCAACCAGCCCAAACAGTCTTCAAGAGCAGTTCCTTATTCTCTGGATGATCATGGTAGTGTTTGTCCAGCTTCATCAGCTAACGAAGAAGAATTTTACATCTGAAGTTTCTCTATCTTACACCTACCAGGGCAAACATGTTCTGATTGCAAATGACAGCAGTGGGCCCTCCTTAATCTTGCAGAAGGTTCCTTACTAAGAGGTAATGCAGCAGAGTATACTGAATATTCGAAGAAAGCATTCGGAACCCTCAGGGTTGGGCATCCCCAAACTATGTACAGGAAAACAGTCTGAGTGAGTTTTCATCCTGGACATTTGTGCTGGAGGGGCTGATCAGAAGCTTGTCCATGGCAGTAGAAGGTGGGTGGTTTCTATGATTGACCCTTGGACTGGTGGTGAAGGAAATGCCAGAAGAGGCACATAATAATCCAGTTTTCTTCAGTCAAAACTGAAGACTAATTTGTGACACAAAACTGTTTTATCTTTTCTGAGAAATTCTATTAAGATGGTAGGAGAGAGGGGTCTTCTTTCCATTTCATGAGTTCCAAAGGCAGCTCTAAGCACAGCAGGTCCCAGTAACATATCTCCAGTAGAGTCAGGCCGTAGGTTTCTTGTGAGGACACACATAGTTCCTTCTAACTTCTTGGCAGTGCTGAGGTGGGAAGAAGCTTCGCTCCTTCCCCAGGGATGAGGAAGCTCTGCTGTATCTGTCACTTTGACAGTCCAAGATGTGGAAAGTGCCAAAAGGGAGTCCTTACAGAACATTTTCCACACATCCCCTCAAAAAGCCCATCTTTTCCAGTTGGAAGGGTGCCATCTGGGCTGTTGTCTGACCCGCTCATGTAGACAGTGGTAAACCCAAGTAAAGCATGTTTTCTACTTCCAGCTCAGGCAATACAGAGCTTACCTTCTGGGGATACAAAACTAGTAAGATAACATAGCATTTTTATATATTGCTACACCACTAGTCTTGAATATATGGCAGCTCCTAATTTTTTAAGAGGTTGTTATTTTTCTGTGAAAAATAATTAGAGCAGAAACTTATTCATCACATTCCCAGGGCAAGCATACTTCTTTCTAAGTAAGACACATTTCTTCTCAAATACCTCTCTCCAAATGGAGAACAAGCCTAATTTTACTGGCTTTTCAAGCAATGTTTTTAAAATACACACTCTTGATAATCTGATTTGCTCCAATTCATTTGATATTTAAAAAAAAAGCCCAAAACAAAACAAAACCACCAACAACAAAAAATAAACAGCAACAAGTTGTTTGTTAATATGGCAGCTAAGTACCTTCACTGGGATTTAAATTGTATATAGAGATTGCATCATGCATGTTCTGAAAAGTTACATTTTTGGCAGAGAAGTGGTGCTGATTGCAGCTCTGGTCTAGCCAGTGAGAAAAAGGCCAAGTTATAATGTGTATGTATAATACTGTATGTAACCTATATACAGGTACAGGTGCTGAAGACCTACCATCATAGAATCATGGTATCATGGTCGCATAAAAAGGCATTTATGGAGAAAAATGTTTAGTATATTACCAAGTATTTTTACTCAGAAGAATTGCTGCTTTGAAGAAAAAAAAAAAAAAACCAAG
>VZRU01016779.1:0-91134 GCA_013398155.1 Pedionomus torquatus | reverse complement strand
AAAAAAAAAAAAAAAAAACAAAACAAGAAAAATGCACACCCATGCTCTAAATAATATTTACAAAAAGTGGAACAGCTCCCCTGGCCCATTAAAGCATAGTTTATAGAAACAATTCTGGAAGAAAGCCTGGGGGAAATTGAGTCCAGGTTTATAAGGGAGGAGGGGGGATTCCATTAAAGCTGCACCCCCAGTCCAGAAGAGGCCAGACGGACAGTCAGGATGCTGCTCCTCAAGGCTTTTTCATTTTGCTGTCATTTTCTCAATGAGGCTGAAGCTGAAGTCTCTTTAAGAGATGTTACCATAGAGTATACCAGAGGTAGACCTTGGTTTTTGTGCTAAACACGATGTATAAATAGGAAAATCTATTCAAGCTCTGAGAACATAGGAGATTATCAGCCTCCTCTTGCCCTCCAAACTGTTTAGGCTTACCGCAGTTTTGGGTAAACTATTCTCTTAGGAAATGTCTGGGGCCAGAAATAGTACCAGTGAAGGATTTGTCAAGGTGTGCATGTGTTTACCTGTTCTATACTCCTTCAGAGTCCAAGCAGTCTTTCCTCTGACTTTCATGGCCTTTGGATCAAGCCCTCTCTGAACACAGCAGCCTGGTTTTATCGAAAGTTGTGTTCCATGTTATTGTTTGTAGCCTGTCAAAATACTTGTAAAATACTGTGAGGTCAGACCAGCAGTTTTTCCCATCAGCTTGCAATTCACCACACGAGCAGCAATGCCTAGGACAGTCAGGCTCCATGGGTTTAAATTTGTGATTCTTTATTTTCTGTCATATTCATGGTAGTACAAAAACAAATGATGAAATAGCATTGTATATGCACGGGAGAGCCATTTTATCAACACTAGACATTTGCAGATATGATAACCAACAGGATAAATTAGGTTCAATTCAATTCAAAAATCAGTATTCATTATTTGGAACAGGGGAAAAACAAAGGCCCTTTCACAATATTTTAATTCTAAAGGTAGCAATTGATCTGAACACGAAATCAAAAACTGGTTGTGGAACTGGATCCTGGAATCGTGCCAACACCCAGACTCCTAGCAAAAGCTGTTTGAGGCTTTTAGGGAAGAGGAGGCTTTAAAACATCTTTTTGCCTCTGCAAGAAGGAGTTCAGCACATCTGGGGGCTGTCTCCGGCCGCGGCAGGAAGCAGTGGTGCTGGAGGTCTCCAAACAAGCACAGGATGGCTCAAGTGTCAATCGTGAGGCTCACGTGCGGCATTAATCAGCAGCTCCGCAAACATCTCTGCTCCAGATTTTACCACATTAATCCTAGTAACGGGAAGAAAGCCAAATGAGCTTCCACAGACTCTGAATTCATGTCGTCTCCACTGGTTCTGTCTTCAAGTATTTCTGTTCTGTTTACTGATAGTTAATTAGAAATTAAAGTTTTAATTGTTTACATTCATGGTGCTTGTAACCAAATTTTGGAATAGCCGAATGTTCTACAGTCAGGAAAAGCTGAGATGATAGTGTACAGAAAGCTTCTTGTCTATAACAAAGCAAGCCAGATTTTGAAGAGTGTTTCACTGAAGGTTGGCTTCATTTATTCTCTCCCATTATTTAAGAAGAGGCTGATCTCTTCAGAGAGTTGGATATGCACAAGTTCCATGGCATTCACTCATGTGTTGTATTGGTTTGGTTAAATTATGAACAGTGTCGTTTGAGAACTGCAGGTTTACCCTGAACTTTCTCTTCTTCTCACCCCAAAATACGTTGCTTCTGTGAAATAAAATAGAGATGAAAAGTCAGTTGTACATAACCTTCTGTGTGCTCATTTATGAAGTATTGTAGACTGACTCACTATTTTAACTAGGCTTCAAAATTAATGCAATGACACAAGCTCTCCAGCTCTTGGCAGTGTGTGTTGGTGGGATAATTGCAAAATAAACATAGCAAAAATAGTTCTATGTTGGACTCAGCTTTGCCTCTGCAGACCAGATCTTTTGTTTTTCACTGTGTTATTGTAAATTATTTGCTCCAGTAAAACTGAATGATCAAATAAGAGATGTGGCACTTATTGGTGATCCTACATGCTTAAATCCCATTTTGGTTTGTTTCATGTACAGTGGCCTTCATAATAGTGCACTTCTCTTATTTCCATCAGTGTGTGGTGTTATCTATTCCACATTTCTTTATTCTCCTCACAGGATGAGTCTGCATGTCAACATTACATTGTATATGCAAAGTGATGTAGATTTGGCTTTGTTTACATTTTATGGGTTTATGGTTTAACATTATGGGTTTTAAATATATTTATATGGCAGTTATAGAATTGTAGAAACATCAGGAGCTGGAAGAGGCCTCTGGAGGGCGTCTAGTCCAAAGTGTCTGCTGAAAGCAGGCACAAAGCTGCTCAGCCTCAGAGCTTTGAAATTAAATCAGATTGTTCAGGACCTTGCCCAATCAGATTTAAAAACATCCAAAGGTGGCATTTTCAGAGTGTCTCTGAGCAACCTGCACCACTGCTTAACCACTGCCGTGGTGAAGAATTACTTCCTAATATGCAGTCAGAATTTCCTGTGTTTGAACCTGTGATCTCTCCCTCTTGCTTTGCTGTGTACCTCTGAGAAACTCTGGCTCTGCCTTCTCTGTAATCCCCCTTTAGGTGGTGGAAGGCTGCCATTGCTCCCACAGCTTCTACTTGCACATCATATAGTCTGGCTCCCTGACCATCTTAATGTCTCCAGCCCCTCTGAACTCTCTCCATTTTGTCAATATCTCTCTCATACTGGGGAGCCCAAAACTGTATGCAGTGCTCTGGATGTGGTTTGAAGGGTGCTGAGTTATTTCCATCAACCTGATGATAACTCATAAAGTTGTGGATGCCCGATCCCTGGATATGTTCAAGACCAGGTTGGATGGGGCTTTGATCAGCTTGGACTAGTGGGAGGTGTCTCTCTCCGTGGCGGGGGAGGGATGGAAAAGGATAATATTTACTCAAACCATTCTGTGATTCTGTGATTTTTTGAACTCCATTGCTTATGCCATCCAGTGTGCTGCTGACCTTATCACTGCAAGGGTGCATTGTTTACTCATGTTCATCTTGCTCTTCACTGGGACCCCAAGATCCTTTTCTACAGAGCTGCCAGTAGGTGCCTAGCTGTGCTGTGGTACTGGGTTAGTCCATATGAGGCACAGGACTGGCATTAGTCTTTTTTGAATTTTATGAGGTTCTTGTTGGCACCTTGCTCTAGCTAGTGAAGGCCTCTGTTAATGGCAAGCCTGCTCTTCCGTACATCAGTCACTCCCCTCATTGGGAGTCATCTGCAAACTTGCTGAGGGTGCATTTCATCCCTTTATGAAAGATGTAAAGAAAATAATTGAACAGTGCAGGCCCCAGTGCTTACCTCAGAAAAATGCCACTTGCAGCTGGCTGCCAGTTAGACTTTAAACTAAGGGCACTGTTGTCCAGTACCCTTAGAGTCTGATAGTCCGGTCAGCTATTCACCCACACTGGAGGTTTTTCCAGTCAGCAGATTTATAGATTTCTATAAAACCTCCTTCTGTTCTGTTTTCACCTTTCAAGCTGAGGAGTCCTAACCTGGTTAGTTATTCTTCATAGGAAGACTATTCCATGCTTTTGTTCATCCTTGTTACTCTTCTGCTTCTTTTTTTTTCTTTTTTTTTTTTTTCTGTTTTGTTTTGTGCTTTTTAAACTGAGGGATCAATAACCACATATAGTTTTGGAGCTGTAGGTACACTATGGATTTACAGAATGACTTCAAGGTGTTTTCCATTTTAGTCTGTGTTCCTTTCCTAGTAATGTGACTTGCTGCTTTGACTGTGGCTGAGCACTGAGCTACCTTTTTCACCATCTTTATATAGCTCCCAAGTCCAATTCCCAAGCAGTAAAAGTCTGTTCAGAGCCTACTATCACGTATGTAATATTAGATATATTTTTTAATGTAATTCATTTTAGAATTAACTACATTGAATTTCATCTGCTTTTTTATTGCCCAGTTGCTGTGTATTGTGAGACCCTTCTGCAACTTCTCCAGTTGTCCATGATCTTTACTGTCTTGGATGCTTAATAACCACAACAAACTGCCATCTGACAAAGCTTCTCTTTTTTGCAGGTTTAAGTCATGCTGAACAATACAAGCTTGAGTACAAATCTCTGCATGACTCCACTGTCAACCTCCTTCCACTGTCAGAACTGGCTATTTATTTCTACCTTCTGTTTCCTGCTTTTTAATCAGTCCTTTTATTCACATAACCTTACCTCTTAAACCATCACAGCATGGCTTCTTTAAGAGGTTTTGATGAAGGACTTTGGAAAACCGTTCTTAGCTACACAATTATTTGTTGATGCCTTCTGAAGCCTCTTATAGATTTATGAGGTGTGATTTCCCTTTATAAAAACATGTTGACTCTTCCCCAAAGTAACTCAAATTTATTTCTGTTCAGATAATGAATTCTTTCATATCTGAGTGTCATTTGAGTACAGAGCGATCCTCCCTGTGGCATCCTTTCCCAGATTCCAGGACTCAGCAGAGTGTAAATTGCTAAATTTACACAGAATCCAGACTTCCTGAGCCAAAAACCGTGTTCAGATCACTGTATGACCAACTGCTACATTGTGCTACCAATGAATTTCTCCTCCATCAATTTGTCAAATTTACTGCTGAATCTCTTTTAATTCCTCAGGTTTCCACTGTAGTTCATGCCAGTGGATGACACTGAATTCATGCCCTGCATGAGAAGATAGGTTTATTTGCAATCTTCACCCAGATAATTTCACGGAGAACTTCCTGTTCTAGGAGAAATCAGTGCAGCGTGCTGGGCAACGTTACTTCAGTTCTTGGGAAGGATCCTGTCACCCTGAGCCCAGGAACTGGTTGGTTGTGAGATAACTGGGAGGAAATATGCTAGATGTTTGCATGAGGGGGAGGAATAAAATTTCTCCATGTGGAAAGCCCTGCAAGGCCTTATAAATCCTGTGATGGCAATTGTCTACAATAGCAAATGGAAGAGGGACAAGAAGGTTCAAACACTGGACTATTCGGTTGCTTGTTGACTCTGTTTTGAACCTCCTCAAGTGTCCGAGACACCACCTGGTGGCCTTCACCCTGAGGACTGGTCCCACTATGGAAGAGGCTACATGAAGCCTGGGACCTTCTGCCTCCAATACTGTCCCATCAGACTTTGCATCTTCCTGTGTTCTCACACGACTTTGGACATTCCACCAGGCATGAAATGCAGCCCCTCTAGGTCATTCTGTAAAAACACCTCTCATTTGTGCTGCCAGAGTCCTCACTTTATTTCAGATGACAACCTCCCATGCAAAATGGGATAATTGTGCCCTAGAGCCATAAGGATCTCACAGCAGTCCTGGAGGGAAGCCAAGCCAGCTGCCCTGTGGGATGGATGCCTGTGACCAACGGGACAGCTCTGGAGGGTGTGGACACGAGTCAAACAGTCCTGGGCTAGCCTCGGAACTGGAGATCAGTATACAACTGACTTTTATGTAGCAATTTACAGATAGAGTGCTGCTTTAATGTGGCCGCAGAAAGGGCATCTGGAGTCGGAGAGAGCTTCGCAACTGAACAGGCACACCCTGTCTCGGCTTTGACTCAGCCCTTTGCATTAAGCATGGTTCACCTTAGAATCATTTATCCTTTCTAATCGCTCTTCTCCTGCATATGAGGCATAAAATGCAAAATAGCTTGGTAGGTGGAGGCAATTAATCCAATTTGTTCATCGTAAATAAAAACTGCTGGCCATCAGAACGGAATGAAAATGAAATGGAAAAGGATTTAGCTGCAGCTGACCAGTCGATAAGAGAAATACCCCATTGACATCTCCATGACTGTGGAATACCTGTATTTCGTGATGGGATCACAGCAATGCAGTATGCTATTTTGTGTGTGTGTGTGTATTCCTCGCTGGGAAGCCACCGGCCTTCAAAAGTTGCTAGTGCCATCTCGTGGTTTTCATGCACATGAGTGTCAGCACAAGGAGCTGCCAGCCCAGGCAGGTGACACCCATAAAACGCGCTGTGGGGGACTCTGGCACGGTCCCCTCCGCACCCCATGGTGGTGCCCAGCATGGACTGAGACATTGCCCTGTCCCCAGGGTCTGCTTTGCACAACACGGCCCCGAAGAGCACGTGGTGAATCCAATGGCATTTGCTTCACAGCGTGGTAGAACACAAGCCTTGCTCCAGCTGTCTCTGCCAATGAGACCCGGCTGCCCTCCCACCCTCTCTGCCCTGCATTTCACTATTAGCTGCTGACACTGCCTGTGCTGGGCTTCCACCCAACTGCTGTGCTTTATTGCCCTCCCTCCCTTCCACCAGAAAGCTGAGGAGTGGAATAGTTGGATGACCCAAACGGCTCTGCCTTATTGTTTTGCTGCACTGGAGCCATGGGCGAGGAAGCAGCTACATCCCACAGGGCCACCAGGCAGGGCTGTGCTCAGCATGGAGCTGAGCATCTGCTGCAAACAAGCCCTTGAGCACAATGCCGTAAGCTGGCTGGCTGTCACAAATTCCGCTATTTACTTTGATGAAAATTTTAGCCTTCCTGGTACGGAGATAATCTGCTAAGTATGACCCAACTCCTGCCAAGACAATGCTGCTTGTGAGGTTAGCAGTGCCACTGGAGAGCTCCCGCTCCTTAGGTGCAATGAACTTGGTGACAGGGCCTCCTAGAAGAGTTACAGTTTAAGAATGTAACATATAATATCAATTTATTCCTCCTTTGTTGGTGAATTAGCAGCCATCTTTCTGCAGTTCACGAGTGCTACTGCATGGATAGATTTATTTTTTTGCAACTGGACTGTGATTAGGAGCAGGTATTTTTCTCACATGGTTTGCCATGACATAGCTACCAGTCCCACTTTTCCCTGCTTTGTTTGGGTTTCTTTGGTCACAAGAAAGCAAAGCTTTAATTAGTTGCCCTGTGGCTGTGCTCCTGGATTTTGACTAGTTGCCAGCGTTCCCTTGTTGGGTCACATAAAGCCACAGAAATGCAGCCTCTGCCCTCCAGTTTCTCTCCCCGGCGCTTTGCTGCCTTGCTTTCTTTCAAGCGCTGATCAGCCTGTGGTATTCCCACAGGAGGGGGTGAGGATGCTCATTCCCACCCTGCCACGCATGTAAAGACTGTGCAGAAATTTCGAAGAAAGACATTTCAGAGCTGCTTATGGCAGCAATAGGAACAATCACAGCCAGGGCTGCTGCTGCCAGCAGCTTGGGTAGAAGATGGAGAGGTAAGAGCTGGCAACAAGGTCAGGGGAGTGCTGGGACAAGCCAAAGGGCAGAAGAGGAGCAGTAAGATAGGAGGCAACTGTGACCTTCCTCCCTTTTTCTAGTCCCAGATTATTCACCAGCTCCAGGCATGCAGGGCCACGAAAACCCCTACTCCTCAAGGCATTGGTTGAAATATGGGGATAGCGGAGGAGAAACATCAGCCCTGGGAGCTAAGGACGCTGAAGCTGTCAGGTCACCAACAGGGCCCAAGTGTAGAGAGTGTTTTCCAAGTTTCCAGCACAACTTTGCTCTGAGCTTCTGGGCTGGTTTGCTGTTTCAACACCTTCCTTTGCAGATGAGTTCCCTTGGATTCGTGCTGTCTGTCCCCATGGACACACCTCTTCCATGGTCTTCCCCTTCCTTCCTTTAATCTTCCCTTTTCTTTTTCCATCCAGCTCATCTCTCTCCTTCACAAAACCCCGGACCCATAAAAATCCCACTCAGTACACCACCAATCTCTTCTTGGCCAACACCAGCCTGGAGGTGCTCCCACTCTGCCAGCTCCCCCAGTGCCTTGACACATCCCCTATATCTCACCTCTTCAGACAGGACCCAGGTATGGAGCTGCATCTATGGCTCCATGTCCAGAACAAAGCAGGACAGAACCCAGGCTCTTTTCCTCCTGCTTGCTCCTCTCCTTAGCATCTCCTTACTAAAGCAATGGGATTTGGTGCTTACCTTATCTCTACCACGCTGCAGGGTATAAAATGCTCCTTTCAACATCACTGGGAATCATTCAGTGACACCACAAGGATACAGCTGCAGGTGTACCCTGCTCTTCTCTGTGTATGGGGGCTCATTGCCTGTTAGACTTCCCAGATCACCAGAATCTTCTCTGGTGCAGCAGTGTTCAGTAGAAGGTCCCAAGAAAACCTAGCTGCTCTCTGGAATGACAGCTAGCTTGCAGCTTGACATCAATGAAGAGCATAGCAAGATGGAACAGATTTTTGCCCCAAGCCTTCTCTCCTGATGTGTTAAGTTTGGCAGCATCATTTGGAGGAGAAGTGAATTAATCTTATTGGAGCTGTGTACAAAAGAGACTAGGGGGAAAAAAGAGGGGAGGGGGGGTGCTGGGGGAAAGGATGTGTGAATCCATGTTGATTATTTTGAAGCCATAAACAAGTGGCATCAGAAAAGAATTTGACAACCATATGGACTTTCAGAAGTGTGAAATATTCTGAAAATGATATGCAGTCATGTAAAGACTGGCATAAAAAAAAAGGATTCGAGATATGGATGGAAGAGAAATACAGACAAGGGACTGCAATCTGTGATATAGGAGTTAAGTTTCTGGGCACATGAAAAGAATGCTACATACAAAAAGGTATATAGACTAACGTATATAAACTAAATTAAATGACATTAAATGACATAAGAGAATTCTCCCAAAAGGAATAGTCAGTCCTATCTCCTATTTCTGGTTCTTAGAACCAGACTCTTTGGGGCACCGCAGTCTCAGGCACTAAGCAACAACTTTTCCATTAAAGTAATAATTGTTTTCTGGGGAAGTTTCACTGAAGATGCCACATGCCATCTGGATTATACACAAGGCAAAAACTAGCACAGGTCCTGCTGATGGGCATCAGCTACTTTCACTGAGTTCAGTTACTAATGTGACAGCTAGGTTTCTCCCCTGATGTTCACCAAGGCGACACTTCTTATCTCAGAGCTTGGGAGGTGCTGGCATTGTCCCTTAGAGGCAAGTAGGATGACAAGAAAGCAGATTTGCAAATTGTGTAACTTCAGAGTAGAACATATCCATACATGCTATATGTGCAAATGGCAGGGACAACTTCCAGGGCCTGACAGGTGAAGGTGCACAATAAGTCACTCACACACGAGGAAAGGAGTTAAGTGCTGCTTTGCTGTCTGGGCAAAATGGGGGAATTTGGCATAGGCAACTCATGAGATCTGGACAAGGGCCACCACGTGCATGAGGTCTTACCTGCTAGGAGAAAAGGAGCTTGAGAAATCTGGACTCTGTCTTGAATATTGGCACTCAGGTTCTTTGCAACCTGCATGTTTGATACCTTTCACCTTCAAGTTCTCACAGTGCACAGTACTGTGAGACACAAATTGCAGCAAAGATCTATTCCAGTATGATTTATAAATGGCTCTGATTTACTTCTTATTTCAGCTGCCTCTTTGGCAGCAGTCCAGGTCCAGGTACTGGTTTGTAATGACCCTCACACCGTGAGAAAACAGGCAAAGCAGATGAAAGGTGAAAAACTGAAAGTGGAAAACAAACCAGCTGTGCCATCCTGAAGAAGCAGGAGCAAAAGTAGCTTGACTACTCAGAGGAGAAATGATCTATCATGAGAAAACACAGAACAGGGCAAGATCAGCTGTCTTTCATGTGTCAGTAGAGCTGTATGATGGAATGAAATGGACAATGTACACAAGGTGCATCTATTGGCATAGTCTGGACATTGGATCTGATACACTTGCAGAACTTTGAGTGTGAAGTTACTGTGGTTTGGAAAGAAGGAAATTATGTTACCCACAAATACTGTAATGCACATTACAGCAGCTCACCAAAGCACTGGGGTGTGAACCCAAAAAAATTCAAAGATGACCAATACAGGGGAGTTCAGAGTCAACTGAAAGATCCTAACTGATCTCCCAAGGGAGCACTTGTGTGGTTTTGTGAACCCTGTAAAACGTGTGTTTGTCTACCTCAGCAAAGGTGTGTGAAATTTAGTAAGTACTATTTCTTCCTCCTTCAAAGTGACAATGTCTTCTTACCTAAATGTCAGTGGCTGCTCTTTCTCCATTAGTGACAGATATTCCCTGAGCCACAGGAAAAGCAAAATGCCCCTCTGTGATGTCGTAAATAACCAGACACTCGCATGGCACCTCCAGGGTGCAGATCTCTAAGAAACAAAAATTTCTTATGTGGTTGGTTCATTCCTGCAGCCTGAAAAGGGCTTGTGTACCCAGCAGCTTCTCTTGGCTACATCCATGAACTGGTATCCTGCCTCCCTGCAGACTTCACTGGTCTTACACAAAGTGGAAAATTTCATCAGGAGGACTCCACAGCAGCTTGCTTCAGTTGTCTGGGGAAGGTGGTGGCAGGCAGGGAAGGAGGAGCTCCTGGGAGATTCAGGCTTTTTGACTGCACAGCAGATCAGAGAGGGGAGGATGTGCCTGTGTGTCCCTCATAGCCCAGCTACGGGGTCCCATCATGGACGTATCACAGGAAACCTTATTTGGAAACAGCCAAAGGAAGGTAAGATGGATCCCAGCCCTGTTCTGCCATTGCATGGGAAGCCCATGAGTCATGATGAGCACTGTGAGAGCAGCTGGGACATGGTGGGGACAGACAGGTTGTTCCACGCTGAGCACCAGTAATAAGGTTTCTGGGGGAATATCTTCACTTTGTTTGCCCCTTGAGCCATTTTCCATCTCACCTGTAATGCTCAAAGGTGTTTTCTGCTTTTCTCCTGTGTGGTTTGTATCTCAGCAGGGTGCCTGCTACAGAATTGCCTACTGCTCTTTCTCTTTGCACCCAGAATGAAGGAAACACTGAATCTGGGACATGCACTCCTAGAGTCTGATATTTTGAGTAGCTCTTTCCATTCTGTAATATTCCCATTAGACCCCGATGTCTTTAAGAAGTCAGTACACACATAAAAAGGTTCATGCGTATTTTAAATTTTTCCATACATCTTCTATGTACACCCTTCCTTTCTCCTGTTGCCTTTCATCAGGCCACTCCAGCACCCAACAGTCTTTTGCTGCTTGGTGACAGTAGCACAGTCACTAGTAAATTTAGTGTCCCACAGTCTCCTTCCACAACAGAAGGTGGTACTTGACATTAGTCCTAAGGAGGACCAGCAAGAAAGTGTCACCGATGAGAATGTGACAAACAGTAGAGAGAAACATAAGGCTCTTTTTCTATTTAAAAAGGGAACTCCTGAGAATACTTTAAGATGTCATGATCCGTATTTGGTGACAGGACTAAAGGAAAGTGTATCAAGACACTCCTTATTTCTATATTTAATGAGGTTCGGGGTTTAGCTGAGGAATTTAAATGATTGACTGATAAGTATTTGGAATTCTTGAGGGTCATAAAGATCAAGGCAAATGGATCAATCCAAAATAATTAATTTTGACATTGTGACAACTGCTAGCTGTTTCTTTTTTCCCCTAAACAAACTATTAATATATTTTCTCTTGAAATGCTGAAGTAAAAGATAAGTCTTGTTTCCTGAGGAACTGCAATATTAGACATCCCCATATCTGACACGAGCACTTAAAAACCAATGTAGTTATTCTATCAGTAAAAGATAGAAAACATTGAAAACCAACCATTTCTTAATTTCATGATTCATTCATTTCTCAGCTGGTCCTTTGACACTTTTTCTTAATTAATAGAGTTGTTGAGACAAAACAGCAACAGAAACACATTAAACAAGAAGAAAAAAAAAGAATTTCCATTGAGAATTAAATGTTTTACAGTTAATTACAACAGTCATGCAGTAAGCATATGTGTTATGCTACCTCTCAAGCAGAATCAGTGCGTCATTGTGTCCTTCAAGAAGTGACCTTCAGAAAGAGCAATTAGCTTTTTAACACTTTTTCTTTTCTATTACTAGTAATGTTTCTGATGAAACAAGATAGCTTACCAATTTAATTTTGTCTTCTTCCAGAACACTTTTTTGCCATTTTCAAACATACAACCTCAGGGGGTGGGAATTATAGCACTGCTGAGGGGCCTGGCTCGAAAGATATCTCAGGACAAAAGTGCACGGACAACATCACCAGATGTAACACCAGCAGCCACCCTGTAGTGAATGGCACACGGGTTCTGCGTGGCTTCACACAAGATCTCAACCACATGGTGCCCCCATCTTCCCCAACTAAAATAATGAGTAACATTATGGTACCAAACCTAGGTGTAATGTAGTGCTGCTTATTAAAAAGAAACCTAAGTGGAGAGCATTATTTTATTAGGTGCCTATTCCAGCAGATTTCAGTTTAAAGGAGGAGAAGGCAGTGGATTTTTTCTCTAAGAGCTGGGCCTGTATAAGAGCCCTGAAAGCTCCGCTTGGAGACAGCTCTCTTCTCCTGCCAGACTCCAGCTGTGTCAGAAAGAGCTCCTGGCTGGATATGAAGCAGGCTGTACCCTGATACGAGAGACGGCAGCTTCCCAAAACTCCTGCACTCTGGGGATTATTTTAACTCTCTTGATCTCTAGAATGGCTATAGCTCAGAGGGGAAGGTTTCAGAGTTGAGGGGGAAAAAATAAAGAAGAACGAGCATAGACAGTAAACAAACCACGCTGGAAACCCACACTTGTTCATGAGAGTACGTGCTTGCTTGCTTCTATGGCCTGAGCTGGCTTTTGGCTCTCCCATTTGGAGCAGTCTAAACAAAGGTAGACTCCAAACAGTGAATCACACTGTAGTCAGAGGATTGAAGGTGCTGCAGTCACTGTGGTATCTGAAAAAAATTCGTTTAGCTCTGTGGTGAATTTGCCTGACATTAGCCACTTCAGGATCAGCAAGTTACATTTCATGATTCCAAGTCTGGGAGACTCTTATCTCCTGACCTTTGTTCTGCTGCTTCCTCCCTTTTTCCACCTGTAGGAACACTTGCAGCAATATAGAAAGAAAAATATGTCTATTTTAAAGTTGTTTCCCTGAGCGGTAAGGGTGATCCTATCAACCTGCCTTGATCTAATGCAGAAGTCCTGGGAGACCATCACAAATGAGGCAACATGACAGGGGCAAGAATCCAGCAGGGCTGAAGGTTGTGTCCTTCTGAGAAAAACTTTAATACCTTGGCTCCTTATTCAAGTGCTGGTCTGGCCATGCCCCTACTAGGAAGATGAAGAGCTGGAGCTGTTAACAGCCGGCATTAACACTGCATAGAACTTCCTTTGGCTCTGCAGCAATCTTTTCCTGCCACCTCCTGTACCCAGTTTTCTGTGTTGCTTAGCAGGTAGTGGACTAACCCTGGTAGTGCTCAGCACCGTCACCTCCTGCCACCAGTGAGTAGGAGGGTGCAAGCACAAATTATTGCTTTTTTTTATTGCTGGAATCCATAGATTAGCTTCAGCTCTCACCCTGCATTACACCATTACCCTCTTACATACCTGAGAGGGGAGAAATGCAGCTGCCACAAGTAAGACATGGATGCCAGAGCCTGACAGAGATGCCCAAAGCCCCGGGCTGTGACAGGGTTGGGAGGGAGGTGGGGTTGTGGAATGGCCAGCAGGCAGCATGGGCCACCACAGGGGAGGGAAAATGGGTGGCACAGGGCCAGCCGCTGGCCAGAGAATCAGGTAGATGGTTTCCTGAGCTCTTCCCTGAAGACCAAAGAAATTTGCTTTGCCTCTTAGTGAGAAAAGCCCCTGGCTTATTCTTAGCTAGCTTTCTTTCAAACACATCAGAGAGACACAGGAGGCTTTCTTCCAGGAGATCGACGCTACCCTCAGATACACCATCAGGAAAAAAAAGGACAATTTGGCCTCAGCTGCTTCATCTCCTTGTTCAGGAACCAAATGCCAGTTCCAGGTCTCAGTTGGCTGCTCAGGCTGCTCAGGCCTGTGAAGGATGTGTGCTAGGGCAGTTTACTTGCTGGAAACAGGAAAAAAAAGACCTGCTATGAATGCATGTAGAACACTGTCAGCAGGAAAACAAGGTTGCATAACTGGAGGGAACATATTCACACAAAGTGGTCTATTTCTGAGCCAAATTAACCAGGTCACATTAAAGTGGACACCAGCAGCAGATACAACCTATCCACCCTGCTGTAAATCATTCCCTTAATGCTCTCTTCTGTGCTGACTTTGACTAACTTCAATTACCAGATTCTAATGCCATTGTGAATGTATTTACTGATCCACCCTTGGATCTCTTCCTCCTGCTCTTAGCTTCACTGCTGGAAACTAACCTTATTTTTTCTCCAGCAGGATCTTTTGTCCCTGTGCATGGCTCTCCCTTCAGGTGTTGATGAGATGAGCCCATTGCCTACACCACTAGGTAGGAATACTTGATGTAACGGTTCCTCTACAGAGATAGTAAGCCAAAGGTGTTGTCTTTCCGAGTGCTGGACACCATGGGCTATGGTTGATCCCATACTGGGAGAGAAGGAAGAAGCAGGAGTCTGGTCCCAGGGAGCTTTTGGATTGCATGGGACACTTGCACGGGACACCCTGGCAGAGGTATTGGAACTTGACGGTCTTCAAGGTCCCTTCCAACTCTAACTATTCTATGATTCTATGACCACAGCAGACTGAGAGCTTTGCTGCAGTCTCTGTTCTTTACACATATCTCCGTTGCACATCTTCTCCATGCATCATGAGCCGACACATCCCTCTCCTGGGCACTCTTGCTGCCCTCTGCTCTGCATGGTGCAAAGGTTCTCACAGATGCTTCTCCCCACCACCAGCATAAGACTCTTTTCATACCCACCTTGCCCACTTTTCTGCCTGTTGGTTTTGCTTTATGGGTTACCGTGTGGCTGGGTAAGACCTTGGGTGGCTTTCCATGTCACAAGAGGAGGGCAGAGCTTGGTAAGGGAAGATGAGAGCCACGGTGGACACTGTGCAAGGAAAGACACACTCACTCACACCTTCCCAAGGCTCCATCAGACATGGTGCTTGTATGCAGAGAAGAAAAAGAGAGAGAACTTGTACTCACAAAGCCGTGTTCCTTTGCTGCTAAAAAAGAACTGATCTTTCTGTATTTTCACGCTTTTCACTTTCTGCCTTGTTGTGGTGAGGCAATGGCAAACGCTATCATCTATAAAAAGGAAACCTTGATAGAAAGCCATTAGGAAGAGGCCTACTAATTAGTGCTTTCCCCTTTCATTACACCTCCAGCTTCATACAGCACTCTCCCCACTCAGTGTTTAAAGCTGTATCTGCCCGTAACTCACCCACGGCGCGGAGCACTAGACCTCCCTCTGCGGAGCACATGCACCGGCAGATAATCCAGATCAGTTTACCTCCGTGTACCTGGCAGCACGCTACTGTGCAGTGACCAAATATCAGAAGAGTTTGTGGTTAATTAGGATCAGATTAATCCCTGCTGACTGCCTGTCTCTGTGTAAAAAGGGCACTAGAGGTTAGAAAGTATTAAGTACCTTAAACGCCTACTTGCATAATGTAAAAACCTACTGAAGATCCAGACTTTGTGCTTGAAAGTGTTGATGTGAAATTATTTACCCCAGAGGCATTTAAACATGCATCTTATCCTATCAAAGCAAGAAAATCTATTTTAAAAATTTCCAGGGGGAAATGTAACGAATATTTGGCCACAGAAAATAATAAACCAGCAGCACAATGGAGACAAGACATCCACCACACACAAAAAAAAGACCTTAGAGATTGTGAACATTATTTCCAACTTCTAAGAATTTAGTTCAGCATAAGCAGTGTAATTTTTAGAGCTGCAATAATTATTTTTTTCTGGGATACAATTGTACCTGGTTTTCTATTTTATTTGTTTCTATTTATCATAAAAATACAATAGCTAATAATTAGATGGCTTCATATTTACACCCAGTAAAATGGCATTCCCCATTGAGCCCAGGGGTCTTCATAGAAATGACACATTTCCTTGCTTTTATGTGTTCAAATTATTTAACACATTCCTGACACTATGATGTAGATTGTATTTTTGCTGAGATGCTTAGCTATCCCTAGGCATGTAAGGGGATATTGGACATGTCAAAATATGGAGAAATTTTGTGCTTTTCTCTTAATTTTAAATTTAATAACATTTTTAAATGAGGAAGAATCCTGAGGGTGGTATAAAAAGCTGAGCAGCTATATAAATGGAGATAATGGTAGGAAGATTTTTAGAGGCAAGACAGACTAATAAAGGATCTACAGGTCTGTAAGAAAATGTCAACTTTACACGCATCTTCACCTATACTGATAGACCTTTGGGCCTTTTTTACTTCCTTATTTTTTGTTATTGGCACATTTATATAAGTATTAGGGACATTTACATAATAGCAGGATATTAGCTCCTTTTGAGGCCATCTGTTCTTGCGACATATTCCCCATTTACAGTCATAAGCTTCTCATTGTGACATCACCTTGGCGGCTGCAGAAGTACCTGTGATGTCACCAAACAGGATTATAACTTGAAGAGGGGAGTAAGCTGCAAGAGCAGATCAGCTCCTAAAGAATAAAGGTTTTGTTTTGCCCCATTAGCAGAGGGAGAAGGAAGCATCCCTGCTCACCCTTTCTCCCCTGTCTGTCATGGTGGAGCAGGACCGTTTCCTCCACACAGTGCCAGCTGGTGATGTGAGGATCCTTGCTGTTGCCCCCAAAAGTCACCAAGGTTCTGCCATGAGCTCTGGTAGAACAAGGCTGGTGAGGGAACTGGATCAGACCCCCCCCCAGAGCTGGGACCCCCACCTGCACCACTGCTCCTCGGTGCTGCTGTGCCAGTGCTGGGATGGCATAAATACAGAAATCTGCTTAGGAAAGAGGCCACCAAGATTGTTGAGGGAAATACCTGACATTCAGGGATATCTGTGAAGCACATCTGAACTGTTCTACAATTATTAATGTGTGAAGTAATCCAGTCAAGAAGAATTGAATGCCAAGGAGGAAACTCCTCCAGGGGGGAAGACTGGGGCTGGCTTGGATAAGAGGGTTTGGTTAGCTTGGATGAAGTTTAACGCAGCAAAGTGGGTGCATGAGAAAATATGTGCAACATGTACAAATAAGTAGAACCTTGCTCCTCTGCCCAGCTCAGGATACATCACAAGCTGGGGGAAGAGGGCAGGAAAATGACTTGCTGCAAAACTGCAGTGAGAAAAGGGAGGCACTCATGAAAGCTGCAATGGGACAGGTTGCAGATGTGCTGTTCCTGCTGCATGGACTTAGCCACTCCAGAGGTCCATCAAATGTTGCTCAGTGGGGTCCAGTTGGTTTTCTGACTTGATCCCCAGGCTGAAGAGAAGGTATCTGTGGGATGACAGGCAGGATATAAAGGCTGTGACTCAGTGCTAAGCCAGTTTGGCAGTGTGGAATTCAATATGGATCCACCTGGTCAGTTCAGGCCACAGGCAACGTGAAAACACAGTTGATGAACTGGTCTGTGCAGACCTGTCCTGTAAATAACATTGTTCCACATTATTCACTTTGTAAGTTTCCATTGGATCCCACCCATCTTGCCCACTCAACCAAATCTCTCTTTCTGAAAACCAGGCTTCTTATGGGAAGTCGACTCTGCAACTTCATAAACATCTTCATGCTTTCATCTTCTGTTTGGTTCCCTGTCATTTCAGCCAGATCAGCAGCAGAAATTGCAGTTGGCAATATTCTCCTATGAGGACCTCTTCCAATGTCATTTACTTGGCATCATTTATTTGGCACAGTAGGAGACTGTGATAGTCAGTTAGATAAGCATTTGGGGGATATCTGAGTGAAAATCAGCTTTAAACACACTTTATATTCCCTGCCAACAGTAAATGTATTTAAATTGTCAGCTCATGTAGTCATCTGGGAGGAAAATGTGCTGCCACAGTGCTGCTCCCCACTCCTACTTTTGGCTCTCTGGAGTGTCTTGTCTGAGTGTGAATTTCCACCAGGCCCCATGCAGGGTACCAACTCTCTCCCAGAAGCATTTTAAATCTGCAGATACCACAAGAGTGACTTTTAGGGGCAGAGGTTGCGTTTCACAGACCAGCAAGTCAACTCCGGGCATGCTGATGCAGCATCTCTGAGCTACTGCAGGCAGCAAAGCTGCTGATCTGTGACAGCAGCCATCACAGGTCAGCTGTGAGCTCGGAAAGGGTCTTATCACATATTCAGAGCCCACAGGGAAGAGGCTTTACTGCTAAGATCTTTGTATAACACTGCAGGAAATATATACACAGCTGAGATTATGTCTTTAGAGCTCATGCATCATTTCTCCTGGAGTTTCTTAAGCCATCTTCCCCTACGAGACATGCACAGGAGAACTACTTGGATTACAGTAAGGGTGTACAAAATCTTTTCTGTCTCCTCAATCAGTTTTTCTTCCTTTTTTAAAAAATTCAAGTAAGTTTCATCAACCTAAAAAAAAGAAGTGATCTTGTTCTTGTGGTTTCTCAGCCCTTCTGAATTCTAACCATTGAAAACTCTACAATGAGAATGGTCACTGTCAGTTAGAATACTGGCCTGATTTGGGCTCTTATTTAGCCTACAATTCTGCACATGGAAACCTGTGTCACTTCATCAGTGTTATGATGTTAACCTCTTTCAGTGAAAGTATTTGCTTCGCTTGTCATCTCACCAGAAAAACGCACCATTCTGCTCACTGCAGAAGACATCACACAACATGTTAGTGGTGCCCACCCTGCAACTCGAAAAAGGAGTTGACTCAAGCACTGATATTGCACACCACTTCAACTTACTGCCTTGCTAAGTTTTGGGTTGTTCCCACTACCTGTCTCCAAAACTGCCTACATTTTGGGGCCTGTTTATTCCAGGACTTATCCCAGAAGCACTCCTGGCCCAAGCCTGGGTCTCCCACAGTCTTCCAATACCAGCCCGTCAGCCCTTGCATCCTCAAGGGATGTGCCCTTGGGCATTTCACAGGGCAAGAAACACTGGTTCCCAGTGTGATGCTAAAAAATCACTACACCATTATTCCACTTGCAGTATTAGAGATAGAGGAAAACAAACACACAGAATTGTTACATTCATGATTTAGAGCCACAGGGGCTGAGGGAGACTGAAAGCCAAGTGCTGTGCAGTTTGGTCACAGCCAGCTATGGGCAGGGAATCTACCTCCAGCAGTGAGAGCTGCCAAAAAGCTTTTATCACTGCTAACAGTGCTTCTTTCCATTTAGAGCTGGGCAGGAAGGTATGAAGGAAGAAATCTGGGGGTCCTTGCATGATGAAGCTCCTATGTAGGAATCAGCACTGTGTGACTTCCCCAGCAGGTCCTAGCTGGCCAGATGCTGACACAAAGCCCATCTGTTCAGCAAGTTCATGCCCTGTGGAGGGAGTTTGTTGCCACACCGGCACATGGAGTTTGGTCTGAGGTGCCATCAAAACAGGTCAGCTAGCTGTTTTTTCCGTTAATAAAACCCTGCAGAAATGATTCAGTTCATCGGACTTCTTTGAAGACGGTCCTCTGCAGTGGTCATCCTTCAAAGAGCCAGATTTTGTCTTCACAACCCAGTGGGAGGCAGAGGCAGTGGTGGGTTTTATGTGGTAATGTGGAAAGCAGTAAGCAAATTAACTTGAACTTGCTCGGCGGGGTGTTTTGTGGCTCCACAGCCAACTACCTCCTCACAGAATAAGCGCTGTATGAAATGATGATGCAAATTTTTCTTATCTTGAAATTCAGCAGAACCACCTTTCTGACTTAGGAATTGCATTGGTATCTTGCAGTGTCAGTGTGGGCTCTCTCCTGGAGGAGAGATGTAAGCAGGAAGGAAGCTCGTTTGGATTCAGTTTAATTTCCCCAGGGCTATATACGTTAAGGAGAGTAAGCACACAAAAAAACAGATGCAGGTAAAAGGATAAATTCTCTTATCATTTCTGAAGGGGTAAATGTGCAGTAATTCTGCTGATAACAGGATTGTTCTAAAGCAAAAGGGGGATTGCTGGAGAGTGACCTTACACAGGAAAGCAAACTAGAGGGTTATGAAGAGGAAATCCTGCTTCTCACCTGGTCCTCTCACCTTTTTCTATTCCAGCCTTTCCCTGGGCCAAATTCTGCTCCATATTGCTGGCTAAAGTCTGTGCAGCAGGAGCCCAATCTAGCTACAGCCCAAAAGCCAAACTGCTCCCCCTTTCCTCTCAGCAGCCACACCAAACCAGAGCTGGGTTTTATTAGAACACAGATAAATAAATCAGAGAATAAATCTCCAGTCTCCTGGGAGAAATGTTTGAGGGGAGAAAAGGCTTCCAAAGAAACCTTCCTCAGCCTACAGTGCCTATACAGGCTGTGTCTTTTTTTCCAGTTTCTCATTTCAGTCCTGTGACTTCCAGCTGCTTCCAGGGATGAACAAGCTCCTCATCTTCCTCCCCTGTGCCTGAACCATTGTGGAGGTTCAACTCTGAGTCTGTTCTCTACAGTTAGGGACCACCCTCTTCCCCAGAGGACCCTCCAAGTCCATACTTCCCCGACAGCTCCCCATCTGCTCCAGGACTCAAGTTGATGTCGATGGTTTACATTTACAACGCTCTACCTCAGAGCAGAATCTGTCCCATGCAGTCCTTGAAGATGAAGTTCCGGAGAACAGCTGTCTCTGACTATTTCTCTTTCCTTCGTCTGCCCTTTCTATTCCTGCATATCTTCCACATCAGACATTACAGAGCCACCTATGGGGGCATCTGTCAGTGCTGAGTGGTGGGAGATGCTTCAGCAGTCTGCCCACTTGCCCACCACAATGGTCACGCGGGAAGACATTAAAGGCCCACACAGTAACAGCGCTGACACACCACAGATGCAGACAGGATCTAGCGCATCAGAGAAAGCAGCCACCACCTACCACTTCTCTCCAGCATTTTCCACCAGTTTTGTTCTCTGTTTGGTGGTTTGCTTACACATCAGGAAGCTCTTTGATGTTTTCCTTCTGAGAGAGCAGTGGTTTTGTCTGCTCAGAGAGGGGACAGTGATGTTGGGCACCCTCTGATGCTTTCAGAGCTGCTCCTGTAGATGCCCAGAGGAGCTCAGTGAAGGCTCCAGTCTCCTATCCACACTCCTCTGTATTTTCTTCCAGTCTGTGCCTTTCTTCACTCCCCTGACAAGCAGCCTTAGTTATCTCAGTGTCAAGAAACATTTCTCAAAATACAGCTTCTACCTCTGACCCTTTCTGTCTTTGAAGAGTTATCTTGAGGGCCAATCAGTTGCATGCCTTTTAAAATGTTTTTTTTCAGCTTCTTAAAAATAAAATGGGTGCCAGCAAATTTATCAGTGCTTTCCTGAGTAACTTGTGATGCATGTCCAGATTAAGACTCACAAAAAGATGTGATGTCTAAACTAGGACACTGGCAACTTGAAACACTCATTAAAATAAATAAATAAATAAATAAATAAACCAAACAAACAAAAAAACCCCCACCTAAAACTGAAAAAAGAGCCAGAAACCCTTTCTCTACAGCAACCCCACCCTAATACTTCTGCAGGTCCAGTGTAGGTCCACCTCTCTTTTTGACCTGCAATTTCTGTAATTAGCTTATTTGATTTGCAGCCCCTGGGTTATGCTCCAGACTATCCTCACTTGGCCAGCTCAGGTCCTGACTGAGAATTTTGGGTCTGGCCTTGATTATGATAAATGTTCATACCCTTCCCTCAGTATTTTAGCACTTGTTTGTAGCCACAGCTACTTTGATTGACTCTTTCTTCTTTCTTACTCTACTGCCTTTTATCTTTCTAATCATTCACTAATGGATTTTCTTTTTTATTCATTATATGTAAAGCACATTTCTTATTCCCCATGGCTGCTTTGAACAGCATTGATTGATTTTTTGTTTCCTTAAGTCATCTCTCCTTGTCTGCAAACACTAATTTTGCTGCTAAGATTACTCTACATCTTTCCTTTCCTAAATCAGAAATGCAGAGAGGGAGAGCTTGAAATAAACATCCCAATTTCTAAGTCTTTTCTATGGTAAGACATGACCCAGAATGTTTTTTCTCCTTTCCCACAGAAACTACGTTGTCCCAAATCACATTTATACTGGGTTTAATTTTCAATAATTTCCATAAATGCTTACCCTAAATATGAATAGCAGCATGTCTCCCAGCTGGAAATTGAATGTCAATTTTTTTACAGTAATACCTAAAAACTTCAGGAGTTTCTTATCTTTCTTCCAAATCTTAATATCTACAGGAGAGTATCAAACAGGGCATAGAAGAAATGCCTTATCAGGTCTGGAGCTGTTGGGAATATGACATCACATCCAGCTGTACAGTACTCACCAATGACCAGAGTTAATTTATCTATCAACAGGTCTGAGCCCTTCAATAAAACACTTGGTGGCCTGTTTCATTCTCTCTGAATACACGTCCAGTCCAGTGGACACCATTAATGATACCTTCAGCACAGAGGTCCTCATTCAGCAAAATTCTTAAGCCTACATGTAATTTTAGAATTACAAGGACACCTCCCACTAGATCAGGTTGCTCAAAGCCTCATCCAGCCTGGCCTTGAACACTCCCAGGGATGGAGCATCCACAACTTCTCTGGGCAACCTGTTCCAGTGCCTCACCACCCTCACAGGAAAGAATTTCTTCCTAATATCTGATCTAAATTTCCCCTCTTCCAGTTTAAAGCCATTACCCCTTGTCCTATCACTACTCTTCCTGACAAAGAGTCCCTCTCCTGCTCTCCTGTAGGCTCCCTTCAGATACTGGAAGGCTGCTATAAGGTCTCCCTGGAGCCTTCTCTTTTCCAGGCTGAACAGCCCCAGCTCCCTCAGCCTGTCCTCATAGGAGAGCTGCTCCATCCCTCTAATCATCTTCGTGGCCCTCAGCTGGACCCATTCCAACAGGTCCATGTCCTTTCTAAGTTGAGGACTCCAGAACTGAACACAGGACTCCAGGTGGGGTCTCACGAGTGCAGAGTAGAGGGGCAGAATTATCTCCCACAACCTAGTGGTCACGTTTTGTTGGGGCCCTGGCTGCACTTAGCGATTACAACAGTGTGCTAAATGATTAGCACAAGGACAAGATAGGGAGGAACCTGGCATGAAGAAACAAAGTAGAGATAAGGAGGAATTTGGCATAAAGAAATAGAAAAAGGAGAACCAATCAGAAAAGGGCTTGGGGCTATCTGAAGAATATATAATCCCTTTTGACTTTGCAATAAATGGACTGAACCTACATCATATTGGTGTGTGTGAGTTCTTTCCCAGCTTGCTATGGATAACGGACCCTGGCAATGCTTCTTTTGATGCAGCCCAGGATACGGTTGGCCTTCTGGTCTGCCAGCACACATTGCTGGCTCATGCTGAGCTTCTTATCCATGAGCATTCCCAAGTCCTCCTCAGGACTGCAATTTTCAGCATGAGGATACCATCATTGAAATCTCTGCCTGTTGTACTAGATTGGGACTGGCCAAGATCTTGCCCTTCATCTGTCCTAGCAGGAATGTGGCCTAAACCCTGAGACAGACACCCCAGTAACAGTGTCTATTCTGTCATCTTCTCAAAACAGCAGAAAGAGAGCACAAGTGTAGATGGAGGGAGGCCCATTGCTTCATTCTCATTTGGGCCCTAATTCAATTGTGTGGCTGCTCCTTCCCTGCTAAGGATGAGAAGGCAGCACCAAAATACTACATACCGCCTGATTGCAATGACCTTTTTCTCCACGTCTTCTTTCCCACTTGCAACAGAAATGTACACTGTGAAATAACTAGGTGTATATTTAATGTCAAACTCTATGAAGATCAATAAGCTGCAGTTTTACACTCATTTTTAAGGTGAAACCTTGCTTGCCTTAGGTGCTGTTGTGAAGCTGTGAGGCTGAACACGTGAACAGGATGGGCAGGATTTGATCCTGTTGTATGAAGAAAAGCATGAACAGCTGAAACCGCTTTTAAAGAGGTCACAACCACAACTCTTCTGCTTCTGGTTCCGTCGAAGAGACCCCTTCCTCATTCAGTCTCCTTCAAGTTCACCGCATCATTGTTTATTTCCACCTGGAAACTAAAGAGTGAATGAAAATCTTGCTGTTTGGGATGGCATTCAAAAAAAAAAAAAAAAAAGAAAAAAAAAAAAAAGAAACCAAATGGCAAATAAAGACATTTAAATTGCATGGGATTTCTGAATAATGTTTCAAAGTGGGGGAAAAAAATTAGCTGTGTGCCTGGTACACAGAGAGCCCTTTCTCTTCCCCTTTGTGGCAGAGGAATCAATGGAATTCATATAAAAGGAGGAGGGGGGTGGGAAGAGAGATAGGAGATGCCTTGCTCAGTACCAGCAGGTCACAAGTCTCATGAGGCTCGAGCAGGGCTTGCAAGGAAGTTGCTGACTATCTCTATGTGTACCTTTTTGTTCCTTGCCTTGGATTTGCTGGTCAGTGGCATGCCGCTTTGCCTGGCTCTCCATAGAGCTTGTAGCCTACAGGAATTTGGACAGAGTGGTACAGACATCGCCGACAGAGACTCTGATCACTGACTATCCCTTTAAATGCAGTCTCATGACTTAGTCTTTACTCCACTACCTATTAAAGAAGGAGACAAGACGTACATAGACAGCTTCCACTCAGACACCCAGAAGGACACAGAAAGGCAAGACAATTTAACAGAACTAACTGTGAGTAAATGCGAGGCATTAGAGGTGCTCTCTAGAGCAAAGGGCATGGAGAAAGATTTGTAGGAAATCCTGAAGTTAAAGAAGGAGCAGTATTTTTTGAAATATACTTGTATACAATGTTCAAAAGGTGAAATTTTGTAAAGGAAAGCTATGCTGTCATTTTAACATTATTCCTTTAAATATGAATTCTAGTGGGAGGTGTCCCTGCCCATGGCAGGGGGGTTGGAACTCGATGATCTTTAAGGTCCCTTCCAACTCTAACCATTCCATGATTCTACAAATCTAAGTGTTTCTTAGTATGTCATTGTCCAATGCTTAATTTCCCATAAAAATCTGAGGCAGTGATTTTGTGCTGCAGGCATTGGAACTTTTTGCAAATACAACCTTTTTTCACTGGGATAAATTTCATAGAATGGGGGGAGTGAAAAAAGGTTTGAGATTTGAAGCTAGCCTTTTGCAAACTTGGATCTAAAGTCCAGCCTGGAGCCTCTAGTTAGATACTCACACTTCACAAGGGGTGGCCTTCCTTTTGAGAGTGCTGGATGTGACCCCTTTTCTGCTGGGGACAGAAAGGAACTGTGGGTGCTCAGCAGGATGGACACTGCACATGAGATGTCCCATCATGCAGGCAGGTAGCTAACTTTTTAACCAGATTTATGTCTCCACTTATTGTAAAGGCCAATAATCCTATATGGGTACAACACTCTGAAAAACTTGGTTCTTGTTAGTCGACAGAGTCATCAGCATGTCCCTATATCTCTGTTTTGGGGGGATTTTTTTTATGACAATAGCTAGTAGGTAGACCTAGACTAGTATTTTAACAGTGATCATTACTATTGTAAATGGTATCTTAACAGTGATGGAAAGATAAAAGTTCCTCTGTCAGCTCAGCTTATTGCTCTTCTAAATATAACTGTATTATTAATTGCAGGTATGATTAGTTGGTACAGAGTGTTCCCACCTTGCCTTCATGTTGCCCATTTTCTTCTCTGCATACATCTTGTCTGCTTGCTGCTTAATGAAAGGAAACTCCATCTCCTATGATGAGCTGAAAGAGCTGAAGACTGAATTTGCCATCAGTCTTTACCGGCATGTATCCCAAGCAGAGAACAGAACCAATCTGGTCATCTCTCCAGCAAGCGTGGCTGTTTCTTTGGAGCTACTGCAGTTTGGAGCTCAAGGAAATACCTTTACAGAACTGCAAGATGCCCTAGGATACAACGTTCATGGTAATGTGCTGCTTTAAAAAAATAGTTCTTGTCATACATTTTGCAATAAATTCACAACTTTACTAAGGAGCAATTACACACATCACACTAAACTTCTGTCTTCTGTCTCACTGCAAGATGAAGCTTAGGGGCGTTTTCTCTATCTTTGATATCCAGGTATCATCTGGACAAAGGAAACTCAAGGGAGTATTTGATATGCATGTTATTATTCCTCTTTTTTATTACTCTTTTACTGCACTGAAATACTACTACATCTAGAAATGCTACTTCCATGAGCAGCAGAATTGTTCCTGGTTTCCCAGAGGCTGACATTGTCCTGGCCTCCCCTGTGTCCTCTTCAGGGAGGTGCCAGGAAGAGGACAGTCATCTTCTTTCCTATGCCATTAACAAATTTTATAAAACCTTTAGAAACCAAATTATCTCTAAGGCTTTGCAACTTTTTCTAACGTTATTTCAACTGGTCAAAAAGATGAAAAGTTATTAGAATGAGACTGGCAGAGAGATATATATTGACAGATGGATGGTGCAATAGCATCTTTCCCTAAAAGCAAGCTAAAATAAAACTCACTGGGAACCTGGAAGGGATATGGAATAGGCAGATGTCTTAAAATCCAGCATTAAGTCGGCTGAATTTAAGGATGCTGTTTTCATTTCAGCTCTGGATTATCCTACCATCTTGCATCACACGTCAAAAACTATTTTACATTATGGGCACAATGTTTATGAAAAGCAGATGACTGCCTCATCTTCAGAATTTGCAGCTTGCATACAAGACTTATGTATAGACACGACACTGCTATGTCTCAGCGTAAAATTTACTTTCAGTGTATGAAGGCTAACAATACAACCTACGGCAATGTCACCACCCTGTGCCGTGACCTGCCTTAGTCACCAGTGCCATTCTGTATAGCATTGATATTCAAAACCAACACAGCAAGAAGAGCTTTCTCTGGTTGATACATACAGATACAGCTGACACAAGGAC
The DNA here is from genome assembly GCA_013398155.1 of Pedionomus torquatus. NCBI lineage: Eukaryota > Metazoa > Chordata > Aves > Charadriiformes > Pedionomidae > Pedionomus > Pedionomus torquatus. The sequence continues at coordinate 64,433 of VZRU01016779.1, read as the reverse complement.
AGTGCATCTGTGTTATGAGCTACTGATATACTGGAGTCTTTTCTATAAGACTCCCATTTCTGTAAATTCAATAGGGTAATTTTAAACGACATTAATTTGTCCAAGGATTATACTTTACTTGACACATCTGATCATCAGGGGCTCAGCTGCTAAGAAAGAGCCTTAAGAATAATACTGCATAGTGAAATTCAGGCACAGATCTCCACACGTACTGAAGAGACACGCAGAGGCTCTTAACAACCTGCTCACTCTCTAGCACTGCTTTACTTCTTCTCATATGGCACATCATATCAAGCAGACATTTGATGTCCATTTTAGCTGTTCATGGCACAAGCCACATGAGCTTTGGCTTTCACTAATAATAATGCATGAATGTGAAAATAAAGCAGGACAGGATCTGTTGCTGTTGGTTCTAACAGCACATCTCCAGTCATGAAGAAGGAACTCACTTCCTCCAATGTTTTAAATCAAATAAATAAATCAAATACTTAGATCAAATTTCCTATCAGATGAGTACAACCAAATCACATATGTATGCGTATCCCATACAATTCTTTTCATCCACTAGATGTTTGCATTAATGTTTCTTTTGGTCTGTCTTAAACAATAATGAAGAATGTGGTTAAAATCTTGCAGAGTGGAAACAATGAAAACATTGATGATTCATTCACTGTTCACAGAGAATCCGCTCTTACATGCACTTGTAATCTTCTTTTAATGTTTGGAAGATTTGTTCACCTTTATTCTAGCACTAAGAAAAACAATGTATAAAGGGATGTCTCTCTAGACAGCACAGACAAAATGACATGCTTTAAAATGCTTTCTCTTTGTTGTTTCATTTTATCAATGGTAGAGTATTTTAAAACTATTTTGAACTGTTCTCCCAGTAAGAATTCAGGACTTTGGTTAGCTAAAGCACCTTGATATGTCTGAAGTTACAAGTTCAGGATACCACACCTCACATTAATGTCTGTTTCCAATTTACCATCTCTGATTTCTCACATCCTCCCGAGAGCTGGCCAAATGCTCCTGTGCTAACGCAAAACACATGAAAAAAGCACTTTGCACCTCAGATCATGTAAGTTTTCTTGACATCTGTTCAAGGAGTTTGATATTTTATCCCTTAAAGAGTAATAGATCTAAATGTTAATACCAAACTTCCAATAGGTGATTAGTCTTCCTGCAGGTTACTAAAGGAGCACTGTTAAGTTAGAAGAAAACACGCACTGGACTCTCAGGTGGTAGAAGCCAGTAGTCATGAAACTCTCCCTTTAACCCATCAAGAATCTGAACTACTGTAGTAAAAATCTCCTGGTAGCCTGGCTGGCAGCTGAAGGATCAACAGTGATCCTGTCCTTGACCTAGTGCTCAGCCTGGGACAGGTTGATGGGATGGACTTCCTCAGTTGGTTGCCCCTAACCACCAGGGAAATGCTTTTCCTGGGGTGGGTGACACTGGTAACAGCAGGAGAAAGAAACAGTGGTACTGTGGCACCAGCAGTATTTACATCCAGAGGTGTATTTACATCTAGAGCAGTATTTACATCTAGATCTCACTAATGGGAACTCAGTAACTGCCTACCAAAAAAATAATGCACCTTATGGACTGTAAGATCTGTGTTCACAGAGAGGCATGAGCCTGGAGTGAAATGGGCTGCTTGACATATCTGCACTAGAGTGATTTTTACAGCAACACGAAGAGAGCTTTCCTGTGCCCAGTGCGTCACCGTCCTTGACAGCAGTGCTTGACAGTAATACCCCATAAAGTCAAGGGTGCTTCAGCTGTTATAGTGCTTTGACTTTCAGAGGACAGCTGCTTCAGTGTTAGAGTTGAGAGCTGCAGAACCCTGGTGCAATCTCTGCTGTCTGTAGCCTCAACATGTGTCATGGTTTCAGCCAAATTTACCAAAACCAGATTGACAGATGGCCNGATGGGATGGAATACCTCTGTTGGTCAGTTCTGGGTCACAATGGACCTGTCCTGTCCATTCCTCCTTGCAGGTGGGACCCATTTATGCTTTTCCCCTTCCAACTCTCCAATGGGGCAAATAATGGAATCACCTGACCTTGGTTGTTCTAACAATAAGTATAAGCAAGGGCCTCTCTGCATACCACTCCTTGGTATAATCACGTCTTATCACTGTGATACAAAACAGTTTCCTGACCAATGTGCTGTTAATTTCAGAGTTTAGTTAGAAGAGGCCTAGCTAAGAAAGTTAAATTGTAAAACAGAAAATCAGTTGATTTTACCTCAAAGCAGGACAATGTGATAATTGCAGGTTTTTCTTCTCTCTTGCCTGGCAGATGAAAATGTGCAGAACTTCTTGCACACCGTGTATGAAGGAGCCACTGATTCCAGCCAAGGCACGGTGGTTCAGCTGGCATGTTCCTTCTTTGTGGATGCTGGGGTGCAGCTCTCACCCCACTTCGCTGCACGTGCCGGGCGCTGGGCAAACAGCAGCCTGCAGCAAACCAACTTCACCGACCCAAACAGAACCTCAGCCCAAATAGAGGAATGGATCACCAGTAACCTCGGAGGTAACATAACCACAAACGAGAATGATTGCACATTAATAAAATGTAAGACTAGAGTAATGAGAGAAATTACATTTAACCAAGTATAAAGATTTTTGAAACAATCCATGATGTCCAAACCAAGGCTCAGAGCTAGGAAATCTAATTCTTGTGCTGATGCTCATTTCTAATGAAAGAGCTGGAGTAGGTCTGAATCTGTGAGTATAAGTTTGCAGTCTCAAGCTTTTAACTGCTTCTCCATGTTCCTCTAATTTTTAAAATGGCAATCCTTTGTAGTGTTTTCAGTTTCAGTTAATGAGGAGCAGCCAAATTCCCCAGGGGCCGGGTTCACTGTGTTAAATGCTTTCATGCTGCTGTGGGGAACATGCAGTGCCATAAGCTCAGCAGTCATACTCTGAGTTTAAAAAGTCAAAATGGGAAATAAAAATAATTTACTTTCCACACAAGCAAGAAAATGAATTACATTAAATTCTGTGTTAATGAAAAAAATAATTAAAGAAGCAAGCCCTTAGAAGCAGTCCCTGATTTGCCCTGTCACGTTCAGTTCCATGAGTGTTAATTTGGCCATCAATATGTGAGGTGAAGTTAAATACAAACATTAAAGCTACTATTGAAAAAATAATTCTAACCTTCTTAAATTAACTGTAGTAAGTGATCCAGCTTCATGATATAAAAGTATTTCTCTAGAAGAAGGTACTAAAACGGGAGCTCATATTGTGGTGCTTACATGTGTATTGGTGGATTAAAAGGCAATGACACTTTCAAAAGTCTTTCAGATACCCAAAGCAGGATCAGTTGAACCAATTCTAATAAATAGGAGAGAAGGAGAATTAGGATATGAGCTTCCGTTGACTTAGTTACTTCATAAAGCTGTCTGTAATCATTAATCCATTTCATGAGGGATTTCTAGTGCTAACGATGAACCACTCCAAGATAGACGTGAGCACATTTAGCCTAGAAAACCAGTTAGGGCCAGGGCATGGTGCTGAGCACCGGGCTGCTGTCATCTGTGCTGTTCACCAAGTAGTGTAGTCCTAGTACAACTTTGGCCCTCACCACTGACCAGCTTGAGCTTGCTTCTGGGGCAAGCACAGACTAACAGGCAACTCCATGAACCCCACGCACAGCTGGGAAGGGGAAGGTAGAGGGTTTAACAGTGCCTTGTGAGTTTTGCCTCTTTCCCTTAGGGACAGAGAGGTGTCCCAACTTGCTTTATTTACTGGGGAAGTAAAATGGTAAGTGTCCCCCTCCCCACCTCTCTCCCATGCAGGTGGGGATGTGGATGGCATGCTGTTGGAGAGCGCTGGGTCACCACTCAGCCAGGTCACCCTGGTGAGCACCATGTACTTCAAAAGCATGTGGCAAAAGAAGTTTTCCTTTATGGATACCCAGATGTTGCCTTTTACCACAGCGGAGGGCTCAACCCTGAAAGTGCCCACAATGCATCACACAGCCGAAGTTAACTACGGTAACTGTCCTTGATCCAGATTTGCTCTATTGTACAATATGGAACAGTTTTATTTACTTAATTTCCACAGCTACCACACTAAGATGTTATGTTCCCAGCCTAGAGAAGTCTCAGATGGAATCCCATCAAACAAAAAGAACACCTGTATGACTGAACTGGCTCCTTATAATTGCAGGCAATCACAAAGCAGATCCCAAGTTCAAAATGGCTCTTAAAATGTCTCCTGTCCATGCCCCATCCCTCCCAAACCAACATCTTCCAGCACTCCGTAACAAACTTGTCAGCTATTACAAACAATTGAAAAGCACCAAGAGAACGTGCCAGGAGAAGGGAACAGGAGAGACTGGAGTTACCTTGCTATACAAAGTCCTTTACAATAGCAGGAAGCTTCTTAAATTAACTTGCCCAGGAAGAGAGGACTGAAGGAAGCACATGTGATCCCATGGCAGAGGGCAGTTAAAACTAGAACAAGATCCAGCCCCTACCGATTTGATTTGTGGGGTGGGTAAGAAATTTCCTGGCTCCTCAATCCGATCACTGTTTGCCCCTTGAGTATGTGAGCACCAGAGGGAGCATAACAGCACCACGGGCGTCAGTACTGCACACCCATCCCTCCTGTCACACCTGGTCTCCAAAGCTTTAGGGTAAAACTTCAAATCTTCAGGCCCAAACTTTGCATTTAAAGAGGGGCATTTTTCTATTGCTTATAATCAGTTGATGCTCTGTGCAAGGGCTTAAAACAGTATAAACACAGATCAAGCTTTTATTTGTATAATATATGAATACAGAGTATGCTCCTTTCAAAGGCCTGGAGTGTGTAGGTTTTGACAGAAGGACTCATGCCATCAGCTTAATTTCCTACCACAAGGAATTCTTTCAGTTAGCTCTACAACGCCTTTTGAAATATAAAAAGCTCATTTCCCTTCAACCCAAATTTCAAAACTTCACTTAGGTAAAAACCTTACTAATTCCAAGTCTAAAAATTTTAAGGCCAATTTATATCTCTTACCAATGTGAGAGCTTTACCCTTTAACTTAAACAGCTTCTCTTCTACTTTGATATTTACTCCCAAATGCATTTGCCAGTCACCAAGCTGCCTCTCAATTTCCTGTTAGCTAAACTGAAGATGCCAGGCTTTTCTAATCTATTAAAATAAAACAGATATGTCAATTCCCTAGTAGTTCTTTCCTGCACTTTTCCAATTTAAATTAATCTTTCTTGAAAATAAGTGGCCAGGAATGTACATAATACTTTTAATGAGGCCATATATATGCTCAATAAAGTGCTCTTAATATTTCCATGACTTGCTAAAAATACCTTTTGTAGTGCATCGCAAAATCAGCTCAGGGTAGTTACTCAAGGTTGACCCCACCCAGACCTTTACTCTTTCTCCACCTTTTTCCAATTGTTGAGTCCTCGGTAAATCAAGGGGAGAGAAATCTCCTCTCCTTAGAGACACAACTTTTTGTGTGTTTTTGAACCATCATTTGACTTCCACCACTGCAGTCATCACGGTGATCTCACTGTTCATCTTTGAGGAAAGTCTTGAGTGTTGGTAATACTTTGGAAAGCCACTGGCAACCTGGGAACTCCTCTTTTAACCTAGCTCATTGTAGTTTCCCCTTCAAGTGGCTACTTGCTGCCTTTCATTTCTTGCTCTAATTGCCATCACTTCTGCCTGTAAATCATAGAATCATAGAATGGGTTAGAGTTGGAAAGGACCTTGAAGATCATTGTGTTACAACCCTCCTGCCATGGGCAGGGACACCTCCCACTGGACCAGGTTGCTCAAAGCCCTACCAAGCCTGGCCTTAAATACTTCCAGGGATGGGGCATCCACAACTTCCCTGAGCAGCCTGTTCCAGTGCCTCACCACCCTCACAGGAAAGAATTTCTTCCCAATATCTAATCTAAATCTCCCCTCTTCCAGTTTCAAACCATTACCCCTGGTCCTATCACTACACTTTCTGAGAAAGAGTCCCTCTCCTGCTCTCCTGCAGGCTCCCTTCAGATACTGGAAGGCTGCTATAAGGTCTCCCCAGAGCCTTCTCTTTAGTGCCACAGTGAAACTATGTTTAGTATGTTTACTTAAAACTAGATGGCTGGATCTATGACTTTTCATCGAATCAGGTATCAAGTCAAAAAAGCTTATTGATTTCTTTGCTCGACTCTACCTGATATTGCAATTTAGCTTTCTTTCTAATTCCCTCTGTGACTTGATTATTCTTTTATTCAAAGTATGCTCTAAAACTTCTCAAAGACAGATCTAAAATTTCCCAGATTACTAACTTTCTTTATAAACATACTCCCGTTTTCCAGTATTGATGCCCAACTGAGTCTACAGGTCTATTAAAAATCTTCGTTGTCACATTTGCAATTTTATATCCAAGCTCCTTTTTTATTCTGAGGTGATGATCAACCAGGCCCCAGATTATTACTTGTGTCTCTCAAGGAGTTTGAACTTTGTTTCAATCTCTGGTGGTGTAATACCAACTGTTCTTTTCTAATTTCCTTTAGGAACCTCCTTTAGGAACCCATTATCCTTTGCTCTATCATCAGATTAATTCTTTCCCATCTGTTCTAGCAAATAATTGGGATGAATCTAAAAAAAAATAAATTCAGTGTTCAGCAGCACTCTTCTTCCTTTGTTGTTGTTTTGTCTTGCTTATATGTCTAAAACATTTTCTTTTTCTGTGCACCCATGAGGAGGCACCCATGGCCACTCATTATTTCTATGCCTACTTATCTCTGAACCATAATTCCCCTGGCTGAGAGATCACTTTTCCTGGTCTTTGCAAGCTTGTTCTTACTGTTGCATCTTTCTTTATGATGTTACTTCTGGGACATCCATAGTGTGTCCAACACGCTTCTTCTTCTTCCTGCTGGAATTAGCACCTCCTGAGTGCGTTCACACCTCTGACTCAGAGCATTCATAGAAACATAGAATCACAGAATGTTTAGAGTTGGAAAGAACCTTAAAAATCCTACCATGGGCAGGGGAACCTCCCACTAGTCCACATTACTCAAAGCACCAGCCAACCTGATCTTGAACATTTCCAGGGATGGGGCAACCCCTTCCTGTGTCTCGCCATCCTGACAGTAAAGAATTTCTTCCTTATTTCTAATCTAAATCTACCCTCTTTCTGTTTAAAAATGTTATTCCCTGCCTTTTCACTGCACTCCCTCATAAGGAGTCCCTCCCCATCTTTCCTGTAGGGTGCCTTTAGGTACTGGAAGGCTGCTATAAGGTCTCACTGGAGCCTTCTCTTCTCCAGGTTTAACAACCCCAACTTTCTCAGCCTTTCTTCATAGAAGTGGTGCTCCAGCCCTCTGATCATTTTCATGGCCTTCTCTGGACTCACTCCAGCAGGTCCACATGACCTTATTATGTTGGGGACTCCAGAGCTGGACACAGTACTCCAGGTGGGGTCTCAACATGGCAGAGTACAGGGGCAGAATACTGTGTCTGCTGGGCACTCTGCTTTTGGTGCAGCCAAGGTTTTCGGGCTGCCAGCACACATTACCAGCTCATGTTAAGCCTCTCATCAATAACCACCCCCAAGTCCTTCTTAGAGCTGTTCTCGATCCATTCTCTGCCCAACCTGTATTTATGCTTGGAATTGCCCTGACCCACATGCAGGACCTTGGCCTTCTGAACTTCATGGGGTTTGCACAGGCCCACCTCTCGATCCTGCCAATCCTGTCAAGGTCCCTCTGGATGGCATCTCTTCCATCCAACACATTGACCATACCACACAGGCTGGTGTTATTGGCAAACCTGCTGAGGGTGCACTCAATCCCACTGTCCATGTCTCCAACAAAGACGTTAAACAGCTCTGAGAACACAACTCATCACTGGTCATCACTTCGACATCAAGGTGTTGACCCCTGCTCTTTGAGCGTGGCCATCCAGCCAATTCCTTATCCACTGAGTGGTGCTTCTGTCAAATCCATGTCTCTCCAATTTAGAGACAAGGATGTCATGTGGAACAGTGTCAAATACTTTGCTCAAGTCCAGGTAGGTGATGTCAATTTCTCTTCCCTTATCCCCTTATTAGCATTTGCAATGTTGTTGTAGAAGGTCATCAAATCTGTCCCAAAAAATTTGGCCTTCGGGAAGCCATGGTGGCTGTCATCAATCACCTGCCTATTTTCCATGTGCCTTAGTATAGTTTCCAGGAGGATCCACTCCATGATTCTCATCCTCTCTGAGTCTTTTATAAGTAATTGACTTCACTCAGGAGTGCAGAGCTTCCCCTTCCAAAAAGCTATATCAAATCATCCTCACTGTTGAATAACATAAACTACTACACTGACTCGTGATCTTCCAGCCCTGGGTGATTTTGTATCACCAGCTCACCGCAGGGACTTTGCTACTCATAAGATCTGAAATAGCCTCACCCTTTCTTGCTTTGCAAACTATTCAGGCAAACAAACAGGCTTCTTGGGACTAACACACAGGTTCAGTACCAAAAAAACCCCAACAAAACAACCCAAAAACCAAACAAAAAAACCCAACAACAACAACAACCAAAAAAAAACCCCAAAAAAACAAAACAAAAAAAAAAACAAACAAAAAAAAACAGCAAGGAGATAACCTTCCTTTGTTGTTAAATGATAGCAGCTGTCTCCCATCAGGATCCAAAACAAAGAGCAAGAAAGATTAGCTATGGCCTATAATTGTCTTAGCATTTACAACACTATTTATCCTTTAAACGTGGCCACGCAGAACAAATCAGCCTGGGGACAATTAACACTGCTCTATGAAAATGTCAACATTACTGTGTACATATGCCTTTTAAACACTGCAGTTATTTTACATATTCATTTTTCCAAGCAATTTGTTAAACACATTTGAATACTGATTTAGCAGATATATATATAATCCTTATGGGATGCTCAAAACCAGTTCAAGTAAGGAACACTAAATTCTGACTCAATAATTTCAAGTCTTTGATTTTCTTTCTAATTAACAAATATGGACTGTGTAACCTTTGTGCAGAACATGTTGGCTTCAAAATATCAGCATGCCCACCAATTTAATGTCCAGTGCACTACAAATATAAAACTTCCCTGCTTGCCCATTACAAACCAGAAGGTCTTTTCCCAGTAAGTCATCGCTGCGTTGGGTGGTGGTTTTAAGAGCGCAACTCCTTGTCCACACTGCATGGCGCAAGGGTTAACCTAAGAGCCTAAAAAAACATCTATCAATCAGAATAATTAACACTTTAAGAATTCTATCTAGCCTGTACCTGCAAAACTAACAATTTTTGTACACTAAACATTTGAGACATGCTATAGTTATGTATTTATTGGCAAATATTTAGATATTATGAACATAGAATCATAGAATCATCCAGGCCAGAAGGGACCTCCAAAAGGTCATCTAATCCAACCGCCCAACAGTTGCAGGGACACCCCCAACTAGACCAAGTTGCCCAGGGCCTCGTTGAGCTTCGCCTTGAGTATCTCCAGGGAAAAGGCCTCAACCACTTCCATGGGCAACCCGTTCCAGTGTTCTACCACCCTTAGAGTAAAGAATTTTTTTCTAATATTCAACTTAAATCTACCCTTCTCCAACTTAAGTCCATTGCCCCTCATCCTATCGCAGCAGGCCTTTGTGAACAGACCCTCCCCAGCCTTCTGTAGGCCCCCTTTAGGTACTGAAAGGCTGCCATTAGGTCTCCCCGGAGCCTCCTCTTCTCCAGGCTGAACAGCCCCAGCTCCCTCAACCTATCTGACATGAGCTATCTGTTCTCTGTCATTTATGAGTTACCTATATTCTGTTATTTATAACCCCAGACTCAAAAAGTATACGAATACCTACCTGTACTACTACAGCTGGGTGAAGAGATGCAGTATTTTGGATGGCCTGCAATAAAGGCGACACATTGATTGCCTGGGACTTGTATTTAACTGCCAGCCTGAATATTACTGAACGTTCCCGAAATTATATTTATTGGATTAACAGCTGAAGAAATAAGAAAGTCAAATTGTGACAGTTGAATCTATTCTACTGTGTAAGAAAGTCCATTAGAAACACCTGGATTAATTGTTCTTAGAAATACGGAACTAAAATGGTAATTTTAAATAGCTGTTACAAATTGTTGCATAACTACTTACAAGTCTGGAAGCCCACCAGCTTTTACTTTTCACCTAGTTTTTATAACCTTCCTCTGTTCTTGATAGGACTTTGTGCCTAGTTTTTAAAAATATAATACATTTTTTGCTTAAATAAGCATAAGTCTAACTACATTATTGTTTAATGTAACAATTTGTTTGTTGATTTTTAAAGGTAGCAGTGACAGAAACATGAGGCAAAGTAAATTTCAGTGAAATAATTTGAACACTCTTCATTTTGTTTTTCTGACTTCTACCAGTAGCGAATTTTTAGTGAAAGATATGTAAAAACTGTACATTTATTCAAAGAACATGCATTGCCGGAAAAGTCACCATGAAGTTACTGTCGTTGCCTCAGTAATGTTTTTTTAAACTCTGAGCAAGGAGGACAGCTACTATATGAGACGGTAATAAAATATCCATTCTCTGATGAGACAGTGCTCCAGTACTACCACTGTCACTGGCATTTTCTGCCAAGATATGTCTCTATATCACAAAATCACACAATCGGCTCTGTTCAGATGAGCTACTGTTGTGAGTTAAGAGCAAGCTGAGCTGGCTGCAACAGCCCATGTGCTAGAGACAACCCCTTATATCCCATCACTGCTGTTCTGAACCGTCTGCTGATCCAGGCTTGTGTTGTGGGTTTGGGCTTTTTCTCCCCCCCTTGAATGATGAAATAAGATCCACGTTTGCCCACCTCCAGGCCAATTCCGAACTGCAGCTCTGGAGACTTTCAACGTGGTTGAGTTACCTTACCTGGGGGAGAAACTCAGCATGTTCCTAGTGCTTCCCACCCACAGAAGAACATCTTTGTCCCAGATTGAGTCTCACCTTTCTGCCAAAACCGTAAACCTCTGGGCCATCAGCTTAAAGAGAATGAAGATGGACATTTTTCTTCCTAGGTAAGCAATATTAATAGTGCAAGATAGCCTCACTGCTTCGGTTGTCAGAATTCTGTGTGATAGCGCTGACAAGGGCAACATGTGAGATAAAAGCAAACGAGATGCTTTCAGTTCTGTTATTCATCACATGATCAGAAAAGCTCTAATCCTCTCTTAAGCCATGAAGAGGTGAGCTGGGAATGATAAATCTTTCTAGTACGGTCTGTACTCTTTAAAACCCAAATATTTCATTTGAGTCTACAGCTTTTATCAAAAAGTTGTTTGGGGTACAGCAATCCTTTCAAGATCTAAAAAGAGAAAAATGTGCCTGGCCCTTTCCCACTCCATTTTTTCTCTTTGCTTAAGAAAGAGTAAATATATAACCTTTAAAAGAAATGCAACAGCATGTTTTTATAACTTGCACACAACAAAAGTACTCTACAAAGAACCTGGGGGTCCCCCACCAGTTTCAATCCATCTTTCTGTGAGCAAAGCAAGTTCCAGCCATCCATTTTCCACACTAGTCATTCACCGTTGCTACCAAACACATACGTCCTGGTGCTATTTTCTATCACCTATTCAAATGAAATCACATAGCAGGAGGAATCAGGTGCTGGAGAGCCTTTTGTGGCTGTACCTATTGTACATACCTATCAGCATGGAAGGGCTTCATTACACATCTCTTACAATACATTCCCCGCGTTAATGAAGTGCTGAAAAACAATTTGTACACTAACACTCTTTCTCTCCGAGCTAATCTTTTGCAATGTTTCAAAGGGCCCTTTGCTGTGGCCAAAAAGACTGTTAACAAGATGACACTTGTAGAACGGCAGAGTTCTTGTGTCAAGAAGACTGAAAGGGGGTCTGATTGCAATAGATGGAGGCAAGGGACTCCTTCTGTTAACTTCTTCAGGTGAAGATGAGTTGCTTTTCTGCAAATTACCCTTAATCAGAGAGAAGGCATTGGGCTCATAGAGAAATAGATGGACGAAATGCGAAGGCTTGAAATACATTACATCTATTCCACCTTTTAGCTCTACAACTACAAATCCCACGTTTAAATAAAAATCTGTCATATTAATTTCAGGTTCAGTATTCAAAGCCTTTTTGACCTAAAGACAGTTTTTTCTGCCTTGGGAATTAGAGACGCATTTGATCCCATCACTGCTAATTTTAAAGGTATTTCAGGTAAGAGGCTTGGCTGAATAAAAAAAATTATCACTGACCCAATAGTTGTAGACTCTTACATTTGAATGATTCAGTAGAACTGGGCCTTCTGATTTGATTGTACTTCTTTCTCTGTGGACCTCTAAGACACCATTCATGCTCAATGGTTCTACTTTGTTATTGGCAATTGTACTTTGAGCTGCTGTTTTGTAGGAAAAGAGGAATCTGAAAAGGATGGGGCTGATTTTGGTCTTGTCTTTTTTTATTATTATTTTTTTTTTGCCTTCTTTCTTTAAGAATAAAACCATCAAGGCAGTGGTAAACCTGGAAAACGGTTATTCATTCAGAGATTTAGGATGCTATAATACAACCTGCATTCCTATGTTTGTTTTTAAAGACTCCCTTAACCATTAGGGATGCTGGGCCAACAGCGCTGTATTCCAACTCTTGATGCCACAAAAAATGTTGCCATGCTAAACCCATGAATTAACTTATACTTCACCTTTGCTAAAATACCAGTGTTATGATTGTAAACTCCCTTGGGTTTGGAAGTCTTCAATCATCCCACTTTTTGGAAAATTTTTATCCCTATTTGATACTAAATATTCAAATAAATCCAAAATACCTATTTTTTTTTCTCTCTTTTTGACTGCTATCAGTAACACATTATTTCAACTTAGTCATTTCTGCTCCTAGCAAAGACTCTGAGTGGTAACTGCCCAGAGAGATGGCTGAGTTCACGCAATTCCTGTGCATGTGAGTAAATAAATGGAAGTACAACAAGAAGAAATCCCTCCAATTTAAACAAAGCTCTTTTTACAGAAAAGTTGCTTTCCTGGAACAAATAGCAGAAAGCACATTACCTATGTGGGGTTTTCTTTATACCTCTTTTAATGCATTGTTTTATTGCAGTACATATCTCAGGCTGCAAAGTGATGCACGTTAAAATAATCTGTCATTGCCCACTTAGTAAAGCCTGCTCCTTTGTTTATTGCAAACTAATGTCAATATACTAATAAAAGCCCACAAGGATGTATTTTATAAAGTTAACAACTATAAGATAAATACTTTGAGGAAATTAACTCCATCATAATAACCTCATTTAGCAGCTTCTTTCTTACATAAGCAACTTGGTGGCCTTCTGCTTCACATCATGCAGGGTAAGGCTTGTAGAAGTATTTGATCCTGTCTGTGGCAGGGTTCTGGAGTAAAGGATATGTTGAGGCCCTTCTCAGTTCTACTCTCATGCTACTCAGTTACATACTTTAATAGTAGGCTTATAGTTACAGTTAACAAAAAGACCAGGTAAGTTTTCAGTTCCTTTTCCATATGAAGGAGTAGCCATAATTTTTGGAGTATTTACCCTCAGACCACGCTTAGCAAAGAAATGCCTTTCTTCATTTCAGACCTGGACTAGTTTTTCTGTGCCTGAAAGCTTATGGTTTTTTTTTTCCCTCAAAAACACCTAAAGATGTATCTAATCTTAAAAATTGTGCCCCTACTCAGTTTTGTCTTGCTTGTTTCCATTCTAGATTGCTTGACTGCAAAAAATTCATCTAGAAATAGATAAAATGGTCTTCTAGTATTTCCTTGTTTTCACCTACATGTCAGACTCGATCCTCAGATTCAGACAAGGAGTAAAATCTCTCAACCTTCCCTGTTTTCTGCCCTCCACAGTCAGGAAGAAATGAATTTGTAACACCCTCCTTAGCATCTTTCTGAAATTAATTTTTTCCAAGCTCCGTTTTATGTCCAGTCTCGTTGTTACTTCCTGAAGAGTGTTTTTTTTCCCTGCAATTTCCTTTCCAGTGGTTCCTCAATTGATTCATCATTCCCACTGTGTTAATTAGTTTCTACTGTCACCATGTTACTTTGCTTTCCACCACAACCTGGAGACCTCTCAAACTGGTAATTCCCATTCGGCATTCAGTCCATTATCATTCTATCCACTATACAGTCATAAAAACAAAAGAATAGGTAAATGGAGGTAGAAATGAAGGCAAAGGTGTTCCTATATTGTGCCAAGCAATGATCTTCTATAGCATGAACCCAACTCCCACCACTGGACACCAGTGGAAATGGGCTAGATTGCAGCTGGGTCCATCAGCAGGAGGGCGAGGACACCTCACAGCAATTCCAGGTTCACACCAACACAAACACAGTCAAAAATCACGTTGTTCCCTCAGACTAAAAAGCAGACCTGAATTATGAGAAGTCAATAGCAGAAAGGCCTTTAAGCAGAAAAATACTCCAACTATGCATTCACAGTAGTGATTCTTCCCTAAGAAGTTCACTGCTTGTCTGAAAGCAGGTTCCACATTTCACATAGAAGTCTGAGGCACCTGGGCCATCAAGCAGCTGCATTCTGAAAAAGGACATCTTGAGGCAGATAGATTCAAGACACACACGAACATTTTAGCTTTATTCCCCAACCTGCATGCACGTGAAGTCACACTGCTCCAAAGCGTGGAGGCAGACTCTCTCAGCTACAAGCTGAGCTAAAAAGTCCTTCATACCAAGGTAGCTTAGATATTTAGGCTGTCTATGCTTACTCATAGCAGGCACACATACAGAAAATTAGGAGCTGAGTCAAAATTAGAACTGAGGATCTTCTAATGCAGAAGCCAGATACAGAAAAAGGAACTGAAAGGGAGGTGTGTACTCTGCTGCCTTTCCAAATGTGATGTGGTGACGGAATCAATGGAAGGAATTTGCAACAGAAGAAAAGCTAATAATGTGACAATGTACTTTTTTCAGGATGATATCACTGAATTAGCTGTTCTGGTGAAATACCTAACAATTATACTATCTGTAGATTCTGCAGAAAAAAGGTGAAGGCATTCTGAATTAAGAAAAAAAAAAAGAAAAGGATGTCTGCAATGGAATTCAGAAAATAACTATTAATACTCATTTCTGGGATTTTTTTGCAGAGCAAGGTAGTCTTTACCTTTCAGAAGCTATACACAAAGCAGAAATTGAAGTAATGGAAGATGGTACAAAGGCATCAGGAGCTACAGGTAAATCAAATACAGAAACTTGACTTTTCACTTCTGAAGATAATCACTACCCAAACAAGTACTAATCTCTTATTTCAGGGGAAAAAAAAAAAAAAGTATGATAGCATTTTAACATATGCCTAACCTAAATTTAAACTTTTCTATTTAATCCACTTCCATTTTACCTTTGTAATTTATTCTAAGAACTCTTAAAAACTCTTCCTTTTCCATGTTTGATCTTAGACTAACATATAAATACTCAAAAAAAAAAAAAAACAAACAGCTTTACCAGCCCAGGGAGAGTTCAGTTGCAGAAAATAAACCCATTCTTTTTCTGTTGGTCAATCTGTTTGCTCAGATGATGAAAGCAAAGACTGAAAAAAGGTTACTGATGTTTTGTCCGTAGCTCTTGAACCATAATGGGGTTTGTTTTCTGAAGATGATCTCATTGAAGGTCATGAGGGTAAAGTTTAGTCTTTGCAAAAAAAGACGACAGACTTGTTTCTTACCTACTTTGAGGTGTGACCTTCGTGTGCAATAGTTTCTGCCAACAGATCATTTGCACCTGAGCACCTGGGACTGGATGAACAGGAAGATACAGAGTCAATAAATGACCTGAATAGCCTCTCAATAGAAATTCTCCATCACAACTCAAATAAAACAGGGGAAAGAAAATTTTTGAGCTGCGCAATTCCCATTTTTCTTTTTATTTTTCTCACATGAGCTTTATCAAAGGCAGCCCCTGCTATTTTATTCCCCTTTTGAAAGCCTCAGACACTGCAGAGATGCTACAAGGCAGTGTGAAAGGCAGCAGCAGTCCTAGAACCCTACATGGAGTACGTAGGCATTACTGCCACTTGCTTCTCTTCGGAAGGTGAAGATGTCCTCATCAAGCTGTTGGAACATCAGCCTGGCAGAAGGGTGATGGCTACCCACATCTCTCCTCGCTGCTTTCCTGGGCTGCACTGACAGGAGACGTGCTCTGCGCACACGTTGCAAACGCTGGTGGTCCTTGAGTGCAGATCAGGACGAGACCTGGGTCTCTCCCAACTCTCCTGCTTGCCCTCCTTTCTTTCAGAAGGAAATCCAAGGGGCACATAAAGGAACTAAAAGGAACCCAAGCACACCTGCTTTGGTGTAGCATTCTTTGAGCAACAACTCTGCATAAAGCACACAGAGTACATATGTGGGTGTACAGTGAAAATTGGACATAATTAAGTTAACCTTTCTGCAGAGCCATACAGTTTTAATTTATGGCAATTTTCATCTCTGCTGGAGCACTAATATTTTTAGTAATTTTTCTGGTAATTCCCACACAAAATAAAGCTTTTAGGTGGCTTCCATTACATACTAAAGACTAAGGGTAATAGCAATCAGACATCAGACCTTTATACCATTGAAACCAATGCAAAAGCTTCCCTTAACTCCAGTCAGTCCAAGCTGAGCAGCTGATTTTAAAAGGTATAATTATGCTTATTGTTTACTTTAAAAGCTCTGGATCTAGTCAGAATGGCTTGAAAGCTAAAGTAGGCACTTTTTTGGATGCACTGAAATAGTGCCACCCAAACTGGTTTTACTGAATCTCACTTGAGTTTTCAGTTGAATCCCATTTGTTTTAATTAACAATTTTAACTAAAAAATGATCCGAATCTGGGCTTTTTAGTATTGAGGGGTTTTTGACAACGTATTCTTAATACTATATAGGTACAAGGAAGTACTTATTTAAATAAGATGTATTTTAAGAATAGCTGAGTCATTGTAATTCTTAAGTACTCCTTATTTAATCTAGTAATTAACCCACAACCAGAGAGGGGAAATTGAGACTGAGGATAGATTTTGTTGAGAGTTCCAGTTCTAGAACAGTGCAGATATTTCTCTCACATTTAGAAGAGGGACCAGATTTCTACCTCGCTTTATCTTTTTTTACCACAGCAGCACAGCTAGGAATTGGCTAACAGGTTAAGCAGTAGCACAGTATGACTTCAGCAGTTAGGGCTGTGAAAACAACAAAAATTCTATTACCTCTGAAATTCAAAGCCAGACAAGACTCAACTTCAGGAACGGAATACACCTGAATCACTTGCATGTAGTCTCGCAACTCTTGACTTGTTCGTTGACCTCAGACCGATTTCACTGTTGGATAAAATTGTTGTTTCATTCTTAAGGCAAAGGAGAACTCAAAACTCAAGGTACTGAACATCAGAGTTTGAAGGGACTGTACAGAAGATGGAATGAAAATGGACACTTCTTACTAACGTATTCTTTGTTGCGTTACAGCGATGGTATTACTAAAAAGATCTCGAACTCCTATCTTCAAGGCAGACAGACCTTTCACATTTTTCCTGAGACAAGCTAACACAGGTAGGCACGCTCTCTCTGTCAGTAGCAGAACTCTCCACAAGTTGCACAGAAATCAATAAGAAGTTATTTGTAAATAGTGTGCCATTCTTTAGTCCAGGAAATTTCAACAACCACAGGAATAGTGGGTTTAGGGGTTTTAAAGCACAAAGAAGGTATACCGTTTGGTTTCTTTATAAAGAACACACAACAGTCATAGAAGTCAGGGAAGCCAGATAAGACTCTTCTATGTAAATACAGTATGCACTCAAAAGAGATTTCTACCATAATTACAGGCACTAGAAAGATCTCAGGCATCTCAGCATGAGGGACTGATCTCCACAGGGCAATTCAAATTACAAATGGGTTGGATTCAGCTGAATTCACATCTGAAGAAGTTGAAATAGCAGCCTTTCCCTATTAATGAAACTTATTCATGCCTATGCAGATGACACACAGCAAAGAGACTTCTGCCTGTAGTCACCAGGACTCCGAGGCTGAAACTCCCTGTATTAATTCCTACCTCAGCACTAGGGGGTAGGGGGATAACTCAGAAATTCTGACGACCAACAATCTTTTGTCCAGCTACACCTCAGAATATGTAGAAACATTCCCTTGTGTTCCTTTTGAAGGAGAGGCAAACTAACAAAGAACTGAAACACAAATTCAATGAACCTGAGGCAGTTATTTCATTCAATAATCTTCTGTAACCACAGTACTAACACAAAGGAATGAATTTAGGCTGGTTTGCTGAGTTCCAAAGTGATTCTTTAGTCAATGGCTTGGGTAAGTTTTTCAGGTTTTAGCAAATATCTGGTTTGGGTTACCAATTATTTGGAAAGGCCTTTGATTTCAATACAGAAATGTTCAAATTATTCTAAGATAAGCAGGCAATTGCCTTCTATTTTTCCATACAAGCAATGAACGATCACAGATCTGGGTAGTTCCATGCCCAATTACTGTATTTAAACTGTACTACCCTTTGAAAATGTGGTCCCAAACCGAAATAATGTTAATATTGTTTTCATTTACAGGTTCAGTACTCTTTATAGGAAGAGTTACAGATCCTTCATAATAAAAACTAGAAAAATACACCATCGTCTGTTCCTCCTATGATGAGCTTCACAGGCTACACTATATGTATTTATTAAAACAGTTTTAAACAGTATTACTTTGCAAGAACAAGAGTGAGCGAGTCTTCTGCTACCTTAATCCTTCATACACAATTCTGGAAAAACTTACAGCTGTCTAGGAATCATTAGCACCACAACTACAGCAACGACAGTAAGCATATAACCAGTTGAGAAAAAAAATGAACAGATTTTGCTACCTAAATGTTTAAGAATGAGGGCCAACAGCTTCTGCTCAACATTTTCATCATGGCTAAAGTCAGCTTGACTGTTTCCGAGTATAAAGGTTGTCTGAAAAAAAGCATCCTACAAGAAAACTTTGTGCTGTATGTTATTTTTCAAGCATAACTTTCGCTCCCTGTCATGAAGTCAGAAAGTTAAGAATAGAAGTTCAGTTTGGTCCTAGACTTAAGATATAATCCAGTTAAGACAGTAAGGTAATAAGCAAGCAGCAAAATGCTGTGGAAAGGAAATCAAGTCGAGAGGCTGTTTCAAAACTGATAGAACAGGTAGGAAGCAGAAATACACACTCAATTGGTGACCAAACAAACAGTATTGCCAAGAAAAGCTATTCAGCATTAGTTTCTTTCAACTCATTCTCTGACTAAGAACAGAATATCCAGTGATACAAAACTGCTTTTCATTCTTTAACACTGATACTAGAATATAGCAGCTCTGGGAAAGGGAAGGCAAATTCCAATAAAAACTGTACTCAATCCTACACAAAGATTAAAATAGAGTTTTTATTGATGGAATAACAAAAGTGCTTTTCTTAAATATTTTTCAAAATACATTTATACAACTTACAATAATATATCCAAAATAACTGTATATACAAAACATTACCTTGTATAATGTATGTGCTTTTTTTTTTTTAGAATTACAAAGCAACTTTTTGGCAAAGTTCAACCTTAAGAGGTGATAGTTTTGAAGGTTGGGTTAAGAAAAATAGAACCTGAGGGAAAGTGACACAAGTCCATGACAAGCAAGAAGTTCTCCATTTAGTTAAATAAAAATGTGGGTGGTTTTTTTTTTGTGATATCTTTCACATTACAAAAATAACAGAAGTGAAGAAGAAAAAAACCAAGATGATGGATATTTTTCTCATCATTTTATAGAGCAGCTTCTCATTAAGAACTTGAGATAAGAGCGCATGTCAAAAATGAATGCAACTAAGGACAGCAGTACCCTGCTGTGGCTTTCTCTTGTGTGCAGTGTTTTCTTAGCTGCTGTTGATATGATTGACCTGATTGGATCTGCGATGGATTTCTTCCAGAAAACTCTCAAGTTGTTCTATCAGCATTCGTTTTTTAAACCTGTATTGACAAGAAAGCATAATAATGGATGAACACAGTACAACATCAAACATTGTTCACAAAAGTTTTACCAAACGCTGGAAACTTATTATTTTAGGTTCAGTGCATGATGAGGTTGTAAGTACCTCATATATAAAAATTGTCTCCTGAAGTTCTGGTAAACTTCTAACTCGCTTTTCCATTTAATGACAGACTACAAAACTGTGTTTGCTACAGTGTATTCCAGCACGTTGCTGAATATCACTCAGCCCTCAGATATCAGGAACTTCAAGTGTTTGCTGTTTCCAGAAGCGAATTTCTGAAGTACAGGAAAAAAGTATATGCCAAAAACCCTATAATCCTAAAATTGGCAACAGGTTTTATGGATTATTTGCATGCCTTTATGGTGCATTAACAGCAGTTAAGTTGGTACTGGTGAAGGAATAGCCATTACATAGCGCAGAGCAAATTTCCTGAGAAGAAAATACAAATTAGAAGTTTGAAAAAGAAGTTAAAGAAAATACAGATGTAATCCATACCTGGAGTCTCTGCAGTTCTATTCCATATTGATTACAAGCCCTGCCTTGATGCACAGAGCTCCTTGCTGTTTCCAGCTAGCCCTCCCCCTCACAACACTTCTGCATCCAAGAAGCCACTTCTGATCAATGCTTTGGCAGCCGTACGAATAACCAAAGATGAGCAGCAGTGATCACCCACTTGTTCAACTCAGTACTATTTGAACTATACACCAAGTTCAGTCCTACAATCCCATTAAAGCCCAGTAAAAGCCTCTAGTCCCAGTCAGGCCTCCCAGTCCATATTCTTGGCTCACAGAAACACAGCATGTGCCCTAATTCCCAGACCACAGCATTCTCCACAATCACAGCTTAGCTACGGGGAAACAAGTTCCAATTTCCAAACACTATCTCATTGAATCCCCATGCTCTGGGCTCTTACCCAACCTTCTCATCACAGTTCTCCATGCTAATCCCACAGAAAAATCACATTTCAAGTACTGCTTCCCCTCCATTCTTCCTCATTCCTTTTCTCAACTACTCCCTATTTGTCAAAAAGTATTAACCTGGGAAACACACAATTTTTCCTTCTCATTCCCTCCAGTAAAAGTCAAATTATTTAAGCTAACAGCAAAGTGCTTTACTATAGTATAGCCTAGTGAAAATTCAATATGCTCATATTCTGGGCAATGTCACTTTCCACTTCAAGCCACTCTGAAGCAGCTGTGCAAGTTAACAGCAAGCATTTCCTAGAAACTTATAACATGGTGGAAGGTGGGGAAAAAATCACACTGCTAACTACTCTTACATTACTGTTGGCACAAGAATTCAGGTTTACAGTGCACTATGCCCAGCCCCTCAGTACATCTCACTGAAAGTTATTTTCCAAATGCTGAACCCTACAGCAAGCAATTTATTTTTTTTCAGGGCAACAGAAACAAGTTATCACATTAACTAATACTGTAATTAACAGAATTGACTCTAACTTAACTGTTCATTCTGCTAGGAAAATCAGCACATAGAATCAGAATGGTTAGAGTTGGAAGGGACCTCAGAGATCATTGAGTTCCAGCCCCCGTGCCATGGGCAGGGACACCTCCCACTAGACCAGGTTGCTCAAAGCCCTATCCAGCCTGGCCTAAGCACCCTTCATAAAATTTTTTTTTTAGTAGTTCTAGCTATTGAGCATAAAACTTCCTTATTAGTTTGAAAAGTGCTGTATTAATTTTGCCAGCACTTCTATCCCAAGTGGGTATCTCTCAGCATTTTGTCTAGGTGCACTTTGGGCTTTGCTACATCCACTAGTAGCTTAAAGCTCTTAGTTTGGACAATAAATAAAAGGGAATTGAATTTCTCATGCTGAGAAGTTGTTCCAGTTGCAGAATTTTGATCCACATTTTGTCAGATTTTGCTCTATTCTACTTAGCAGAGAATAAAAAGAACACTTGTTGTTAGTGCTAGGACCATAAGTGGATTGACTTTCTTATGCAAACTCTAGAAATACTGAAGACATCTTCACTACAAAGGCAAACTTATTTTAGCCCTTTCCTAAGTAACTGTTCATTTTGTGCATCCAAAGTTATAGCTATCTATTGGGAAGTCATGTCTCTTGTGTTCAATAAGGACTTCTTGTCAGCGCTAATACTACCCCATCTAGGCTGAGCCAAACATAGCACTAAGCATAAGAAAGTTTTCATCAAAATAGAAATAGCCAAAACTTTGAAATTGACATGCGGTAACTCCTCACCTTCAATATTTTAACAACTGACTGGAGTAAAATAAGAAAAAAAACTAATAAAAACAATCTACTGTCTATCACATCTTGATTTCTGCCCCTCGAAAGTGACAGCTTTTCTATTAGAAGAGGAACTCTGGGGCAGTTTCCAAAGGAAGCTCAAAACTGTGGATTGTTTTAGAAGTCTTCCTCCCTCCTCACAGCTCTCTAAAACTGAATGGGGACTGTTTTTAAAAACATTCTTCCTGAAATGCTCCAGAGCTTTCTTAAGTCTGTGTTCATAGTCAGAGTTCCTTGGTGCAGGGAAAGAAAGCTGGCATCTCAAATTTGAATTGTATTATATGGTACTGCAAAGGTCTGTTATCAGTTAGCAAAACAAGACTATCTTGACAGCTCTGGAAGTCCTAGAGATGCTTCCTGCAGAGAACCTTGGTTAAATGTGATAGCTTGCCTGAGTAAGGAAAAAACAAAGAAACGCATAGGGATTGTAGGCAGTGTTATCCAGGTGGGTAAAATGACCACACTATAAAAATCTAACCTAGGAGAGAAGAGGAATGGGAGTGACCAGTTGTTCTTACACTCAGACCAATAAAAATTAAAGTTTAACAGCCGTAGAAAGAAATGGAATTGCTAACTTTTTCCACCAGAAGATTCAGAAAACTGTTGGTTACGGTGAGAGATGGGATTTAATTCTAATGTGTCCAGCAGCAACACTCAACCACTGTCAAATTTTGTAGGGAAAGAGTCAACTCAGGATAACTGGAACAGAGAGGTTGTGCAACAGAAGAGAGAATAACAGATGATCTAAAGAACCTAATTTTAGAGACAAAAATATTCCAGTCCCGCTAAGGGCTGCCACAGACTCCAGAAGCAACAATATCATTTTGGCGCACTGAGACAGTGAGGAAGCATGTATAATCTACAGGCTATGGGACTACTCTGACAGGTGATATAGTAATAAAGAAAGACCAAGCAAAAGCATGATAAAGGAATTGTTCCTATAGGAAGAATATAATCTACATAAATACACCTCACTGTGCTGGCAGCAGAAGGCTAGAGCTGCATCAATGTCCAACATTCAGTGCACCTTAAACTCTTAGCATAGTTTTATTCAAAAATTACTTTGAATTTTTGGAAAATTTGTTCAATAATGCCACTGGGGGTAAAAAAACCCAAATGTTGACTACTACAAAAACAGAATAGAGAAAAAAAATTAACTATTCTTTGAGGTTTCTGAAATAAGCCTCAAAGTTACAGTTGTATTTATGATCTAACAAGATAATAGAATTATTACTTCAATTAAAACCACATGTTTCTGCTTGCTTTCTTCTTAGTAAAGATGTTGAAGGCTAAGCAAGTATGGTTAGTCTAAGGATGCTTTAAGAAGAGTTTCTACCTGAATTAACAACATAGGTTTTAAATCCTCAGCAAGTCTCTATTCCAGTGACAAACTACCTGCTCTTTCCACCACCTCAGACAGGACTACAGTATCTCTGAAGAAAATAAATTTGAAGAGCAGCAACAGAAGCATATCATTATGGGAGTGCATCTGGATTCCAAGACTATTTTCACGACAAGATTTTGAGTTGATGCAGAATAATGAATTTCAGCTGTTTCTGAAAGCCTAATTCACTGTAAGATGCAGTTTCATCAGTTTTTCAAATTAGCAGTACACTCACACTTGAATTATGGAACTTGAATGATATTCTGAAGTTACTTTCTCATTCTATACTGTTATCCATCTACATTTATGGTGACTTGGCAGTTACAGCTGATAACATTTTAAAGACAAAA
The DNA here is from genome assembly GCA_013398155.1 of Pedionomus torquatus. NCBI lineage: Eukaryota > Metazoa > Chordata > Aves > Charadriiformes > Pedionomidae > Pedionomus > Pedionomus torquatus. The sequence continues at coordinate 40,458 of VZRU01016779.1, read as the reverse complement.
TCTGAGGCAAAAAGGTAAGCTTGTGCAAAAACCACACATCAGGAAGTTTGTTTTTCTGTTTTTTTTCTAGGGAATTATTTACTTGCAGTGCAAAGCAAGTTTCAAACAGGAACTGCATGGTTGTCAAGCAGTTGTGTGGCAGTATGCGGTGCAGTTTTATAAGATGAATAAAATTCAGTTACCTACCTAGAAGCTTCTTTAATAACATTTTGCAAAAATATCAGTCGGGTTTGTAAGCTTCCTTGCACATGCTTCAGTAAAAAGAAGATTCTTTCATATTCTTAAAGAGAAGAGCATAATCAGTTACTTAAGAGATGCCTATACAAATATTGGTTGTAATACACTTGAGTCTGAGCAAAATGCAACAGGTTTCATTCATTTTTTGTAAGCTTTTAGAATGTATCAAGTAGGCTTGTAGCAATAACATACTGTTTAATGAACACTAACATTAAAAAACACAGAATACTACAGTTTAGGATATTACTGGAACACCTAATAAGCTCATGCTAATATTACATAATTATCTAATACCGATAATACAAAACCCACTACTTCTGTGAACATTGATAGGTATAGCACTGTTTTAATCACTCCAAGTTTTAAGCAGAGGTTTTAAAACAAATCTTCTCAACTTTAAGTTTATTTTGCTTCAGGCCTAAGCAGTATTATAAAATATTGATCCAATATGAATTCTCTGTCTAGCTTATTATTCCAGTAATCTGAAAGAGAGATTTTATATACTTACTCCTTCCTGGTTTTCGGATCTCTTTCATAATTTGTGCTCTTAGTTCTATATTAACCTCTCTGGTACTTCTGCAATGCACTGGTTTTTTCCCTTTGCCTGGTGAGGACACTGCCAAGTTCTCTACGGAACTTTGTTCTTTAGTGCTTGATTCATCATGATTCTCCAAAAACCCATCAACATTTAAGTTATTCGCTAAATGTTCGTGGCCTACATCCTCTGTAGGAGCTGCCGGTCGATCCAATGAATTGAATGGAGAAGAGGACATTGAAAACTCTGAATCCACAGCATTTGGGAAAACATCTGATGAAAGTGGATCTGTAACATGATTCTCAACCACATCATCCATTGTAACCTCATTATTCTTTTCTGATGCTGAAAAAAAACAAAGATTACACTTGCCAGTTTCACATTCTTTATCATCCATTAGAAGTCAGTTCAATATTAAACTCCTGTAAAGCTATACTCCAGCCTGCATAGTCTAGTGTACGTGCTAGGCATAAGAAAATGTTTTTGTGGGTTGTAACACTGAGCACATTACTGTATCTCCTGGGAACTGATGGCTTAAAAAAAATCACAGGTATATTCTTTATATGAAAAGGGAAATGGCTATATACGGACTCCAATCAAAAGAAAAAGCTCCTGAAAATGTTCTTTGATGACATGCTTGTCTTTCCCCGTTGAACTGAACTGGCAAAGTTTACTTTAGCACTGATCAGTGAGCAAGACTTACACAGCACTTCAGCCCCACATTAAGGCCAAGGCCTGAGCAGGAGATGGTGGGGAAGGAAGGGAAAAACAGGGAGAGCACACTGCCACATGGAAGTGAATTCACTGCACTACAGTAAAATTCACGTTAACTTCACACTGTGATACTTTTGGAGCATCTGAATTCCCAGGCAAAGGAAGAACATCCTTCTGACTGTTTACATTGTCTCCTCATTTAATACAGGAAATGCATTGTTTATTCTAGGAAGTTCATATTAAAGAGACTTCTCTTCAGAGTACTGTATTAACTCTTTCTGTAATTAACCCCAGATGCCCACTTAAATAAATTTTTAAAAATGGTGGATAAAATCACCATATTTGGGAAACCAAGCAACATTATTTCTTAGATAAGCAAGTTTTTTGTATAAATTAAACTAATTCTTTCACTTACTTTTGTGAATAGGAATAGGTTTAACAAGGTCAGGCTGTGCTTGTGCAATTGGTGTTGGTGGCCCTTTTCCTCCAATGTGGTTATTCACAACTGGAGGACTTTGAGGTCGACCTCTGAGCAGCGGGGACATACAACGACGTCTTTTTGGAATCCCTTGCATATTTGGTTCTCCGGGTCTTTTATGTTTATTTTGAGGTCCTGATACAAATTCATCTGCTTCATCTATCATCATTCCCTGCAATTAATTTAAGGGGAAGAATTCTTAAAATTTAAGCCAAACCCACAAAACATAAAATACAATGAATGCTTTGATATTACAATGATGTTTACCATGTAAGGTAACCATGTTCTACCTGCCATCATGCACTGAATTATCAACTGTCAACCGAAGTAGCACAAGAAGACCACGTCCAATGTTCCAAGACTAAATCAATGTGCTTAGAGCCCTTATCCAACAGTTTGCCAAGTGAGACAATCAAGTGGGTTGTCACCCTTCCTTTTCGGTAACTGTAAAAGGACTCATTTACAAGAAGAGCTCTAAATGATACTGGTAATTTGGTCAAGTCCAAGACTGATTTGGAGAAAGGGGAGAGTCCATGGTCTCAGAGTTACAGGAAGCTTTTTAAGGAATAAGTTTGGGAAAGGAAACACGATTAGTCATATATAGCTATACTACAGTGATCAACTTGTTTTATTTATAATGAAATTCAGAGGCATAATACTGGTTCCCAGTTACGACTGCCCTCCATAGGATACTGATGGAAAAACATTTCAAGAGTCTTTCTTGTAAGCACTGCTTTTCTCCAATACATTGCTCTTTGAATGGTCTAATCAGCAGCACACACACTCACAGCAACACATTTTTTTAAAAGCATTTCAGAAAACTCACCTTTTTGTCCAATTTGAATGGATTGCCAAAAGTATGGAGCCTTCGTGGTTGATCAGGATCAAGCTCTCGGAGCGGAGAAGGTATTTGTTTTAGATATTCCTGGTAGTTTCCCATTTGCGCTATAGGTACACTGTGAACTTGATCTATCATAGAAGAAAGGTTTATTAATACATGATACTGCTCACCTTATGAACATATATGAGCACTTTTCAGCCTTCTCAGATACATTAACATAATAGATGTGCAAAACTCAACATTATTCTTGCTTAACTGGTATTTATTAACATTGTGTCTTGAGTGCAGAAACGTGCTTAAATGAATCAGTATGTGCCCTGTATATTTATCATGACACAGAAATAAGCAATAGCTGTCATGCATAGACACTAAGTTTTCCAATCCGTATCATAACTTTTCAACACGGTAGATGGGTGAAAAAACAGACTGGGAACAAATAACTAAAACAGTGCTACAAACAAAAGCTATGTTAATGCAAAGTAGTAATGTCATGCTGCATACATCTTTGACATAACTCTGCTCAGTTTTAGCCACACAAAATTTAATTGAGACTAGCATTTTCCCAAAACAACAGTGATTTTTGACTGCTGGAATCAACCAATTTTTAAAATCCATAGGACCTGATTCTAAGCTTCTTATGGATTTAGCCAAAGTTGCCAAACCTTTAAGCAAAGCCTACACTAGCAGAACTCCCCCAAACATTAGTTTTTATATGGTTTAACCCCCTCCCCAAAGAGCAACTCTTCTGCATTTCACATTATGTTATTACTTGATTACAGATTTAATCTGACCTAAGTAGTGGCAGGACTAACGTAACACACACTTTCACTTGCATTGCACTTCTTTTCTGCACCTATTTCATTATCTTCTGTTTGGAAGATGCCATAAAGCAGTGCCAGAAGATACAACAGAAAGGTAAAAGAATAAATTAGCAAATAGTTCAGTAGTCTGCTGTTGGATTAAAGGGCAAAAGAATCACATTGGCAGCACCCAGGAAGCAAATTTACTTTTCCACTGCTCACAATCCACTTCTACCAAGAGAGATCATAATGTGATTTATTTTTTTTTCCCCTCAGATGTGTCATGAAATCTGGGAAAAAACAAACAGTGAACAAAGAATCTCATGTAAAAGCCCAAGTCTCTCATATGGACTGAAGGACAGAGCAGTGAATCCACATCTCTGTCCTATTTTTTCTTCCAGTAAGTTATTTAAGGAAAAACATCTCAAAACTCATGCAGTTTAAAGGCAGTATCAAACTTCTAGTAGGTTTCAAAGAACTACACTATTTGTTAAAGTCTTCATTTTTTAAGTAACAATCACATCGCAGTTAGGCAAAAAATAAATCATTATCTAACCTTCATCTTGTCCTTTGAGAAACTTGCGAGTACTCTTCAGTAAATTACACCTCATTCGTGTTAACTGATCCAAAAGATTTCTTCTGGGTATGTCATAAGCATTTCTAAAAGTCTGAGGTTTCAAATCCTATGGTTCCAGTAAATAAAGTTCCAATTAATACCACGTATGAAACAATATCTAGCATTTCAATGGAAGTATATTGAAAATAACAACATTACACACAGTGGTGCTTACCTTATTCAGCAAAGCTATTTGGAACCCAGCATACTCCTTCATATTGAGGTCTAGAGGTCTATGAGGAATTTCCCCAGTAATCCCCTGTAGCAGATGTTGAAAATCGTTCCTATGTGCCATAGACAGGTTGTGTGATCTGCTTCTGACCTTAATTCCAGTCTCTTGCGCTACCTTTTTGCCTACAGAGCCAATGACTCTATCGGACTCTATTTTGGCCTTAATTTGAAATAAATAAATAAATAAAATTGACAATATGCTCTTAAAAGGATTAGTCAGACTTATTCATTTTAAATTCCTACCTAGAAGATTCAACAACGTGCTAACACACTATGACGACCATAACCAGGATGAGTGCTTAAGGAGTGCTTAAATACATAATCACTTAACACTTACTACAATTTTAAATATAGTGAACAGTTTGTGCCTAGGTCTTCTGCATATTTCTCCTCTGCTGCCCATTATGGTATCTAAGCACCAATATGCATGCAATGCTTTTATTTTCATAAAATGTCATAATTTAACTAGCAATTCTCTGCAAACCTATCTGAATCACAAAGACGACTTTCTACAATAACAGCTGAACACTAACTCTCAAAAGACCGATTCTCCCACAACCATAGTTGTGATCAGTCACACAATGGTATCAACTTTTTAAAAGTTCAATATGAATAGTCATAACTTTAATAAATATGAACTACATTATAATACCCAATTCTGTTTGATTAGACAGACCTAACCCCCAATATTATTTTATATTTGTTCCAAAATTAAACATGTTCATAGACACCAGCTTTTTGGCAGAATACACTTGAACAAAGAGCCAAAAGCAATTTACTAATACACCTGCCAACATTGGTTTTGGAGTTTCACACTAATTTGCAGGCTACCCAAAATTTGTACTCATACTTATTAAGAACACTACATGTCTACTGGCAGAGCTTTTCAAAAGTTAGAAAAGCTTGAAGCACAATTTTCAGTGCATGTCATTACATTTTAGGAGTCCACGATGTCTAAGTTGAGAGATCATAGTTCACAGAATACTAAGCCATAGGACTATGATTTAACAGGATATACCGTAAACTCCAAGAGGTTTACTACCTCAATAATAATTTATATTAACATTTTATGAAAAAGCTGGCCCATAAGAACTAATTAACTAAGTTACAAGTACTCGCACTACTGTTTCCTGAAATTTCAAACCTACTGCATTATATTATTACCTTGAAAAAGAAAGCTTAACATGCACGGTTCAACAAAATAAAAGTGGAGGTAGCAGGGCAGAAATGCTTTAGCTGGTGCAGGAGACTAGTCAAAGATATGGGCACTATTCTGAACACGGTCAGTTTCAAAAGGTTGATTGCAACTTCTACATCTGTATCCTTATTTAAGATTCTGAATTATGCCAGCTTACTTCATATTTACTTAATATTTTCTATTTCATCTCACAAGCCAAAGAAATTACAACTTTTTGACTCATATGCACAAAGCACAAATCTTTACTTTCTCAAAAAATGCTAGAACACTTTTAACATCTAAGGTAAGACAACATGTTTTCTTTTGGACAAAAGTATGTTACTCTGTATACAAGTAAAAACGCTCCTTAAACACAAAAAACAATCTCAATTTATACCTCCATATCTATCTTTATAGTCCAACCTATAAAGCCTATATTTAAATGTCAAATTTCCTTTCAATTCAGAAGCCAAAAATGCATTACTTTTTTTTTCTTTTGCTAATTGCTTATGGGAAGGAATTCACTTGATCTCTCTGCTCTTTTCCTTCAAAGCCATTGAATTAGAGTAGTTTAAGATTATCCTGATATTAGAATACGTTTTTACTGCACTTTTGCTTCAACATTACCTGCTGACTCAACTTTTTGAGATACGAAATGACACTGTAACTAAGTCCATATTCCACATTGTCAGCTATAAGGTTTGGTGCTCCCATCATTCTCACAGCTTTCTTCAAAGGCTGAAACGTGGAATATATTGCATAGTTATATTTAGCAAGTATTGTATACACACTTCAACTAACTATCCATTTCAAATAAAAACAGAGGTCCTCAAAGTTATGAAAGAAGAAAAAGACTTTCAGGGCAGCATTTGTGGGGTTTTTTTCCCGTTTTAAAGCATTGTTCCTCTACTTAGAGAGCCAATTATCAACAGAGATATAATTTATGTATGAGTCACAGTTAAAGAACTTCTCATAACATTCAGGTCTCAAGCCTTCCACAGAGCTCCAGTGAAAACACTAAGTACCACTACGCACAAAGTTTAGCTATTCTCTCTGATTAATACATATTCTACTTGAAATAGAGAATAAAGAAAAGATAACTATAGTTACATAAAATAGAAATTTTAACACAGTATGTCATCTTACCCCAAGATAATATGGGGGCATTGTCTTCAAATAGCTTTCAAATGACTGTCGCCATTTCAACGTAGGCTTTGCCTTGTGTACTTTAAACAAGTCATCTGATGGTTATAAAAAGAGACAAAACAAAAGACACTTCTACACAGCACTGCATTTTCTTTTCTAATAAAATAAAATCTCAATCAAATGTCAGTTCCTCAAAGCTTAAATATACATAGTTTAACATATAACTAAACTAAAACACATACGCAAGATTAATGCTGCAGCCAAAAAATGAAACCTGATAAATAATTTTATATTTATCAGGCTGAACTGGTAATTGAGACTTCAGATTGGGAAAAATAGCTCCTAAAATAATGAAAGAAGTGAGACCAAAGAATATACAAAAGTGTGATGATTAAGGAAATCATCTTACACATTGAGTCTAAGTCATGAAGGTCAGCCAATCGGTGATAAGTGAAACAAGTTACTGATGACAATCACATTGTACAACATTCTGCTTTTCTACAGGTGTGATTAATGCTGATGTTAATTACTGTAATTAATTTAGATGAGATCAATTTTTTCAATTGCCTACCACCTAAGAAAACTTTTATGAAGTGGTATTTACCTAGCAGCGGAAGGAGGACTGGATAATTGTAAGGCATCACAAATAAATTTACACAATTCAGCGCTGTACTAGCTTTCAAGTATCCAAAAGGATGACCAAGTTCACTGTATTTTGCACTATTGCTCACATATACCTGCAATAAAAACACATTACATTGTATTTAAATCCAAAATATTGTGGGCTGAAACTTTACATCCTGTTTTTGTTATAGGATAAAGTCTACGAAAAACAGCATTCTGTAATTAACCTCAGTTCAGTGTGCAGTCTACTTGCCTGCCAGCAGGTCTGAGGGGATTTTCTCTCCAGGATAAACTGGGTCAGTGGTGAAGGTTCTAATTCATATTTATCAAAAGGCAGTTTGTCAATGACCATCGGTTCACAGTCAGTACAGGAGAATTTCACCACTGGATGAGATGTGCGAGGTGGCTAAACACAAGCATTCCACTGTTAGTAAGTCTGCACAATTAAAATGCAATGCAATTGTGCTATGACAACTAAAGTAATACAGGTTCTTTGGAAACAGACATATTTAAGGAGCCCATACAATACAGGATTATATTTATCATTGAGTCCTAAGCAATTCATTTATGGTGTTGGCACCATCTTAAAATCTGAAGAAATCTTAATTTGTAAATGAATGTCAATGATTTTACTTAGTAAGTCTAGAGCAGTATGCAAGTAAAACTTCTTGCATATAGACAAAAACTTTGCAAATGGAAGTAAATCCCAGTGGGCACCAAAGAAACAAATCAAACCAAACAACAACAACAAAAAAGTCTTCAATTCTACTCTGGAAGATGAACATTTTTATTCCCCACACAAGCAGGTGCTGTACTTTTGCATTTGCTGATTTTCTCCACCACTTCTCCTTCCTGGCAAATTTAACGGTTACAAAATTCAAACTGAATTACAATGACCAAGAGCAGCACAAATTAAAGAAAAACCCAAGCATTAGAGGAATTCACATTTTAGCCAAACCTGTGAAAAAATACTTAAATTCAAGCAATTTAAGAATTTGGATTTTAATCTTTTTGCTAATCACAGGGAAATGGCCTTTGTGCCTTCAGTTTCAAGTATAAATTAACAATGTGTTTGAAATCTTTTGCTGAAAGGGAAAGCTGATTTTTTGTGCGATGAGAATTGGAGCTGTACGCCTTCCACTGGAGGATTTTCAGGAGAGAAACGTAAGCTCTTATACTTACCCTAAGCCTCCTCCAGGGCCACTAGAATCTGGGGAAGAGCTCAATTGGGAAGTCTCCTTCCATTTACTCTCTTTACAAGAAAGTAACTAATAAATACATAAAATGAACTAGGGAAACAGTTTCTTGGACCTTCCTACCACCTCACCTTGAAAGTAATTTTTCTATGTCTATAAGATCTAGCCTTTTCCTTTTAGGATGAGCCACCCAAATGTTATCTGCCCACAGAACTGGTCTTGCCTTGAGTGTGTCCACTCTGAGGAAGGTGTACTGTCCAAGTGCACACAAAACAGGAGGCCCAACCAACTGAAGGAACTGCAATTCTCTTCAAAGAAGATGCCTCCAATAAATAGTTGTGATGCAGCTTTTGATCAAGCCATGAAGCAGTTATACTAGGAATAAAAAGGCTGCAAAAGAAGTTGAATGCTAAGACTTGAGAAGTCCAATAACCCTTGGCTGGAGAGCAGAACTAATTTTACCTCCGAGCAGTAAGAGCAGCCATTTACACGTTGATCTGCCAACACAATTATTAGCAGACTTCCATATACATTTAAGAAAGCTTTGATAGTATCATTACCTACAGTACACGAAACAGTTGTTGGGGAAGGACTGTTTGAGACAGCTCCACTGTGGATCAGGTAACAGGGAGGAAAAGAAAAGTATCTTAACTATGGACTCTTCAGTAAACAAGAGTTACAATATATGCTACGTTTTAACACTATATTTTCAGAGCAGTAAGGAAATACAAGTCTTGAAACACTATCAGCAAACTTAGGTCCCTAATGTTGCCTTAGCAAGGTTCACTGTGGAACTCTGATTCAGTCATTTAGCTGCATAGGCAATAACCCAGTGCTTTATGCAGTTATGAAAGCTATACAGGCTACAACTGAGAGAAGAATTTTTTCTCATCTTCTCACTACTCGGGTAAGTCGACCTCATGTTTTTAGCAGATTTAGTTAAGCAATTCTTCACTTGGCAAGATCTATTTCAGCAATCTCAATCAAGATTTGCAGTAGCAGACAGTGTACTGACTCCATATAATGAATGGGGGCAGATATGCCATTGATAGTGATAACGAGAAGCATACCAGACAGTTCTCCTACAGAGAAGCTTTTTAATATCCAGTACACCATGTTTTGTTTTTTAAATTACTATTGAAGATTTACTTTTATTCATATATGCTAGCTTGCATTGTAGTTCAGAAGGGCATCCATGTCTTTCAATTAATGTGGTCACAGACGCCAGCAATGTCAAACCAGTAAATATAACTACAACCTCATACTTGTATCGCTCCTCAACAACTCCTATTTCAAAGGATTTTACATGTTTTTCAAACAAAGGAGATAAAATTTACCAAAAGTTCAATAAATTTGCCAGTCAGCACACTAGTTTTAGATCAAAAAAAAGCCATAAATTCAGTAAAAATAACTATAAAATGTAGAGAACGATTATATAACAGCATTATTTCTACTTTAATGATTTTCATAGATTAGCAGAAATGCAACAGAACTTGATAGGCTATTATAGAAGTGCCACCTTATTTCTCATTTGATATTTTAACAGTGTTCAAAGAGAAGCACTCTGTGCATGTACTAGGTCAACAAATAAATAGTTTACAGTTTCAAAGTTACTAAAAAGCAGACCCCATAGTATTATTTAAACATCTTTCAGTCTTGTGGCACACTGCTTTTACAGCTGCTACAATGAAGTACATAACTCAAGATTAAAAAAAAAAAAAAACACCAAACACCACAACAACCAAACAAAACAAAAAAAAAACCACAACCAAACAAAAAAAAAACAGTGAACAGGAGATCCTGGAGCACTCCCCTACATACAAACCCTTCACTTTATATAACTTCAGTACGTACCAGTGTCGGAGAATTTTGATCTGGCCAAAAAGATTCAGGAACAGGCCAATGACCTATAGGAACCCCAGTTTTAGGGTTTGGTCTGACATAAATAAGTTTGTGACAGCTGTGCCAAGGTTGGGGTCCAAAGGGTCTAGATATATCCACCTGCCCATCTACAAAAAAAAAAAAAAAAAAAAAAGAAAAAAGCTTTACAAGTCAAATAGTTTTAAAACTCAAAGAGTATTAAACAATTTCTGTGAAGAGTTTAAGAACTATACCCCCAGGGAAGCTCTTCTTGCAGTTAATACTACTTCTAAGAATAGCAGATAGTTGTCAGTAAGCATTTCTGCAAAAAATCCAAAACTACAAGAAACCAAATAAGCATTGAATGTTTACAGGATCAGCTGAGAAAGACAATTATCTGGATCCCTTCATAATAATTGGTTTCTTTCTCCTTCCATTGTTATTAACAGATAACCTTCAAATCTCCATTCATAAAAAGAATTGATACACACGATTAAAATTGATGGACTAACTTTTTATTGCAGCAAATCAGGATTAAAAAAAAGCCACAAACATTTCCCAGTAACATCCTAAGAGGGACCTGGTTAAGCCGTTTAGAATAAGTAGTTATGGCTGCAGTCATATTCACTATTTTAACTCTTAATACAGTCAATTTACTACGTCAAACAAAAAAGAATAAGCGCATAAACACACAATATTTCAATCTCAAGATATTAATATTTCTACTACTGCTTAAAACTCATGAACCCTTTTAACTATGCTTGACATGAATGACTGCATTTAAGACTGAGTAATACGACCAAATGCAGAGGTTTTACATAGCGTCTAGCAGCTATAGGCAGTAATTTCAAACAGTACAACAGAATTTCAGACACGTGGCAGGTCCTTTTTGTAGTAATGCCTTAAATTGCAACAGTTTTCCATTTGCTTTAGCAACTACTACATAGTTCACTAAACTATGTTGATAGTCATCCCTGTCATTTGATAACAGAGAGTAAAAAATGTCAAATACCATCAATTGGTGAGGGATCCGGTCCAGCTTTTTCAAAATTTATTACCACTCCACTTTGCACTTTTTGCACCAATGACTCAAGACACTGATTCAGCATTCTTGGAGAGCACACACAATATGATCGACCTAGAACAAAACAGCCAAGGTTAAGGTTGTTCAGTGTTTCTGCCCTTATTTTGATTCGGATCATTTAAAACTGCAGACCCACCACACACATTGATTTATGTATGGATCACTGATTTAAAGCGTCTGTCGAACACTCCCTCTTTGTTTAAGCAGCAAAGCAGCCTCATGAAACAGTGAGAGTGTTATGTCCACCTCATTGGAAACGCTTGAGTTTTAGCCCCTTAATGACTTTAACTCAAATTCTTGGTTGCATAGACGGAAAATGGGCTCCCCCTTGTGACAGACATCAACACTTAGCTGTCCACGAATTTCAAAGTACTGCTAGTACAGCCTACATGACAGTCAGAAAGCAGAGGAATTAATTCCTTTTGGAATGCTTTTTAAAACCCTTTGTTTGCTCTCTATTGCATCCCCTCTGATGCATGAGAAGAATCATTATGGTTTCAGTATGTGATGTAATCAAAACCTTTTACACCAAAAATTATAAAATGAATGCCTAAGTTTGATCTGGAATGTAATTTGGAAGACATTAAGAATATGAGTTGTGATGGAGAGAAAAGTATTGATTTTGCAGAATTATTATGCATTCTACATTGCAGAAATTCCTTGTTGCAGAATGCGTTCCTTCACTTTTTGCTTGTTTAGATGACAGGAATTTAGCAAAACTTCACTGCAGAACAGAATCAATTCTTAGAATTTCTGTGATACCAAGGTGCATTAGAAAAAAGAAAGTTTTTTCTTCTAAAAATCTGCTGAAGAAAGTAGATTCATATTCTTCCAAGACAGGTTACATTAAATTGTTTGTCGCTTAAATGCACTAAGTGTCTTTAATTTTATTATATCAGAGTTCTGAGCTTTTACAAGTACTTAGAAATCCTCATTGCACAGCATGTACAGGTTTAATAGAGCTAAATTGAACTCATTTTCAAAAGCATTGACTTGTCAAAGGAAACCAGGGGCACTTACCTCCTGTGACTTCGCACATAGGTGTGATTGCAGAGTCATCCACTGGTACCCCTGTCATCTGCTCTGATTCCGGTGCTGTAATACCAGGCAAACGGAGAACCAAAGCAAATAACCTCTGATCCCATCGAAAGGGTTCCTTAGTCAACTCACTTCCAGGTAGAGGAGAATTGAGAGGTAAATGAAGCTGAAAAGGAATTTAAATCTCTGAATATATTACTTATAAAAAAAATGCAAAAACAAAAAACTCACATAGTAATGGCAATTCACTCTATATAACACTTATAGAGTGAATTTACACCCTTATAAACTCTCCACAGATATTTATAATTTGATTCAGCCACAGTAAATTACAAGCAAAACACCTATTATTTAATCAAAACTTCAAACATTCCAAAGCAGCATGACATACAAAGTTGAGAGTTACAAACCAAGTGGGAACAACCACTTTTTAAAACCAATCTAAACTTCAGAATCAATAGACTATTTTATTAAGAATGTCAGCAGTAACAACTGCTTCACTGCAGCATTCTTTTGTTCAAACAATTTTCTGCAGAACAGGCCCATTCTCAGCTCACTTTTCCTCAATTCTTGAAGATAAAATACACAGCTGAATGAAAAGGTAATGTTAAGCTAAGACTCCTGCAGAAGAAATGTAATGAGTATAGTTGCTCAAAAATATCTAGCTGCCAAGATTACCTACTTCAATTAACCCAGCTTCAACAAGTGAACTCCTGTGGTAGTTATGTCACAGAATCAGGAGCCATAGATATTACATAACATAGGCACATGTTATGTACCACAACTATGGTTTAAGTGGAAAAACAGAGATTAAGATTAAAACCAATTGTGAAATGCAAAATGAGACCTCAGTTTTAGGTAATAGATAACACTAGCCAGAGCTACCCATACAAGAAAGAATTGCTTGCTATGGGCCGTTGTGTTGCTTCTGTCTGCCAAGGACTACACAAAAGTCTTACTTCAGACTACTGAAGGAGCCATCCGGGGATGTACAATACATAGGAACATTTCTTTCTGCCTTAATTCCCAGAAGAGACAGTAAAGGGATTCAAACTTCAGGCTTCAATCGTGCTGCACTGAAGAGGCAGCAATGCTCGGAATATTATTTATTAACCACTAACAGCATCTGCCAGAAAGACTAATAGAACATCTACAATTCTCAGGGTTAGCAGTAGTTTTATAACTAGTTAACTGAAACAAGAGGAAAAAATCATAATAATAAAATAAATAAAAAAAAATCAATGCTTTAGCTTCTAAGGGAGAGCACAAATTATTCAGAAGACCCTTGCCTCTCTTTTTGCATCCAGGTACCTCAACACAGATTAGTGTGAAAAAAGAAGGCTTATCAAAACATTCAACTACAGAAGTCCTGAACAGATAGACTATGCTTATAACAAGTGATAACATATTTCAGAAAAAATTGATAGATTCCTGACTGTCAGTACAAGCAAAATTCTCATTTCCTCTGGAGCACTGCAGCCATAAAGGGGGGAAAAAAAGGTCCCCAAAGCAAAGACTCAAGTGGTAGAAACAGTTTCATTACTAGGCCAAATACAAGGGTTAAGGCCAAAAGCTGAAGCAAACTCAACGCTTTCTCAAGCACTTCCCTTCTCATTCAGTAATCAAATAAAACCCCAATTTGTAATCTCAATCCATGTTAGCCAAAGAAATTACTAGTCTGTTCCAAAATTTGATCCAAGTCCACAAAAGCACACACAATAAGTTGACTTGAATATTTAGTTCATAGCATTAGGTTAAGGAGTTTGCCATAAGCCATTGAAAGAGTCTTTCCGTCTTCTTGTCTTTATGAAGTTGAAAGCATTAAAATCTAACTTCCAAACTGGAAACCTCAGCTATTTTTATATACACAATTGGACTTCTCTCATATTGGGAAAATATGTGTCCTTATGTTTGAAAAATAATATATTGATACAATCTCAAAGCCAGGAACCAACACAGAATCACAGAACTGTAGAGGTTGGAAGGGCGCTTCAGAGATCATCTAGTCCAATGCCCTCTGCCAAAGCAGGTTCCCCTAAAGCAAGTAGGGGAACGCATTCAGGTTCCCCTAAAGCAAGAACAGGAACACATTCAGGCAGGTTTTCAGTATCTCCAGAGAAGGAGACTCCACACCCTTTCTGGGCAGCCTGTTACACTGCTCTGTCACTCTCAAAGTAAAAATATTTTTCCTCATGTTGAGCCTCATGTTCCTTCTTGTGTTCCAGCTTGTGTCCAATGCCCCCTGAACTGTCACCAAGCACCACAGGGAAAAGCCTGATTCCATCCTCTTGAAAGCAACCCTTTATAAGCATTGATGAGGTCCCCTCTCAGTCTTCTCCAAGCTAAACAGACCCATGTCTCAACCTTTCCTCACAGACAGATGCTCCATTCCCTTCATCACCTTTGCAGAGCCCTCTGCTGGACTCTTTCCAGTAGTTTCCTGTCCTTCTTGAACCAGGGAGCCCAAGACTGGACACAGTAAATCCAACAAACCCACAGTAAACATAACAAACCAACTCTCATAAAGTGACCAAGAATCAGAATGCTTTAGACTTTTTAGTGCACCTGATGCTTCATCTTGGTTTGCATCCGCAAAAGCAAAAATTCAAGAGCACACATGAGAAGAGCAGTATTTTCACCTGAAATTGTCCAAAGAGCACTCAGCTAGGTACCTGGTACCTGGTATATCAGCTATGTACTGATTCACATGCATGTCTTTTTAATTTTCACACAAAGAACCATCAATGCTTGACTGGCAAAGGAAATTCAGTTAAAAGACTGAAGAAGACTCAGTTACAAGCACTACACTGTCCTGACTTAGGGCTATTATTAGGAAACACCATTTAGCAAACTTTCTGACTCAGATCTGACTGAACAGAAGATTTACTAGCTCTGAAGAGTAGATTTCATCTGCAAAACATACCTGTGTAACAGCAGTGTTTTTCTTCAGCATATATATAAATTATATAAGTATCCCATTGGACACTGCACCAACACTACCCCGAGTTCAGTTTATCTCCAACTACAAAACCTTTCTTTGGCTCATCTGGTCATACTGAGAGAAACCCAAAACCAAATAGTACCCGTTTGCAGACCACTGCATTATGTACACATTACCATCGGAAGCATTTTCAAACTGCAAGACATCAAACAAAGCCATCAGCATCAAGTCAAAAATTCTTACTTCCCCTCCTCCCCCTCACAGTTTAATTCTGGTTAAATTTACATTCATGTTACCAGGAAAGTTACAGGTTCAAACCAAGCCTCATTCTCCACAGCCATTAGTAACTTGGTTTCTTCACCTCCAGATACCTTTTTTCAAACTGGTATTGTATTACCATAACAACTACATACCTGGTAGGAAATAAAATGGGCCTAGAAATATGCTCCTTGCATTTTGTTTCTCTTTCCCCACATATATTTCAATATGAAGGCATGCACATCTTTTTCTCTTCAGCCTCCACATTGGTTGTTGAGAAAAAGATAGACCAAACAATTTAAAGGGAAGTTATTTACCAGCGAGTTTTCAACATGATGCCTATATATCATCACACACAAATGTCCTCCCAGCTTAGTACTAAAAAAAAGCTGTTTTGTCTCAACACTAGATTGTAGGAGCGCACTCAAACCCTACCATTCCCAAATGCCATAATGCTGCATTAAGATAGCAGTGTGGGCCTTTAGCTGCCCTTCCCTGCCTTCAAATCCTCTAAAATGTTCAAGAACCAAGACAGGTTGGAGGACAAACTGTTCCTGAAGAGATCTTAAAGAATCCTGTTATTACTGAGCAAGTCTTTTGCCCAATCTGAGTCCTTGCTTCTACATGCATTTATGCAATCATAAGAAGCAGCACAGTCTAAAATCCTCAAAAAGTCATGAGAAGATCCTAGAGAGTCCAGGCTGAATAAAAGCCAGATGAGCACTGGAGAACTCTGCAGTGGCATGGCTGTTGGTGAAAGAGTGCAATGCTCTTCTGGCAATGACTGCACAGGCAACCTCATACATTACAACAGCAGCACAAACAGTCTAAGCTTTAGTAACCAGGTAATACAGACAGCCCCACAGTGGGAAATTTCATAAAATGTTTTTACACTATTAGGCACTCAATAAAAACAGTCAACTACTTTGTCTTTTGTATCAAAAAAACCCCAACCAAGCCTTAAAAAAAAACAACTAATCTATCTGAAAGAAACCCTCCTTGCAGGCTTTTCTGCTGCCTGTAAAAAGACAAGACACATTTAACATTCCAAATAAATGCAGCATTTCACCTTCAGAGTACTGGAGAATTACGGATGAGCAATAAGATTCAAGCCCAGGTGGGAAGACAAGCCCTTGATAGATCGAGAAACTCTAATTAAGAGTTAACAGCATTGAGTTTTCCTATCTTTCTCCATCCAATGGTATGCAGTTACGAAACAGTCATAGAAAGTCACAAGTTCTTCCATAGGGAATAAGATCACAGAAAGACACCAGATGAACTGGTGTATCATGTCAACCACACAATATACTCAGCCATTCTGACACCAGTATTAACTTAAGCAAGTGCACACTGAGCTAGTAGTTACACAGAATTCCCACATCAAGAGCTCTGGTGCTCAGTGCTAAACGCTAATATTCTGACAACTGCTGCTAACAGGAATAACATGGATGAGGAAGAATGGGAACATACATCTAGCAAGATCTGACACATTGCAGAGTTTATTTGGCAATCAAAAGTTTTAGCTGGACAAACTATGATTAAAAATACCATGGAGCATTTATATTTCCTGAATACTTTTGAAAGTAAGCAGGACCTTCCCACTTGTTAGTTATCACAGCAGGGATGCAAGACAATCAACCCTGGGAACGAACAGCGTGACAATGCTAAACAGTTCAAGGATAAGGTGTCAAGAAAATCACTGATTCCTCTGGTAAGAGTCTCTTATAACTGGAAAATCAGAAGAATGGTAGCACGCAGAAGCCAAGCACCATTGTTCATGCTTTTTGTTTGCATAATCATTCATCAGAATGTATCAACTGGTCAATGACCCCATTTCAGTCTCACAAACAGGAGTTTAATGCTTCCTTTTAAAAAAAGGATATGTAGAGAGAAGAAAAGGGAAGATAGCCTAGCAGCTGCAAAACTGAAGTATGACATTTTATTTCATAGTATAAAGAGGAATAAGAGACATACCCTCAAGCAATTAAAGACTTGTTAAAGGAAAAATCAGGAAAGAGCTAAGGCCAAATCCCAGGCCAGAAATAAAAGCCATCCCAAAAAGAATCCATAGCATGAAACCCATGATTAATGACGGTATTCCAACAGTATGAGCTCATCCCTTCCTTAAAGTTATGCTTGGGACAAGAGAATCCAGGGAAAAATCTGGTCAACAAAACATGCTGAATGTAGAATTGACACTGGCACTCTCCGAGTACCTTGGCACTGGTGCATTAGAAGCCAGTGCCAGAAGGAACAGGACTGAAAATCCTCCTAACTCGTGCTGGTAGAGATTATAATTGCATAGATTACATCATTTCTATCTTCAGTCTGAGGAACCACATACATCAGTGACATGGTAGCGCTGAATGGATAAGGCTCTTTAACTGCAAACCCCACATTAATTTGTACAAAGGAAATAGACATCTGAAGAATTCAGCAAGAGCTCTGGAACAGGGTTTAAGCTTAACTGCGTCACACTAGGCCAAATGACAGCATTCCCATAGTGATAAAGCTGATTTCATTGGTAAGAATGAAAATGTTCAGAAAAGTTGCCTTCAAGTTCCATGCTGGCTTCACAGGTTTTCCAAAAACTGTTGGTTCTCTCACATGTAAATTTTAAAAGAACTAAAAATATACTGTCTTAGCCCATGGTAAGAACTTTACACAGGAAGTAAAAACACTGTTGTCATGGCCAGTGGCATCTGATCACTTCCAACACTGACTCTGAAAAGTATCTCCAAAGTCAAGCCCAAAGAACAGAAGAGATACTTGACAGTGACCAAGAAGCTTTGCTATTGAACAGAAGAAGAACAACAAACTTCCTTATCTCCAGGGCTGTGTTACTGTATTAATTCTGCTTCCTTTCTGCATGTCCAACTTGAGAGGTAAACGTAAAGACACTCAAGGTACACTAAGAAAAATTCTAATCAATAGGTCACATGTTGACAAAAGCAAAGATAACCTTTGAAGCACCCTTGGATGCTTTGTTCCACTGTTCTTTGACTGCATTAAGGATTTTCCTACTGGTACAGCTACAGCAAGAGAAAAATAAATCGCATCCACTGCTGAATGTGGAATACATACCCTTTAAATACATAAAAAACCCCTTGCATTTTGTCTTGCAGAAAGTAAGAGCAGTGGTCACTTTCAGTTCCTTCAGAAGGCAATTTTGATCATTTACCCAGAAATCAGTTCATTATCATTAGTGGAGCAGATTTTGAATCTCTAGAATATAGTTTAACAATCACCACATCATGTAAGTGTCAAATTTGGCCCAATGTCATGATCTCGACACTAAAACTCTGGGTGTAGTGTACCGTTATCAGTCATCACTGTTCATGAGCCAAGCTTAAATTCAGTAGATTAAAGCAGATACCAGAAAATCCATTTTCTCAACATGAGTTACAACAATTTAAAGGTGTGAATCTGTGACCAAATGGTTGCCTGACCGTAAGAAAATGTCTTCTTGTGAAGACTCAGATGAAAAAGTTGTACCCACATTTGAAGGAAAAGGAATCCAAAAAACTTGCTAGCTATAAAAAGTCCTGACTCCTGCTCTAAGAAAAACTGCTCATGACAGCCAATAGAGCTTTCTTACCTAAATAATTTTGGATAAATGAACAAGATGACAGGAACATAGAACTATGTATATTAGAAGGCATATGTGAAGGTTATATAGTCCAGAGCCTTATGAATGCTCAGGGCCTCAACAGCACCTCCAATAACAGAGATATCATAACCACAGGACAACCACATAAGTGCTCAAACACCCACACAGTTAACATTTTTCTCAATATCCAGTCGGAATTTCCCAAGGTACAATTTGCAGCTGTTGCCTCTCATGTCAGTCCTGTGCTCCTCCAAGGAAAGCCAGGTTCCCTCCTCCATTAAGCTGTTGCAGATGGTGGCAAGACATACCCTACCGGCTTCTCTTCTAAAGGATGAGCAAACCCAGTTCTCAGCCTCTACCTCGATGCCATTTGCTTCACTCCCTCAGCATCTTGATGTCCGTCAACCCAAGATGTCAATGTCAGATCTTACAAGCTAGTCATCTGACAGCAGAGAAGTTCTTGTCCTCAAGAAAGGACTTTCACAGCTAAGTGATTACCCAATTAGCTCTTAAAACCAACCAAAACAGTATTCTGCTGTTAACAGCCCTAAATATTGTAGAAGGCTCTAAAAGTGTCACGCTACCCTCTAATTAACACTCACTGACAATCACTGTAAATATAAGGCTGCTATTCTACTCTGCATTTTGGACCACACCCAATCAATCACTGGGTTAAGCTAAAAATAGCTTAGTGAGTAAAAAAATATGATGAAAATAAGGTTTTATACAGACAATCCACTTGGTATCATGGATCCAAACATTTCCTTTCTGTTATCGGCTATTGCTGTTTGTTAGTAGCACACACAGAATTATCAGGTCATTTAGCTTTCTTCCTCTAAGTCGGATACACTACAAACACACTGAAATACCACTTTCCATTCAAGCAACTTCTGTAAGCACCATAAAGACTGTGATATAATAGTGTATTAGGAGAAATTCAAGCAATTTATGACAACTTAATCTGTACAGTCAAGTGTGATGAACCAGAAGGAAAAGCCTGAATCCTCCCCTTAAGCTTTAGGGCAGACCTTCAGATATTAACCTTTTCCCTGAAAAGTGATTATTTTTTATGTAGTTGTTTGGGTTTTTTACTACTGTGATAGTAAGACCAACCCTATCTCTTCCATCTTTTTAAGGAAACAAAAATTCAAAACAACTAGTAAGTTAAAATAATTCAATGCCTCAGCATTTGCTATAGCTCTGAGTTCACCAGATCTCAGCAGGTACTCCAGTATATTAAGATCTGGTGTCTTAAATTGCTCTACAGATTTAATTTGAAATACATTTCTTCAGATCTTATCTTGGATTATAAGGACACAACTGATTTGATTATAATCACTTTAAGAGCCCAATGTGAAAGAAGTATGTATTTCACATACTCCCTAGTGGCCACATCTTTTGGAAAATCACTGTTAATTTGGGTCTCTATACAAAGAACTTACATCTAGACCAGTTAATTTCCTCTGCTAACATATTTGAAAAGCCATGAACTTCCCAGAAAGAAATAGTGATATAAGTTTACTAAACAGGGCAATAGTTGTACTACACGCTTCTGTAACACATAAGGAAAAAGAGCTATGCAAGATGTTTGTAGTACTATTGCATTAAATTACCTCAAATTTAAAGAAAAGCACATACAAGTTTAAGCTGTTAATGAGCCTGCTTTTGAGGAGTTATTTATGCTCCTACTGTAAACAGTATTCTACCACCACTTTTAGTACACATCACTGTAAACAGAGGTCAGATCTTACCTCTTCCTGTATCCCACTGGTAGTAGTTAATTTACTTCCATCAGTAACTGTTATAATTATTGCTGGCTCCAGAAAAAAGGGGTTTCGTCCCTAAGGGGGGGGAAAAAAGAAAAAGGCGATTTCATTTCAAATGCTGTAGCACAGTCATAAGCTTCTGCTCAGTCATTAAACAGACACTGATACCCACTGACAAAACCATGTGGCCTGAGGTACTTTTTCTCATGTACTATATAGTACAGTGCTATGGGTTTCAGAGTCTTTTTGCAGTTAGGTCATGTAAAGCTGGACACTTAATATATCTGTATTCAATAAATGCATATAAAACCTTGGCAAAAAATGGTTAATGTAGGACTTCAAGAAACACATGTCCTGCAATATTCTGACAAACCAGCAGCTGTTCAGAGGAGCAACTGCCTCTTCAAACCAGAGATACTTCCAATTTCCCCTATTCCAGGGTTAACTTTATGCATGACTCAATTACTGTGACCAACTAAAACATTTGCATAGTACCTTGTGATCATGATCCCCAGGTAAAGAACTAATACTCCACATACTAAGGAAAAATCTGACACGAATAGTACCAGTTACATTTTGACTAAGGTGTTTCTGAAGTCTTGTGTGCATAGTTGAAACAAATACTAGAAAAATCAGATACACTTTCTATATGAATCATTTAAGACAGAAACATACACAAGGTAAGACATTCTGTGTTCCCATCGAGACATTCAACTAGTTTATCTGTAACAACAACAACAAAAAAAGACAACTTGGTTTGCTATTGACACTTCTTTTTCCTATTGCCGGAGTGCTAGGAACCTTGTGTCCTTCCTGAAAAATAGGATCCCAAAGTAATCTGTGCACATGTCAATTCTAAACCTAGGCAGCACATGCCACTCCAGCTAGGGTTAAAGACAGACTGGATAAAAGTCACCACAAGCTTTTGTTTAGTAGGTCTTACTCTCCCTCTATTGGCAAACTTTTTTCTTCTTCAGAAAACAATAAAGAAAAATACAACTCGATCCACAGACTAGTTTTGCTTATGAAGACAAGTTATCTTACAAATGCTTATAAACTGCTCTTTAAAATCTGGAGAGATAACTAACAGGTGTTACAAAAAGAAGACATTTTAAATGCAGTTTTAGAAGCCATTTAATATAAAAACCCCATCTATTAATAGTATGCTTAGAACAGAAATATCTCCTAACAATTTTAAATACATCTGGTGGAAGGTGTCCAGTTTGAAGTGGCACCACCACATTTACAGGAATCAATTTACTATATGCCAACAGAAAAATGAAAAAGTTATTTGCTCAATATTTTCTCAAATCTTAGTGAAAGTCCTAACATTTTCTTTTCAAACAGCATTATCATTGCTACAGACAAAAAAAATGCAAAAATAAAATCAAACAGTGAAAATCAATCTCTCCCATGAAAGCAAAGTTAATCCAATTTAAACAATTACTCAAAAGAATTTAAGGACTCTCAAAATACACTCAATTTTAATGAAAATAATTTTCTGAGAATATTTAGCCTTATTTAATTCTGAAGAACAGTTATGGCATGCTATTCTGCCAACTAGTAGTTCACCACAACTGCAAAATCTCAGCTGGAAGCTAATTACATCACACTGAAATAATATTGAAAGCAGAGTTTCTAATTAGAGGAAAAGGGTATTATTTTCATGAATATTGAACGTAAAAATACTTAAATCCTATTGCTAATAAATGATTGTAAAAATAAATTGTCAATTAATAAAAGCAAGAAAACTTTACATTTAGAACGTCATAAGCAACACTCTTTAGGTCAATATTCTGGTCCAATTTGAAATGTAAGTATAAAATGTAGTCTCTGACAACCCATATTATCCAAATATTTTTATTATCTTAAGCACTGTTTTGTATTTCAACTATAATATTTACCAATTTTACCCATCTAAAATTCAAGCCTTGAATTTAAACGCTTTGGCCTTGGCGTTATTAGGGAATTATATGTAAAGAAACAAGAAATTCTATGCTCAAGTTCCTCCCCCAGAAAAATATCTGAGGGAGAAATTACTTCATTCTTGGTTTACCTTTAATAATTTTTGAAGTGTTTTACCTATACAACAGGTGATGTCAAACATAAAACATCAAAAAACAACTCACATAGTAACCTACTTACAAAAGCAAAAATCTCTTTTTACCAGAACAGGAACAACATTCATTGGTAGGCGGAGTAACACCTGATGTGAGAACCTCAGACTCCAAAGACAAAGTACCTCACATTTCCACATGTACCATCTACAGGATGACTGTGGAAAAGACCAGCAGTGCACTGCTGCAGAATGCCTCACACCTCTTTCAAGTAATAAGGGAAGTCTCCCCTTGAGGTCTCTTCTTCACTAGCTAGCTGTGAAAATACAGCATTCTTGAGTTCATCAACTCCTCAATACAGCTACAAATATTATCCTTTCTAGAAAGAATTTTAGAAATCCAGTCACAGAATACACAATTCATCACTGAATTATTTAAAGGCAAGCGAACAGAGCTGAGTTCAATTAGCCCCACTGAGGTTCACAGCTCCATGCAATTTAGAAACATGAAACAAATATCTATATTCTACCTAAAGGAGTAGAAACATAATTAGAATATATCAAGGAAGAATTTCAGATTAAATGTCTATTATTAAGGTTTACTATTTTTGACCAAAAATTTCCATACTCAAAGATTCTTTTAGTAAATCTGGCAAAATAAAATTCCAGAAGACTTACACACCTACCGCTTTTTAAAATAAACTGCAGCCATTGTGTCAATTACCGTTTTAGAACTTTATTTTAAGATAATCAAATTATTTTCTATCACACTTCCTTTAGAAATATACTATTAAAATAAAACACGAATTTGCACACCTTAGAAATACCATATTCTTCAAAACACGTAGCAGCACCATTGTGGATGCAGATGTGAGCGCATATGAAATGAATTCGGCACAGCTCAATTATTTCAGTTATTTTAGTTATGCAGCAAAACAGTGAGTGACAGCGCACCTTACCAGCTCTTTGGCAACTTCCAGGTATGCTGAAATGCACTGGCAATCAGCTCAGCATACCAAGGTGTAAATAATAACCCTGTTTACAATGTACTCTGACAACTAACTAATCACCCCGAGGTTTTGTTCATTTCAAAATCAAAAATAATCCAGCAGCTAATTTTAGTACCGTCTTACATTTCCACACAGGAAAGGCAAAGATAGAAAGTGTGAAACCCTTCTTAAAGTCAGTAGGGTAAAGATCAACTTGGCCTCAGTACCAACACCTTGGGAAACGCAAGGGCATTGCTCGTATAACTTAAGCCAGCATTATATAGACCTGTTCTAACGAGCATAGGAGCAAAGATACTTCTGTTCTTCTGCATTACCTCTTTCCAGACATACTGTAAATCCTGATAGCAGATAAACATTGTAGAGTCTAGAAACTTAACCGCTGTATTTAAACTGTGGCAGCTTGAGTCCTACTTTACTACTCAAGCTACAGTAAATTGAAAAGTTGCTTTCGAGTCTTATTTTATACCCCTATTTTTAAATAGATTTGCTTATACACAAGTATTTTGGAAAACCTAAATAATATTACTTATTTTTCCAGCTGAAAATTCAATGGTGACTAGCTCTCACAGAGACTCCAGCTAATTGTGTCGTGTAAGCAAATTGGCTCATTTGGTATCCTTTTCAGTCTAAATAGCTGCTCGAGTAATCTGACTGCAAATTCTTTTCAATAATGCACTTTTCCCTCTGAAGGTTGATAGCAGTGGTGAAAAAAAGCACTAAGGAAGAAGCACCAAATGTTATAATGGCTGATCATCCTGTCCACTGTGGTCCAAGAGGGTTTTTTCATTCACCTGCAATCTGCATTTTCAAGGGCAGATATGTATTAAGGAGACAAAAAAACCCCACACATCTCTTTTTGGAAGAAAGTCATTTAAAAAAATCAGCGTCAATCTTGCAAGCTTGCTAGGCTAAAAAGGAACAAGCAAGGCATTCAAAGCCTTAAAACTAACTTATCTGTTACACAACACACATTCTTTGGAACAATTTGACAGCTTCACGACTATTTGTTCCAAATCACAAAGCAACTCAGCTACATTGGTTGCCATTTATTCTGTCTCCAGCTGAAGTAGCTCTGTGCTCGAATACAAAGGAAACAGAGAGCTGTGAGCACCACGGAGCTCCATGCTGCTCACACAGGATTGGGCAGTAAAAGCCCTCAGCAGCCCATCCCAGCCTGCCTGATGCTTTGAGAGATACCCTCAGATCCAGCCAGAAGTGTATCAAATTATCAAGATGAATTATTGTCTGATTAAGACTCTCAGAAAGAAGAATTCCCTTTCACTGGCAAATAAGCTTTGCAACAAGTTTCAGCATGACTGATTAATTCATTAATGGAGTACTATTTTTTCTTCTTCTTCAGAGGGTACAGGTAAAACACTTCAAGAGCTATTGTGACCTTTGGATGTGCAAGTATACACTATCATACATGCAGTAAAGGAATATTGATTTAAGACTACTGTTATGTCAACGCACATATTTAAATATTAAATTTCAGAATCAGAAGGGTTGAGAAACCTAAGAAATAGCTGAGGTAGAAACATGACCAAAAAAATGCCAAGTCAGAGACTAAAAATGACATGTTCAACAAGCAACTACTATAAAAAGAAGTATTTAGTAGTACAAAAGCTTCATGCCCAAGAAAGGCTAGAAGTTGAAAATAAATGTAAACTGAAATATAGTGTGTATTTTTAAGAGAGCACACTACTAATCATTGGGAAAAACACATTTTCAGATCACAATCAAACATCTAAAAGGTACACTTTTATTTCACTAAATCACAAAATTTAACAGAAGTTGCACTGCACATCTATCATACATTCCATTGTCTCAGCAGAACCTTTTTAATTTCAGAATTATCAGCCCTAACTGCCAGTAAATTTAGTCATCTGACCAGGAAATACAAAAGTGCACTATCATTTTTTTCAATTCAATCAGGTTTTCTAGAATTTAAAAGGTCAAGATTCTCATAAATGCTCATGAAAATCTGTGAGCAACTATTGTTCAAAAACAATAGTTAAAAATGAAATCTGAAGTCAAAATGACGGTAAAATTATTAGCTATAAAGTCATTATTTTAAACTGATAACAGCTTAAAAATAAAAAAACAGGCAACTAAAACACTGAGCTTGCATTTCAAACTAAAACAGATGGTCCAAATCCATCACAGTTTTCACTTCTTATATCTTAGGAACTTCAGTTCATTTATGCTTTAGCAGAATCATGAAATGTCAAAAACATTAATAGAACATTTATTAGAGACTTTCCCCGTCATTGCTCAAGGCAGAAGACTATCAGTCAAGTAGACAGAGGTATTTAACAGCTGCTCTGTGCTATGTATGTACTGTAGCATCTTGTGCAACTTCTTACTTGTCCCACTTGCATTTTCAGCAACTTTGACTATTTTCTGTTAGTCCTGCAGAACCAAGCAATGCAGTTGTGAAGACCTATAGAATCAATTGTATTGCATGCATTCAGACAATCGATTCCCAAGTCACACACACAGCTGAATACACTGACATCACTGTAGTATTTCAGTGAATTCCTAATTGACAATATAACCCTTCCCCAAAATTATTTTGCTTTTAAGGTTTTTTTTCTAACATACATAGGTAACACCAGTAATCATGCACATATATGCACACATTATGGTATTCAGGAATGAATATGCTTTCTACTTCAGTAGATTATTAAAATTCTTTCCTACTACTTGGTAAGAAGCAAAATGTCTTTAAATGGAAGCTTTCCCAGATGAAGTTATGCTGCATATCATTAATTACTATTTAGCACAAACACACTATTAAACTCTGTGACCCAGCAGAATGCAAACAAGAATACCCCAGGGGTGAAGGGAGGGAGGGAGAGAGCAAGAAGGCCAGTTGGGTTCTACCCGAACATTTGCTCTGATAAATCTGCCTTCTCACAGGACATGTCACAAGAGTTCCATGATTCTGTGTCCAGATTGAAACACACAGCACCTCTGAACTGTATCATGGTGTCATCCAGGTGACTGAGCCTGCATGACAAAAGCATCTTAGAAGCTCAATTTATTTGTTATGGCTGTTTTAGTATAGAAGCTGACCCCATAAATGGGAAACACTTAAGTGTCAGAGACTTCCATGATTTCAGCCCAAATGAGTAAGAGCTGAAGACCATAACACTGGAATTCTACACAGGATTAAGATCTCTGACAAGCCAGGCTTCATGCACAAAGGAAGTTGCTAACTCATCTCTGGTTTGCTGTCTGTAAGATTTTCATGTACTCCCTTGATGCTGTTGATTATTAAACAGATAATGCAGTTTTGCAGTGGTAGCAATTATGTCTTACTAGTGGATGATCAGGTATTTGTAGCACAGATGTATTTCAAGATCACTTTCAGAAGGCTCAGAAAAAAGTTCAAAGAAAGCTACACTAACCAGTCTGAGTTTTACACAGGCTGTGTCTTGAAGTCTGTTATGAAGTTTTCAAGTCATAAAGGAAATTTTAATATAAAGCAGAAACCTCCCTTGATGTCTGATTAATGGCAAAGACAGACACCAGATTGTTCACAGATTGGAATCTCACAAAACAATCTAATGAAACACTGTTTTCAGAATTACACTACCACAAAGAAATAATGCCCAGTGTTTCTATGAAAGGGCTGGAGGATTCTTTCTATCAACTCTAGTCCACAACAAACATCTGCAGTATGGACACATTCTCTGTCCTAACACTGAAACCTTTTAGTTCTCCCTGCAGCATCCAAGATAGGACTTCTGTACTCTATCTCCCCTTCATACTAAAGAAAAGACAGGTTTCAGGAAAAACACAGGTAAATTTAATCATCTGTTTACGACAATTTGAGAGAGCCCCTTACTACACCAAATAGAAGTACACTCTGTACCTGAAAGACAAAAGGACTGCCATCAGAAATGTAGATGATAGTAGCAAATTTTAGAAGCTCAAAGTGCTCCATAGTCCCAAGAACCATAAAGATCAAGTTCTTCTGTATATGAAACAATATAAACACTCGGTATGGGTAAAAACACTAAATCTCTTCAAATGAGGGAAAGAAACTGGTTTGACAAATACTGTAGGAGTCCTGACTGAGCCCATGACAATAACTATATACTACAAAATCGCCAACTCTCAACACTATTGCTGACTCTCACAAATTAGGCCTCACATGGGTTTTCTTGTAACCTTACCTTCAAAAAGGGACTTTTATAAATTGAGTTTGGCCGAAATTGCATATCAGAATACCTCACCTATGTAAACTTGTCTTTTCACTTTGTAAGTGGAAAACCAGCCAGCAGAGGGGGCACAAGTTAATAGAATCTATCCTTGTACAAAGGGATTGAGTAACAAGCAGATAAACATGAGGCTTGCTCTGTTTCAATACTACCTAAAAATACAGAGAAGCAGGTAAATACTTCTTTCCTAGAACCTAAAAAATCCGAAATTGTGTAAATACAAATCAAAAATAATCAGTCCGTGAACCTTAATCTCGTGATTTAAACCAACAGTTCATGGTTTCTGATACCAGGGACTGCACATATTATCAGTCCATTTTTCCCTGTTTTGCCGCTGATTGACCACCTTTTGTAGGGCTCAGCCATAAGCTTTCAACTGTATCAAGCAACACGTACACTTCTTTTTTCTGAAGCTAAAAAACAGCATTCCATCGTAAATTATTTTATATTCTGGAGATGTCCTTAAAAACAGAGTTTTAAGAAAGTCTATTAGAACTTATCAATGTCTGAACTTACACTTCCACTAACTCACCATCTTTTCACCCAAGGAAATGGAAAATGTTGTTCAAGCAGCCATGATTTCTCCTGTACTCATTCACACTCTGGAAGTCAGGTTATCAATGGCAATGATTTTGCAGTAAGGATGGCTACCAAAAAGACTTTTCCTTCATGAGATGGGAGATTCCAGAACCTATATTCACCTGTGTACAACTGTCCTTCCCTAGAGGCTAAAGCAAGGTTATTATAAGCAAAGTAATTTTTCATGTCCTAGACAATTCTTTAGTTAACTACATCACAAACACACAAGAGGCACTACAAGGCCCAAGACACACACTAAACAGTTTCTTATTCGGAATGCCTATGGAGGATTATAAAGTAGTTACATGGGTTTTACTTCATCCACTACTAGTACTACAGATTAGCAGCAGGTAAAATTATTTTTGCACGTGCAGTTACATGGTTCATATGGTGGTACAACTGAAGCTTTCCGTATTTCAGGTGACTGGAACAAAGGAGTTGCAGGTTTAAACAACAGCAAAAAACTGAAGCAGTTAGAAAAATGTCTTCAAAGCAGAACACAAGTGAAATAGCCAGCTTTCCTAAAGCCATGCCAGAAATTAAACTCAACACACCAGTTACAGAATATAAGAATGAAGGGAACATTCTTGAAACAACTGCTATCTCCATAACATAGGCTACGTAACCTGCTTAAGAAAAGCAAATTTAACGTATTTAGGAAAATAAGGGGAATGAAAAAAAGTAATTTGCTCCTAAGCATTAAAAAATAAAATAAAATCTTTCAAATGAATAAGCATTTATAGCTTCAATTAACTACTGGAGCTCCAAACAAATGTGATCTTGTATTTGTCCTGCCCAGACTGAAAGCCCTAGAGCAAAAAATTCAAGAGCAAAAGAGATACCACTTCTAAAACCAAGAATACTACAGAGAAAAAAAACAGCTGAATTGCACAAGGGACACCAAACACTAAGTCAAAAAAAAAATTCACAGAAATATATTTAAGCATATCAGCTGCTTGCTTTGCCTGAGCTTGCAAGATTATGTTCTATAGACAATGATTTCATTGCCTACCCGTCTTGAAGCATGCAACAAAAAAAATTCTCTGTGCTTAGTATCATTTTTATAGATGCTCATATCTTTACACATTCTGGGTTTCCAAGTCTGGCACTGAATGTACTGCTTAGACTATTTAATTGCGCAATTTCAGTCATTTTGAAACTCTACTCAAAAAGTTTGTGCCAAGAACAAAACCAAAGCTAACTGCAAGAAAACCAAAAAGCAACTTGAAGAGCCTAAAAAGGACATACAATGCAATAAATTATCATTTTGGTATACAAAGTCTCCACATTCAATAGTGCATGTGTTTTCACACATGCACACAAAAGGGATGTGTGTCAAGGAAGCATTTTTAGATTATGTTCATACTGAACAGTAAAGGAAGGATGAATACATGGCAGGATTTAAGACATGAAACTTAAAATCTCAAGATGTCTTCATGTGCCTAAATCATAGACTTCCTGACATTACTAAGTCACAGTGTTTCAAAAATGCCAGTTTAATATAAAGGTTTGTCCTGTTTCTTTCATCTAAGAACAAATTTAATTGAGTTCTAAATAACATATTATGTAAGTGGTAACTTCTTGATTAACTTCTAGCTGCTCCAATTTAGATGAGGTCCTTGGTAAGTTTCAAAAACAAATCAGTCCTTGAATCTTCCACAATTATTTGACACTCTCAAAACAAAAAAACCAAACAAACATAGAATGGACTTCATATACAGTGAATTCCAGCAAGTAACTACACAGTGAAGAACAGCACTGAAATGAAGAAGAACAAAAAGCCACTAACATTTTAAGCACATAAATACTGATGTGACAGATACATGATAATCCCAAAAAGGGAAGAACTTTAACTTTTATGTACATTAAATAAATTGAAATATATAAGCAGCAAAGAAACAGCGATCAAAACCTGTACCTTATTCTTAATGTAATGGAAAATCTTACTTACAAATGATGTATCTTATCATTATAGATTAGTAAATGAATCACTGCTGAAATCATATGAAATTGGACAGATTAACTAACAAATCCTGGTGGTTATTTGACTGAATATAGTAAATGTAAGCTGCTAAAAATAGGTTATATTTGAGCTTCTATAAACTTCAAAAAAATACCTAAAACAACCATCCATACCAAACATAACTTTAAAGTCAGCCCCAAAGAATCCGGGTTTAAAGACAATTTTGGTCCTATTTCCTAAAAATATTCCCAAGTGCTTTATTCCAAAAATAACTGACCTTGTCAAATCCTGGATCAAGTCCCTAATTACTGCAGCCTTTCTGCTTCACAGCAATGACTTTACATAGCTGGTCCTGGCTCAGTCAGTGAAATTCACAGTGCTAAGCCAGGACTCTCCATATACTGGAGAAGGGTAATGAATCTCATAGTTGCCAGCACACTGATTAGGGAAAACACACACACAAAAAAACCAAAGCAGAACACAAAACAACCACACACACACAAAAAAAAACCACCCCCAAACACCAAAAAAGCCCCAAACATATCACCCAAGTGGAAAAACCAAAGAGTTCTCTACAAAATTCTCCCCACTTTTTGGGGAGTTATCAATGCAGAGTACTAACAGCCTGACTGAAAGTAGTTTATTGACTCACAAACACAGGGGGATTCTTCTGAATAACTGCCCCAAGACTCCCGCAGCTTTCTCCAGGAGTTTATCACCACCACAGCAGAAAAAACCCAGCTCAGATTCTGAACCACTACAGGTCACCAGTCTCGCTTATTAAGGATCCGAATCAATCATTGATTTATCCTACAACATGAAGTCACACTCACAACTTGAAGCAAGTTTGGCACAACAACGAGCACAAGACACCATAACATAAACTGAGCATCAAAAAAGAACATCAGCGTCCTAAACTGGCTCCAGTGACAAATATTCTTGATTTGCTCAATGTTGATGTGCTTTTTGGCTGAAGGAGACCTGGACAAAACACACAGACCATTCAGGTAATTTTTCGTCAAATGTTACTATTAGATGACATGGGATTAACACTCTGCTTTCCATAAGCAATAGCTGTTACACATAAATAGGAAAAAAAAAAAAACAACACACCCAAAAAAACCCCAAACCACTTATAAATTAAGGAAATGGGAATGCTACACTAAGCAGACATCAAATGTCATTAGTCAGGTAGAAGTTTCCTGGCCAAGTCAACAAGACGACATTAAGCATTATTTTCAACAGGCAAGTCCCTGAGTTGCAGTCAAAACCTTGTAACTGGAGACATCTGCCACCACAACTCCTGCTAGACCAGTCTTCTGAAAGACCTCAGATGTTAAAGACATGGTACTATGGTAGAGACAACAAAAATAGCAGATAAATATGTTGATTATCTACCACTGCAGTGCTGCAAGATACACACTTACCACTCCTATTAGAATAACTAGAGTAGGTTCAGATTTTGACAAATCCTCTCATACAACCAGAAGTTTTATATATTCTTATATATTTAGTCATACAAGATTCCTGACTACGGTTCCTATCATATCTTACAGTAAGCAACTTCTTACCTATTTTAATTCAGCTGTAGGCACTAACCTAGTTTACCTACTAGAAAGAATTTAGGCTTAAACCTATAGCAGACTGTAGATTTATATAAGCTAGGGCAAATCAATTAACTGAGGCAAATACACTGTCTCTAGAATGACAACAACAGGTGCTTAGATAACAAAGACTTGATTTCTCATTGATGTAAGACTGAAATTGTCTATACAATACATTTTTGAAAAATCTAGTCCATTAGGGGCCAACTTTACAGTACCATAGTAATTGAATACAACCCTTCAATTTATTTTTTTTAAATAAAATATACAATATATAAAGAACCTGAAATCCTGTTCGCTGTCAATACTCAGAATTGTAATTGTAAAAATACGCTGATGCATGGAAAATACTTCATCAACATGTGATATTCTTTGTAGACATTACAGAGAAATACAGAAGTCTCCTATGGCTCCCCGGCTCATCCGCTCAAAACAATAATAAAAAACTCAAAAATCTTTTAATACATATGAAAGATTTATCCTAAATACACATCTAGCCATTATCTCCTATCTGCAATGTTAACTTTTTCTTTAAATGAGACTGGTCTATGCTTTGAACAACTAAAATTAGCATCATAATCACACAATGTGAAGTGGACATTTGGGAAGTGTTATGTATTAGCTAGACACTAACACTCACAAATGACACAAAATTCCAGTGTGTTGCATGAAGAACAGTGAAAACAACTTGAAAAAAGGGACAGACAGTATGCCATTAAAATCACAATGTGAAGTGGAAACATTATTATGCTCTTTAAGTGGGACATGCAGATATGGGAATAGTCTATGAAACAGAAGACTCAGTGTGGTGTTAGAGGTACAGAACGTGCTACAAAAACTTGCAACAACAAGACTCAAGACATACAATAAGTTTCAACTAAGCCTCAGTTGAATTAAAACTCAGACACAATCCAAGTTCCAGAGACAGGGACTCTGTAAGAGAAATCCAAGACTGAAGTAACATTCAGTAAGAAAAGTGAAAACAAGCTTCAAGAGAACAAACCTAATGATGGAGACACTGGCAAAAAAATAATAAATAAATATTTGTGCTTCACAAGATAAGCAAACTCCCAGCTTTATCTATATATATTTGCCTTGCCTCCCTGACAATTGGCTGTGATGAAGTGAAATATGTTTCAAAAAGACAAGAATATTTCAACTGTGGGACACATGCCTTTAAGCACCAAAAGAAAGCTAGTAAATCCAAGGAGCCTGTAACAACCTGAGGCAAATGAACTGTTCCAGATAGAAAGTCAAGGCAAGAGATAAAATTTGGGTACTCCTAACAGTCCTCAGACTTCCTCTGATTACTATTCAGTGAATCCAAGAACATGAGCCAGATATACACATTTCTATCATCTGCTTAAGCTTTGTCAGCATGAATGCACTCACCTGACCCTTCAAAATCAAGGCCACAACAAACACGTTATAGCACTGTCCCTTCCAAATCAAATTTATTGAAATACTGAGCACTTAAAAATTCAAAGCAGTCAAAGTATATTTGACATTCAGAACAGGAAGAAGTATCTCATTTCATTCTGCTAGTGAAACAGATTGATGAGATCATTTTCATTAGAAAAAATAAATTAAGCTTCTTACAGCTTTTAAATTCTTCTTTAAAAATATACTGGATTACAACTAGACAAGTGATTTTTAAGAAAAGTTAACTCTGATGTCATTATTATTACTGAGACTTTCAGTGAACTCTGTTGCTCTGGGAAGGCTGAAAGGCATGCAGTTTCACCTCACATGAAAACAACCTTGCAACAATGCTTGCCATGTTTCCCATTAAAGGACACTATAAAACAAAACTTGAAATTACAAATATTTCAAGAGGGGACAAGATGGCATGTTTAAAGGTTACAGCCTAGAAGGCATAAATTTGAAGCAATATGCTTAATTTTATCATGTGAGAAAAACTGACTTTCACCAGCACTTCACATAGAGACCTTTGACATAATAGACATAGCGGTTTATGCTAAAACCATCTCTATTACACAGAAAGCAGGAGCCTGTGAGAAATCCTTTCTTCTGTGTATTTCTGCTATTAACATGCTTAAGCTTGCTATGTTTTCTACTGTCTGAGATTCTTCCATTTGGTTCTGTTGGGAAAAAAAAAAAAAAAAAAAGAGAATGGGAGAGCTGAATGTGTTGACACTCTCCTAGAGGTGTAAACCTCTGCCTCTACCAACATGAGAAGCAAACTGCCTGTGCCACCACTGCCAGCATGACAAAGCAGGAAATGCTAACCCAAACTTTGGTTCCAAATTTGGATGCACACGCAACACAGGCCATTCCAGTGCAGTGTTTATAACCCAGAATGACAAAAGTTATACTTCAAGGATTTTGACTTTTGAAAGCAAGGATATCCAATAACAACTCTCAAAAAAACAACTGGAAAACAAAAAAACAACTGGAAAACAAAAAAACAACTGGAAAACAAAAAAACAACTGGAAAACAAAAAAACAACTGGAAAACAAAAAAACAACTGGAAAACAAACTGCTCAACAACTTAAAGAGAACAGAATGTTTCACTGCAAAAATGTAACGTATGCCATGTTAGTGGACAATATTTCCCACGTGTGATTATAGCTGTTTTTTTAAGCTCTCCACATCTTTAGATACTGATAAGCACATAAGCAAGAAGTCAGTCTACAATATGTGACTTTAAAAATAAAGCTGTCGTGTGCCTATGAGCACAATCAGACTTGATCTCCTAGGTATGCTATTTGGAATACTGTAGTATTTAAGCCATCATGGCACTTTTTTCTACAGACCAGCAGTAAGTTTTACTGTGTGAAACTATCAGCAATGTTGCCATTGTACACTGTCAATGTAGCTACAAATGAATCTAACCATATATTCAGAGAGAATTATAAAGTAGCAGTTAACCTAAAATTAAATTGTTTAATGGTCACACATGGTGTGAATAAAACCCTTGAAAAAAAAAAAAAGATATGTTTAAAAGCAATGCCATTATATGCAGGACACCTTCCAGCTTTCAGGTCAGAAACAGGTCTATTCTTAATCTGTTGAATTCCATTTGGATTATAGTTTGTTTCAAAATACCTTAGCTACACTTCTGTAGACACGTGAAATACACTGCAGGAAAAAAAAAGGCTTTCATCAAGACTGCACACAACCTGGTAAGTCATCAAAACTGCATTTCTTGTACAAGTCTAAATCCAGAGGGTACCTTATCATCATTGTGAATGAAAAATACCAAGTCCACTTGGATTACAGAAGCATTATAGTTGGCTTTCCTGTTTCAGAACACCCAAGTTAGTAGGTGCTTTTGTTACATCGAACTTGTTTAAAAGTCAAAACGTCATCTCTAAGCCAGTGTTATCATATCAATAATAATTACAATTCTGAAGAGTACACGCAAGGTACTCCAGTGAGATAAGAAGCTCATAAAAAGCTTATGTTATTGAAAAGCACTATTTCTAGCAACAATATTAAAATGAAGTTTCACCCTGAAAAAAATTGGAAAAATACTTTGAAACATCAACTCAAACACTTCAAAATCCACTCACATAAGCACATTTTATCCCCTCAAACCTCATTCTGTGCAATACTGCTGAAAAAAATAGTAAGAGACCTTTGTTAGAGAAATAACAATAGGCAAGGTGAAACACCCAGGCTATCACTGAATCAGAGCTTCAGCAACTGCAAACATCCATCAGATTCAAGTTTTGGTAGTGCTGTGTTGGTCCTTTGCATGTGAGTAGCAAAACAGCATTGGTATGTATTTTACCTACCTTAGATTCAGAGTTCAGTCTTAGAAACTTCTCTACAAACTGCAAATAATTCAACTACATAGATGGTTCAATTCAATCATTTGTTTACATTTTTGCTGTATTACAAAAATAGCTACATTCTTTATGTTTTCTGTTTTCACAGAAACACATCTATTAGTATTTAACCCTTTCATCAACTATAACAAGCTGCATGTTCGCCTCACTCAAAACTACTCAAACCGTGACTTCATATATAGCTATGGCTTATTTAGCAGTACAAGATTTAGTAATGTATTCCAACAGGACAGAAAAATTCTGCTAGTAAAAGGTTTGGTATTTCAGACTACCTGAAACAATGGAGAAGCTGAACTGGGGTAAATATGACAAAGAGAAGTCCATTAGCTAAGCACAAACTGGGCTAATGAAGTACAACGTTTTGCGTGACCTGACGGTGAGCCCCAACTGAACTGAGTGTGTTTCAACTCCTTTCTTCCTGAAGACATCCAAATCCTGTATTTTTTACAAGGCTTTCCATAAAAACGCAGAAGGTGAAGAGGACCACTATTTTTAGTGAATGCTAAAAGCTGGCAGCCTATTTGAAAAATCATTCTTCTGCTAACACGATCAGCACAAAGCATACTATGAGGGGAAAAAAAACCCACCTACAACTATTATTGGACTCAAGCAATATAATACAGAATTTACCAATCTGAAAGTGCAGTAAAAATTAAAGGAATAATCACCTTAAAATACATGTGCTTTTCAAAATCTTTTGCTGTTGACAAAATCCTTCACAAAATGTACATCTAACAACCCTAGGTAAGACAAAGGGTACATATAGACATACCACGGCATTAATACCAGAAACAGCTTATGAAAAAATCTTCCAGGTTCTTTATAATCTAAATTTGTTGATTGGGACCCTTTAAGATCTGAAAGTGAGATACTGGGACCAGCTAATAGACCTGTGCACTTGGCAATCTTCATGAGCAACTGAGTCAGCACTTATTTTCTGAAAAATATCATAAATACTCATATTAAAAATCCAAACAATGTTGCAAGAAAATATGAAGCAGAAGATTTTCCTCAATTTCAGAATGACCGTTCAGCCATCACTCTTGTTCAGGAAGTCAGCTGATCGAGAACTCTGGTCTACTTTGAAAGAAATCAAGTATAGTGAGTCACACTGCCATTTAAACAAACAGTTCATTCTCAGCAGGGGGAGGAGACGTCATGCTGTTGAATGACATAATCAGAAGACCCCATGAAGTTTGTATTATTTACGTTTTGTCATTTGCAGGTACAATAACAAACTGTGTTATAATCCATACATGTGAAATCAGGGGGATCTTGGCACGTATCTTAGAAGCTTGTCAATACACCAGAAAACCAAGCATGTCAAGTCAAAAGATGTTAAATCAGAGAAATTTTTCAGAGCAAAGCTTAATAAAAGCTTAGATTTATTACTTCACGTAATACCACACCTAACATAATCTAAATGTTGTATTTTTGTAAAATTATCTTCCCTCACACTCGAAGATAACCACTCTTCAAACATGTCTGCTAGATTGTAGTTAAGTGAACTACTCAAATATTTTACGGTCTTAATATTTGTAACTTCTTTTTAAAAAGTGAGTCAGCACTTTATGTTGAATGAAAGTTACTTCAAATGCAACTGAGCTTCTGGTCACTTTTATTACCCTGAATTTGTGAGTTTCTTATACCATGTACATTTTAACACCTACTTATCTTGAGCAAATTTTAGGTAGTAGACATGAACAACAGGAAGTTGACAGGATAACGTGATACGGCTCAAAGGCCAATGTGAAGTTGAGGAAAGTTAACTGCCCTGGATATCACCCTGCAGACACCAAACGTCCAGGTAAGTGCTTGATAATTTGATCTGATTTATGAAAAAAAAACATTACTTTGATTAGTATAGCCAAAATGGGAAGCTGTGACTTCAGCAGCAGATGACCCAGCACTTGCAATATATTCATCTATTTTTGCAGACTCTAAACAGAGTTAGAATTTCTAGTTAGTCACCTGACAGCACATGTGAACACCTCTTCAACAGCTAGCTCCACGTGTGGAACAGAGCAAAAAACATGCATAAGCAAGGGTGGATTCAAGCCCAGATAGAGACTTGTAACCAAAACACACCAGACAAAGGAAAAGCCAGTGTTCCACAGACAAAAGGGCAGCTATTTGCAGTAATGAACACTACTAGTGAGTGAAAACAGTCACGACCCCTCAACTGCCCACTTGATTGAGTAGTTGAGCACAGCTGGTTCGCTTACAGCAAATTATTTGACATAGGGTTTATGTGTTTGACAGGGGTTTAGTGTTATAATAACCAGTAACAACAGGAAAGAGCAAGTACTTCATGTGTGTGCCTACAGTGCTAAGTGTTCAAAAATGCTTCATATAGCTCATGTAACCAAACAAAAACATCAGAAAATGGGAAAGATTAGCACACAGATGTAGAAGAGGACAGCAGATGGTAATAGACAAAAAAAATAACCATGTGTGGAACTAGCACTTTTTTTTTTTAAAGTTTCATCACTAAACTGGCATTTTAAAAATGTTTAGGCTCACTTGATCACCTAGTGGCAAAGCCACACCATGCAACATGAAATTTCCTTCCCAAACAAACATGGCATGTTGTCACATAGACTCTGCTTAGACAGTAAAGGGGAGAGGGGAGAAAGGAGACTTATTTTCAAAACCACATTGCCATGTTAAATACCAAGTGCAGTAACTAATCTTCAGATAGCAGAGGGAGCATTACGTGAGAACAACAAACAAATGAGGGAAGAACCAAGTTAGTAAGTCCCATGTGAAAAATATACACGATACTTTGCCCAATACTAGTGAAGTCCTTTACGCAAAACAAAGCCAGGATTTGATCCAGTGCCAGAAAGAACTGGGTACACCTCCTAAAGCACATGTTTAACCTAGAGCTTCTGTCTTTTAACAGCTCATAGTACTAAGCACGAAAATGCTGGTCCACCCCAGAAAGAATTCTTCCTTCAAAGGGATAGCTGCAATATATATATTTAGCACAGATTCTTAAGTCTCTGATACCCATATTTTTATAATACTGCCTGTTGTATGCAGATGGTTTCCCAGCAGAGTAAGACTTTAGTAAACTCATTGGAAAGAAAGGATTTTCAAAAAGTTGTGCTCCGTTCAGTACTTCCGGACATGCAGTGTTGGTAGGAAAATAGCTCATCTTCCAAACCGTACCTAATTGATTATACAGCGCTGTATAAAGAAAGTAAAGTCTTCATGACCTTACCAGGCTCACCAACTAAGGTTTCTGAAGCACAGACTTTATATAAAAAAAAAAATCTCAAAGGTTAACTGAGAAGGTCAACTCAGAGGCTACATCATCATTCAAAAACTGAGGAATAACTGAAGTTAAAAAAAAAAAAAAAAAAAACACAGGCAAGAAAGAAAAGCTGGGTACTGAGTTATAGCTAGCAACTGCATTTCTAGTTGAGCTCTGCTTATTGTTGAAAAAGCCCCCATATATTGAGCATTTCAGGAAGATGCCACTTTGGACAATTACCTAATTGTTATCTCTGGGAAGTTTGTGTTTTATGATTTTTCACCTATTAACAGTCAACCTACCTGCCCATAGTTGTCTATGCCAGTTACTAATCTATTTAAGTTTAATAAATCAAAAGCTGTTCTTAGGGACTGGCCAAGAGTCGTAAGTCCTTCAGCTTGAAGGTTTTTCAGTTCATTCATAAATGTTGCATGGTTTTCCTTCCAGCCAGCCTGAAAAGAGAAATGTGAGAAGACTTATTGCCCAGATATGAGCTTTGCTTTCCTGTTAGGCTACCAAGCACCTTCCATGCTGCATGTGGCTCACTAGAAACACTAACAAGACACCTCAGACCTTACTAATATTCGATGGTGTTCCACAAAGCTGGGAAACACATGCTTCTCTTAAGCCTTAGAACTCCCCATCTGTCAAATGAAGATTTCTGATTTGTTCCACAGGACAAATTTCTGTGCAGCCACAGACGCACAAACCCTATAGGTCTTTTCACTGCTCTCCCACTGCCCTTTTCAGGTGGAAGTCGACTCCGCCGTGAAGCGACCTCCAACAGGTT